>CAHIKZ030004759.1:1562500-1607500 GCA_903632075.3 Acanthosepion pharaonis | reverse complement strand
ACAATTCAACAGCTGAAGGAAGAGATAATAAGCCATATTGGTGTGATCGAGGAGCAACTATGTAGAGACGTCATCAGAAATGTCTTCCTTTGGGGTCATCTCAAAAGTAAGGTCTATGCCAAGAAGCCAACAACAATTCAACAGCTGAAGGAATAGATAATAAGCCATATTGGTGTGATCGAGGAGCAACTATGTAGAGACGTCATCAGAAATGTCTTCCTTTGGGGTCATCTCAAAAGTAAGGTCTATGCCAAGAAGCCAACAACAATTCAACAGCTGAAGGAATAGATAATAAGCCATATTGGTGAGATCGAGGAGCAACTATGTAGAGACGTCATCAGAAATGTCTTCCTTTGGGGTCATCTCAAAAGTAAGGTCTATGCCAAGAAGCCAACAACAATTCAACAGCTGAAGGAAGAGATAATAAGCCATATTGGTGAGATTGCGGAGCAACTATGTAGAGACGTCATCAGAAATGTCTTCCTTTGGGGTCATCTCAAAAGTAAGGTCTATGCCAAGAAGCCAACAACAATTCAACAGCTGAAGGAAGAGATAATAAGCCATATTGGTGAGATTGAGGAGCAACTATGTAGAGACGTCATCAGAAATGTCTTCCTTTGGGGTCATCTCAAAAGTAAGGTCTATGCCAAGAAGCCAACAACAATTCAACAGCTGAAGGAATAGATAATAAGCCATATTGGTGGTGGATCAAGGAGCAACTATGTAGAGACGTCATCAGAAATGTCTTCCTTTGGGGTCATCTCAAAAGTAAGGTCTATGCCAAGAAGCCAACAACAATTCAACAGCTGAAGGAATAGATAATAAGCCATATTGGTGAGATCGAGGAGCAACTATTTAGAGACGTCATCAGAAATGTCTTCCTTTGGGGTCATCTCAAAAGTAAGGTCTATGCCAAGAAGCCAACAACAATTCAACAGCTGAAGGAATAGATAATAAGCCATATTGGTGAGATCGAGGAACAACTATTTAGAGACGTCATCAGAAATGTCTTCCTTTGGGGTCATCTCAAAAGTAAGGTCTATGCCAAGAAGCCAACAACAATTCAACAGCTGAAGGAAGAGATAATAAGCCATATTGGTGAGATCGAGGAGCAACTATGTAGAGACGTCATCAAAATTTTTTTAGGGTCATCTCAAAAAGTAAAAGGTCTCATAGCCAGCAAGATGAAAAGTCTCAGAAATAGCCATCGAAACCTTGGCAACTAAGGATATTTGGGCGATTTTATTTTTCACCTACAATTTGCCAGCTGAAGGAATAGATAATAACCATGGGTATATATTAGGAGCAACAAGTTTTCCTATTTTAATTACAATTTTCAGTACCTTGGGGTCTTACCTAAATAATAAGGTTTCTATGCCAAGAATGTTAACAAATGTTTGAAGTGCCTGAAGGAATAAAATATTTCAAATAAAGATTTATATTTAATATTTTTTTGATATTTTTTCAAAATCGTCATCATATAATGGTTAGTAATTTGGGGTCATTTAAAAAGTGAAGGTCTATGTTCTAAGGTTAAAATAACATTATCCAATAGAAAATAAATAATTTTCACGAATAACACATTTATTTACTGTGATTTGATCCGTTTTAATGAACATTTTTAGAAGCACATCATGTAAAGAGATGGGTCTTAATTTAAGGGGTCGTCTCAAAAAGTAATCTCTAATTAAAAATATCGGCTCTGCAACAATTCAACAGTGAAGGAATAATGAATAAGCCATAATGCTGATGACATAGGTATTCTATTTGAGAGACGTCATCTTAACCAAAAATTGATCCTTATACGCTCATCTCAAATAAGGTCAAAGGAATAACAATCAATTCAAACGCTGAACATAAAATAAACGATTCTTTGTAATTCGAATGAAACTATTGAATAGTCATTAAAAATTCTTCCAAATTGGGGGTCATCTCAAATATTAAAGGTCTATGAGAATTGAAGAAGCCAATAGGTTGCAACAATTTTGTTCAGCTGAAGGAATGTCTAAAAAATCATAATGGTGACCTTAGAACTAGTGGCAACTTAAATAGACTCGTCATCAGAAATGTCTTATTTGGGGTCATCTCAAAATAAGGTCTATGTTAAATTCAAGGAACAATTCAACAGCTGGAAGGAATTGATAATAAGCCCTATTGGTTTAATATCTGAATGGAATCAACTATGTAGAGACGTCATCAGAAATGTTTTCCTTTCTTCCATTCAAAAGTAAGCTCTTTGCGACACGACGGTGGACAATAGCGGCTTCAACAGCTGAAGGAAAAGCACCACAAATGTTCAATAATATTGATATCTTGAGATCGGGGAGCCACTCCATGTATTCTAGTCATCAGAAATGTCTTCATACCAATTCTCAACCACTCAAAAGTAAGGTATGCCAAATCATTATCATCTTGGAAGAACAACAATTCAACAGGGAAGGAAGAGATCTTGGCCATTGGATGATCGAGGATCTCCCAAAATGAGACGCGTCATCAGGTAATGTTTTCCTTTGATTCTCTCATACAAGGCAATGCCAAGAAGACTGAACACAACAGCAAGAAGAGATAATCCCAAACTATTGGTGATCCAACTCCACTTCACTGTTGAGACGTCATCAGGGTTGTCTTCTTTGGGGTCATCTCAAAAGTAAGGATGCCTCCACACATAAGCTCTATCCCAAGAAGTTGGGAAAATTCAAAAGCTGGAATTGTTTGAGAATATATTGGTTCTATTGGTCTGCAACCATGCATTGTGATCTCTGCACAATTTCATCTCTTTTGAATGTTGGTCTATGCCAAGAAGCCAACAACTTCAACAGCTGCAACCTTATGGAGCTAACGGTGAACAGTTTTGAGTCGAAACTGAACTATTCAGAGGTTATTCAATTCAGCAGTCACTTTGGGGTCATTTCTCCGATGATTTTTGCCAAATTGTGTTTCAATGCAACAGCTGAAGTCCCTGTCAGTAAGTTTGCAAGTCCGGCCCGAGGAGCAACTATTTTGAGACGTTTTGCCCTGTTTCTCGAATTGCATCAAAAGGGTTCTTGATATGGTAGCTCTTCAACAGCAAACAGTTCAGCCATATTATTGATCGAGGCTCCTGCCATGAGACGTCAACAGAAATGCCCTTTTTCCTTTCACGCATTTATCTCAAATTTTACTAAATTCTAAAAATAAATCAACAAAGACATTTAGATAAATAAACAGCAATAGATATAACCTGCATTACGCAACTGTTCCAATTATTTTAACCAAACCTCGAGAGAACTCAGGCATAGACGTCAGTCGGTCAAAATTTTCTAAACCCTTTTCTGTCTCATTGTCAAAGATCAATGCCAAGAAGCTTAAACAATTTAACAGCAAAGGAATAGATAGTCTGTTTTATTGGTGTGGCATATAAACAACTTGTGGGTCATTTAATCAGAAATTTATTATGTATCAGTCATCTTGAAAGTAACGTCTATGCCAAGAAGCACAACAACAATTCAACAGCTGAAGGAATAGATAATAAAGACCTTTTGGTATATACATGATTCTGAGGACAACTATGTAGAGACGTCATAAATGTCTTTATTTGGGGTCATCTCAAAAAGTAAGGTCTATGTAGAATCCATGGTAACAACAATAGAACTCAACAGCTGAAGGAAGCATAATAAGCCATATTTGTGATGGATAATTACTAGAGACGTCATCATGATATGTCTTCCTTATCATCTCAAAATAGTAGTTCACTCCAAACCAGACTGACAGTCAAACTAACAACTTCAACATCTTGAAGGAATAGATAATAAGCCATATTGGTGAGATATGTCTATTCTTGTGAGACGTCATCAGAAATGTCTTCCTTTGGGGTCATCTCAAAAGACCGTCTATGCAAGAATACAATTATTCAAAAGCTGAACTCCTAATCTATTGGAGGAATCGAAAAAACTATGTAACGTCATCAATTTAATTTCTTTATATCAATCTTATTAAGGTCTATGCCAAGAATTTTACAATAATTCAACAAAATGAAGGAATAGATAATAATATATTTATATATATATATATATATATATATATAGATATATATATATAAATATATTTTCCTTGAATACATCTCAAAAGTTCTTTTTATTTAAATCTATGCAATTTCTCAACAACTATTTTTTTTCTGAAGATAAATTATATAAAAAACTCTCTTGGTGTTCTTTTTAACCGAGAACGTTTCAGAAATGTCTTCCTTTAACTGTTCTCAAAATTATATTTTAACTGTTAAAATAAGACAATTCAACAGCTGAAGGAATAGATTTATATAATATTTTCATTTTTTCAAAAACACGGAACAACTATTATGTCCATGTTCAAAATTAATATTATTATGGGGTCATTTTGTTTTTTTAATAAGGCTTCCAAGAAGCCAACAACAATTTTTTTTTGAAGGAATAGAGATGATGCCATTATGGTGAGATTGTCAACAACTATGTTAGAGAATCGTCATCAGTTGGTCTTCCATTGAATATTTCAAAAGAGATCTAATTGAAGAATTCTCAAAAATTTTACAGCTGAAGGAATCGTGTCAAACCATTTAGTGTGGCCTGATATAATTATTTAGAGACGTTTATCATAATATATATATTTGGGGTATCTAAAAATATATATATATATATATATATATAACATTCAAAGCTGAAGGAATAGATAATTCGCTGTCTCAGATTGGTCTTCAGTGAGACGTCATCAGAAATGTCTTCCTTTAGGGTCAAACCAAAAGTAAGGTGTCAGCCAAGGATGAACAACAATTTTAGCTAAGGAATTTAGATAAAAGCCATATTGGTGAATGAGGAGCAATTCGCTTTTGAGAAGTCATCAGAAATATCAGCTATAATAGTCATCTTTAAAACCCAGGTCTATGCCCAGAGAGCCAACAACAATTAAACAGCTTCAGGAATAATATATATATATATATATATATATATATATATATGGGAGAAACAATAAATGGACGTCATTCAGTTCGTTGCATTTATTTTTTTCTCAAAAGTGGTCTCAATAACAACAATGTCAACAGCTGAAATAATAGATAATATAAAAACATTTTTAGATCACTACAACTAAAAAAACGTCATCAGTTTCGTTACTTTGATGGTAAAAAGTAAAGCGATGGTAGATAACTTGTGAAAAGAATGATTTAGCTGAAGGAAAATAAAAAAATCTTTACCTCTTTTCGTAAGTATGTGAATAAGGTCATCAACAATCTATTATTTGGGGATGAAAGTAAGAATGGTAAAGAAAGAATGCGTTCTTTTTAGTGTAAGGAATATTGTTGTGTGTTTTGGGTGATCGTTTGAGCAACTGGCTTAAAAGTTATCAGAAGAAGACCTTCATTTACACCCTTCATCTTCAAAAGCTTATGCCATGCCAAAGTAAATATTACAAATAAATAACAGCTGAAGGAATAGATATCTAGATTCTTGAATTTATCGAGGAGCAACTATTAGAATGACATCAGAAATGTCTTCAGTTTACAGTTGAAAAGTGCCTCCTGATTACTCTTTTCAATTCCCAGCTCATTAATGTTTCTGTATCTAATTCATCTATACCCTATGTAACACGTTATGTCAAATGGATTTAAGACCTGTCTTGGAATGAATCAAGTAAAAAGAAAAAAAAAATTCAACAGCTAATTAATATTAATAAGTAATAATGTTCTACTAATTTATTCAGGCAACATTTACGAATCAAAATGTATTTTTTGAGTTCTCAATGAATTTTATTTGTAAGGTTTAACAGGATGGAACTTCATATACGTTCCTGGTTGCTATTGCATAATTTATTTATTTATTTTTATGCCACTACTATAATATCTTGAGGAAGACTTTTATATAACTCTAATAAAAATGATTTAATATAGAATCTCTTGTTGCAAACAAGAACTGGATGTATTTTAAAAGGTGCACTCGAAAAATTTCATGTTATATTTTTAAATAATTAAATCAATATTTTTAAACAAATATAAAATGGAAGATAATAAGATATTGTCAAATTGAGGAGCAAAATTATTTTTATCTCTATCTATAAAAGGCAAATGTGTGTTCGTGTTTAACGAATCTCAAAAGTAAGGTCTATGCCAAGAAGCCAACAAAAATTCAACAGCTGAAGGAATAGATAATAAGCCATATTGGTGACGTTGAGGAGCAACTATGTAGAGACGTCATCGAAATGTCTTCCTAATCGATTTTTCATCTCAAAAGCAAGGTTTACGTAGTTTGCAACAATTTCAACAGCTGAAGGAATAGATAATAAGCCATATTGGTGAGATTGCCACAAATATTTAGAGACGTCATCAGAAATGTCTTCCTTTGGGGTCATCTCAAAAGTAAGGTCTATGCCAAGAAGCCAACAACAATTCAACAGCTGAAGGAATAGATAATAAGCCATATTGGTGAGATTGAGGAGCAACTATGTAGAGACGTCATCAGAAATGTCTTCCTTTGGGGGGTCATCTCAAAAGTAAGGTCTATGCCAAGAAGCCAACAACAATTCAACAGCTGAAGGAATAGATAATAAGCCATATTGGTGAGATTGAGGAGCAACTATGTAGAGACGTCATCAGAAATGTCTTCCTTTGGGGTCATCTCAAAAGTAAGGTCTATGCCAAGAAGCCAACAACAATTCAACAGCTGAAGGAAGAGATAATAAGCCATATTGGTGTGATCGAGGAGCAACTATGTAGAGACGTCATCAGAAATGTCTTCCTTTGGGGTCATCTCAAAAGTAAGGTCTATGCCAAGAAGCCAACAACAATTCAACAGCTGAAGGAATAGATAATAAGCCATATTGGTGAGATTGAGGAGCAACTATGTAGAGACGTCATCAGAAATGTCTTCCTTTGGGGTCATCTCAAAAGTAAGGTCTATGCCAAGAAGCCAACAACAATTCAACAGCTGAAGGAATAGATAATAAGCCATATTGGTGAGATTGAGGAGCAACTATGTAGAGACGTCATCAGAAATGTCTTCCTTTGGGGTCATCTCAAAAGTAAGGTCTATGCCAAGAAGCCAACAACAATTCAACAGCTGAAGGAATAGATAATAAGCCATATTGGTGTGATCGAGGAGCAACTATGTAGAGACGTCATCAGAAATGTCTTCCTTTGGGGTCATCTCAAAAGTAAGGTCTATGCCAAGAAGCCAACATCAATTCAACAGCTGAAGGAATAGATAATAAGCCATATTGGTGAGATCGAGGAGCAACTATTTAGAGACGTCATCAGAAATGTCTTCCTTTGGGGTCATCTCAAAAGTAAGGTCTATGCCAAGAAGCCAACAATTCAACAGCTGAAAGAAAGAGATGATAAGGCATATTGGTGAGATCGAGGAGCATCTATGTAGAGACGTCATCAAAAATTTTGACCATCGAGTGGAGGTGTGCCGTCGAAACCTTGGCGGATATTTGGGCGATTTTATTTTTCACCTATAATTGCCATGACATAACCCTAGAACACTAACCATGGGTATATATTACCCAGCGCAAGTTTTCCTATTTTTAATTACAATTTTCAGTACCTGATTTTCTTACCTAAATAATAAGTTTTCCAGTTCCTATTAATGTTAACTCAATGTTTGAAGTGCCTGCACGTAAAATATTTCAAATAAAGATTTATATTTAATATTTTTTTTGATATTTTCAAAATCGGGTATGATATACCCATGGTTAGTAATGGTGTAACTTTAATTGATGGTTAGTGTTCTAGGGTTAAATAACATTATCCAATAGAGAAATAAATACATTTTCACGAATAACACTGATTTATTTACTGCTGACTTTGATCCGTTTTAATGAAACACCCTTTACAAGCACAGATGTAAAGAGATGGGTACTGATAATTTAAGCGTTCCGTACCACATCTCAGTTCAATCTGCTAATTAAAAATATCGGCTCTGCTTTTCTTTCTGTGGTGAGCGTACTGATAATGAGGTAGGTGGATAATGCTGATGACATAGGTATTCCTAGTTGAGATGAGAATGATCTTAACCAAAAATTGATCAATATACGCTATGAAATGTTCAAAGGAATAGGAATCAAGATAAACGCCAACATAAAAGAAACGATTCTTTGTAATTCGAATGAAAGCATTGAATAGATCATTAAAAATTCAGGATGCAGAACAAATGCTACACCCGTCACATGGTATATTAAAGGATGTGAGAGAATTGAAGGCGGAATAGGTTGCGCAAGGGACAGTTTTGTTCAACACCGCAAATGTCTAGAAAAATCAAAATAATGACCTTAGAACTAGTGGCATTTTCTTAAATAGACTCTTTAGATCGAGAATATGATATACAGGGGTTGGACAAAATAATTGGAACACTTGTTAAATTCAAGGAAAAATTATTTAATATGGAGTTGGTCCTCCTTTAGCCTCACAGACAGCTTTAATACGTCTAGGAATGGAATCATACAGCTTCCTGACTTCATCCAGAGGAATTTTCAGTCATTCTTCCATTAAAACCTTCTCCAGCTCTTTACGACACGACGGTGGAGGATAGCGGCTCTTAACTTGTTGCTCCAAAATGCACCACAAATGTTCAATAATATTGATATCTTGAGATTGGGGAGGCCACTCCATGTATTCTAGCTCACTTTCATGCTCTTCATACCAATTCTTAACCACTCGAGTGGTATGTATTGAATCATTATCATCTTGGAAGATGCAGTCACCACCAGGGAATAAAGTCTTGGCCATTGGATGAACATGATCTCCCAAAATGTTCAGGTAATCTTTGCTGTTGATTCTACCATACAGGGCAACTATTGGACTGAGACATTTCCATGATATGGCGTCCCAAACTATCACTGATCCACCTCCACGCTTCACTGTTGAAAGAAGGCAGTCAGGGTTGTAAGCTTCTTTGGGATGCCTCCACACATAAACTCTCCCTGAAGTTGGGAAAAGAGAAAAACTGGACTTGTTTGAGAATATGACTTGCTTCTATTGGTCTGCAGACCAGGCATTGTGATCTCTGCACAATTTCAATCTCTTTTGAATGTTGCGAGTGGAGAGAAGAGCTCTTCCATGATATGCAACCTTATGGAGCTCACGGTGAACAGTTTTAGTAGAAACTGAACTATTCAGGTGGTTATTCAATTCAGCAGTCACTTTGGCTGCATTTCTCCGATGATTTTTTGCCAAATTGTGTTTCAATGCACGTCAGTCCCTGTCAGTAAGTTTGCAAGTCCGGCCCGATTTGCTACAGTTGCTAGAGGTTTTGCCCTGTTTCTCGAATTGCATCAGTGTTCTTGATATGGTAGCTCTTGGAAAACCAAACAGTTCAGCAACCTTAGTGATCGAGGCTCCTGCCATGCGAGCTCCAACAATTTGCTCTTTTTTCGAATTCGGAGAGGTCACGCATTTAGCTTAAATTTTACTAAATTCTAAAAATAAATAAGACAAAGACAGTAAATTAGATAAATAAACGTATTTACAATAGATATAACCTGAAATTACGCAACTGTTCCAATTATTTTAACCAACCCTTGTAGATATCAGGCATAGAGCCGAAGTCGGTCAAAATTTTCTAAACCCTTTTCTGTCTACATTGTCGCAGATCAATGCTTAAAAACGGATTTAAGCAAGGGAAGCCAGTCTGTTTTTTTTAGCGGCATATAAACACCTTATGGGTCATTTAATATTGAAATTTATAATGTATCGGGAATTTTGAAGTAACGAAAAATTAAGATAACCTTCAATCTGTTTTCACAACAGAATCCATGGTAGATGACACTGACCTTTTGTGTATATACATGATTCTGTGGACATAATTACTAGAGACAGTGATAAGTGTGTTTTATGTTGTAGTTTTGTTATTCTGATTTCACAGTAGAATCCATGGTAGATGATACTCAGCTTTTGTGCATATACATGTTTCTGTGGATAATTACTAGAGGCAATGATATGTGCTAATTATCGCATCGAGTCGAGCCGATAGTAGTTCACTCCAAACCAGACTGACAGTCATACTAACACCTTCCACATCTTGTATTATTATTTCATGTAATATACCTTCGTTATGTCTATTCTTGTGTTCGTGTTGTTCTTCCTTGGTCCTAACCTGGACCGTAATACATACAATACTTATTATTCAAAAAGTGAACTCCTATTCTAGTGGAGGAAGCTTAAAAAGCTATTAACGTAACAATTTAATATTCTATATATGCAATATTATTATCATTTAATTGTAGAATTTTACAATATTTATGAAAATAATTTGTTAATATATTTATATATATATATATATATATATATATATATATATTATTTCATTGAATACGATAGACAAGGTTCTTTTATTTAAATCTATGCAATTTCTCATACTATTTTTTTTCTGATGATAAATTATATAAAAACTCTCTGAATGTTCTTTTAACCGAGAACTTTCGGCTATACATTTAACTGTTTCAAGAATTATATTTTAACTGTTAAAATAAGAAATAGTTTGTTGTATGTATGTTTTATATAATATTTTCATTTTTCAAAACACGGTCAAGATATTATGTCCATGTTCAAAGTTAATATTATTATGTGTTGGATTTTTGTTTTTAGTAATAAGGCTTCCATTATTTTAGCTTTTTTTTTTTTTTGCATAGAGATGATGCTATTATATTAGTGTTGTCAACAAGTATGTTACGAATCGTATCCGGTTGGTCTCCATGAATATTTAAATGAGATCTAATTGAGCTATTCTCAAAAAGGTTTAGAGTGAGTCTTCGTGTCAAACCTATTTAGTGTGGCCTATATAATTATTTACGAATTTACATATATATATATATATATATATATATATATATATATATATATATATATATATATATATATATCATCCGAAGACAGACTGTTTCGCTGTCTCAGAGGTCTTCAGTGTGGCTAGACATCCGGTTGCCTCTAGCTAGGATCGAAACCCGTCTTAATTGGTGTCAGGCAGGGATGAAGGTGAATTTTAGCGTATTTATTTTAGATAAACACGTGCAGTAACCGACAATGACTCAATTCGCTTTTGCCGAAGAGTCTTGCTATATCAGCTATAATAGTCACTGTTTACAAACCCACACCTCCTCCCCAGAGAGCTCAACTGAAATTAATTTTTCAGGAGCCAATATATATATATATATATATATATATATATGGGAGAAACAATAAATGGAGTAAAAATTCAGTTCGTTGCATTTATTTTTTAAAAAGTGCTCAATACAATGTAGAGCAAAATATTATTACAATAAAAACATTTTACATCACTACACAAAAAAATTCATGTTTCGTTACTAAGATGGTAATTTTCAGGCGATGGTAGATAACTTGTGAAAAGAATGATTTACTAGGGAAATTTAAAAACAAATCTTTACCTCTTTTCGTAAGTGGGAGTGAATAAGGTCAGAACAATCTATTATAGCGGATGAAGAAAGAATGGTAAGTAAGAATGCGTTCTTTTAGTGTAAGGAATATTGTTGTGTGTTTGGGTCAGCGTTTGTAGCTGGCTTAAAGTTAAGACAGAAGAAGACCGTCATTTACACCCTTCCACTTCGCTCGCTTATGCCATATTTTGTAAATATTACAAATAAATAAGGCTGTTCGACGTGGTATCTAGATTCTTGAATTTAAGCACAGTATTAGAATGACATCGAAATCTGATCAGTTTACAGTTGAGCCTGCCTCCTGATTACTCTTTTCTCTTCCCGCTCATTAATGTTTCTGTATCTAATTCATCTATACCCAGTAACACATTATGTCAATGGATTTAAGACCTGTCTTGGAATGAATCAAGTAAAAGAAAAAAGAAATAATTTAATTAATATTAATAAGTAATAATGTTCTACTAATTTATTCAGGCACCATTTACGAACAAAATATATTTTTGAGTTACAATGAATTTTATTTGTAAGGTTTAGGGATGGAACTTCTATACGTTCCTGGTTGCTATTGCATAATTTATTTATTTATTTTTACTACTATAATATCTTGAGGGACTTTATATAACTCTAATAAAATGATTTAATATAGAATCTCTTGTTGCAAACAAGAACTGGATGTATTTTAAAAGCGCACTGAAAAATTTCATGTTATATTTTTAAATAATTAAATCAATATTTTTTAAACAAATATAAAATGTAGATAGATATCTGTCAAATCAGAAGCAAAATTATATTTTATCTCTATCTATAAAAGGCAGAATGTGTGTTCGTGTGTAACGAATGCACGGCAGCAATTTTGAACGGATTTGCACCAAAATTTACATGCACATGCTCCAAGTTAGCGGGAAGGCCAAGACTGACGTTGCATTTCCCAACTCCCATCGATAGTGGAAATAATCGATTTTTTCATGCTTCTACGGCAGTTTTCACGTAATTTGCGGCCATTTTCTACTGGCCAGAGTGAGAGCCAATAGCTGGCTGCCACAAATAGACAGGAAGATTCTGTTGGCCAGCGTGAGAGCCAACAGCTGACTGTCACGAATGTTAACTAGCATGCTAGCATGTAAAAAAATCGATAGCTGCATTCGTCACAAGTGGGAAAAATTTAAATTTGCAAGGCACTTTACTCCAATTGGCTTGCTTAAACTCAACGTTGATTCTGATTCCGCAGAACTGGGTTGGGTGTGAAAAAGTATTTGTTGTTAACATTCTTTTTTCATTCGGTTTTTCCAGTTACGAGTCCTTTTTTAAAGCTGATCGTTTTGTGTTCATTTTGTTTAGTTCTTTTTTCGTAACAGATTTAATGTTGAGAATAGAGTTTAGAAAAAATTCGCAGTGTGAGATAGGCAAGAAGTAAGGCATGTAGCAACATCAGCACGGCAAAGGGCACTCCTTTAAAGGCAAGGAAGGGCAAAAATACTTTAAGTCAAGTGATAGCGATTGCTGTATGAGTCGTACGATTTTTGAATCAAGCACGGGCAACGCCGGGCCATGCTGCTAGTGAATTTATACAAGCACAATCTCGAAACAAAATATTTGTTAGTTTCAATGGCACGGCTCTTGGAGGAACTTTCACTATGGCGATTTCCTAAACGTAGTTTCGATGTGACACAAGGCCTAAATTATGGAGCGCCCAGTGTTGATTGAACTCGCTACTCAATGTCAATTGATCTACTGAGGGTGACTTGCTAAGCAATACATCACGTCGAAGTGCTCAAATGTACTTTCAATATGGCGATTTCCTAAACGTAGCATCGATGTGACACAAGGCCTAAACTTTTGAGCGCTGGTGTGGATCGAAATCACTACTCAGTGGCAATTGATCTAGCGAGCGAGACTTGCTAGCCATTACCTCACGTCGAAGTGCTCAAATGAATTTTCAGAATACTGGTTTTCCAAGCGTAGCTTAGATTCAGCACAAGACCGAAAGTATTGGCTACCCAGTGAGAATCGAACTCACGACTCGGTTGTAATTGATCTAGCGATACAAGCTTCTTAACTATTACACCACGTCGAACAGCCCAACTGATTAGCTTAGACGCAGCACAAAGCCAAAAGTATGGGGCACCAAGTGAGGATCGAACTCACTGTATACTCGCTAACCATTACGCCACATCGAGGTGGCAATATGTCCCTGGCTGATATTTCATTTTTTTTTTTAACTAAAAGAGCATCTTGAGGGATTTCTCTTTATATACATCTAACAATGATTTCGCAAAACCTCGCCAAATTTAAACGTGTTCACGATGTATCGAAGGCTGAGGGAACAGACTAAAAATATTTCCTCAAGGTTTCCCAATACAATAACATATTTATCTTGAAGCGTATTCATTAGTGAAAAATTAATTTAAATCTGATGTTCACAGATTTTCGTTAAATTTTTTCAAAGATGGTAGCGCATTTTTTGGTTTATGTTATAGAACTAGCTTAAAAGCCGTCCCAACGGGCGGCATTTAAACTTTCTCCTGCGAAGGGCAATTGATTGGGTCTTCATGTCAATAGGCAGAGAGGAGTAGATGATATAGGCAACAATAAACTACAGAAAAAAAAATCCAAATTTTTTACGGTTTATCAACCTTTTTAGGATTATTTTAAAACCAGAAAATATTTTTAGACTATAAGAATTTCGGGACAAACTAAAGATTTACTGATACTATTAACCCACTGTTGAATTCATACAGGGCTGGTAATTTCGTTTAGTATGTAACAGACAGACGCCTCTGGGTGTTGATTACAATGTTCACTTATATATTATATATAGTAACTGAAAATCTGTCCTATCGGGTGGCATTTATTATAGCTCCTGTGTAGGGTTCTTGATTGGGCCTTTTATCTCAATAGGTAGGGAGGAGTAGATGCGATATGCAACAATAAACTACAGAAAAAGATCGAAATTGCTGAATTTAAGTATTTCATTAATATTCAAGCTTACCTTATTAAAAGTTCAACCATAATTCTTCTGTCGCCACTTAATTTAAAGACAATATCATGTACGTAGGCCCTTACTTTCTGTACAAACAATTATTTTTATTTCATGGGTGACTTTCGCTGAATTTCGGAATTAATTTCGATTATTTGCCAATTTATATCCAAACAGCTATCGTCCCCAAAAGTTAGTCCTAAAAAATAACGTAAAATAAAATAATGGCCTGAAACAATCGCAGTAATGAAAATTTGGTAATACGGTATGTTTTTAATTAGCTCACAGAGTCAGCCTGATTCGAAAATGGTATGATATGTTGGATTACGGCCTCTAGGAATAAAACTGAAAAGAGTGTGACTGTGACACACTGCCTTTCATATATATATATATATATATATATATATATATACATACGTCTAGTCACACTGATGAGCTGTGAAACAGCGAAACAGTCTGTCTGTGGATGACGTTATATCGGCTCCTGAAAAATTAATTTCAGTTGAACACTCTGGGGAGGAGGTGTGGGTTGGTAAACAGTGACTATTATAGCTATATAGCGAGACTCTTCGCAGATGCGAATTGAGTCACTGTCGGTCACTGGGCGTGTTTCTAAAAATAAATACGCTAAAATCCACCTTCATCCATACCGTGCGCCGACGGCTTAATGGTTTGAATCTCCGACTGACACCAATTCGGGTTTCGATCCTAGCTAGAGGCAACCGGATATCTAGCCACACTGATGATCTCTGAAAAAAAATAAAAACACGACATACAAGGTACAACAGTTTAGCTTTTTATTTAATTTTTTCTTGTGTTCGAACAAGAGCTTCCTTTTCTGGACAAAGGGTGTGTAAGAACTGTCCAAATGTTTTATATTTCCGAGTGCTTTCGGCTATACCTTTAGCCATTATCAAGGATGATTCGATTTTTCAGCTTCATTGAGTGTGTGCATTCTGTGTATGTCTTAGTGTGTGGTAAAGGGATGTTTTTAATTTCCGAATACGGTTAGCACATTGTGGCTTTGTTCATAGTTAATATTGTTAAGAGTTGGCTTTTTCTTTTTTATTATTAAAGCTTCCATTATTTTTAGTCTATTTTTCCACTTGGATGCTGTTAATATATTTGTGTTTTCTACTAGTATGTTTCAATGGAGCCGAGTAAATTTGTGTGTGTGTTTAAATGGGTTCTAATGGAGCTGTGATCAGATAGGTGTAATGTAAGGCGTCTGGATAGGCATGTGGTTGTGTAACCGATGTAATTAATTATAGGTCAGGTTTTATCAGGAACACAGTTCCTTAAGGGGCATTTGAACTGATAGATAAAGTTCGTTCTTTGTAATTTTGACTTATTAATAAAAACAAAGAAACCAAGACTTAATAATATTAACTTTGAACATGAACATAATATCTTGTCCGTGTTTTGAAAACTGAAAACTTTTTATAAAACATACATACAAAAAACTAATTTTTTATTTTAGCAGTTAAAATATAATCCTTGAAAATGGCTAAATGTATAGCCGAAAGCGCTCGGATAAAAAGAACATTCGGATAGTTTTTATATAATTTATCATCCGAAAAGAAAAAAATTATTAGATCGCATGAAGAATGAATACAAAAAACTAAATAAAAGCAACTTGTCTGTCATTTTCAATAAAATGTGCTTGAAAGAAGAATTGCTGCCTAAATACACAAATATATATATATATATATATATATATATATATATATATATATATATATATATATATAAAATGTACATTTTCATGATTCTTAGCCTCCCCATCTATCGTCTCCTATTGTCCTTGTCTTTTTTTTTTTTTTGCCGTTCTTACTCTGTTATATTTATTCCTGTAGACTATTAATGCGTATTAGATCTGTATATATCACAATGGAACCGATTTACTGCGCAGGAACATTGCGCAGTAAATCGGTTCCATCGCCATATTCGGTCAGAAACACTTTCTTTGGCAAAGCCTTCAATTTCAAAAGGTTATTTCAGATTGGGGATCCATCTTTCTTGGCGCTCACACAAAGAAAACGCCGGAAATTCTAACGCCAAATGAAAACACATCCGTTGACTACGAAAAGTCTTGACAAGATGGCTTCTAGGAAAAGGAAATAGCGAAAGAAAGTCGAGGAAAAAGGAAAAAAATTTAATGGAACCTGTAGAAAGAAAGAAAAAAATGATACAAACGAAATAGAGAAAGTATGGGAAAGCGACAAGAAGAAAAAAAATATAATTCTGCTTCTGCAGTTAGTAATTTATATATCCCTTGAGTTAAGGCCTGCCATAACCTCAGATAAATAACAGACCATTCCTTCTTGACTTCAGAAATATCTGTTTTTTTTTAATCATTTCACTCCCAAGCAAGACGATAATGCAAATAAGATGCAAGAGGATACTGGGAGTGAAAGAGAATGAAAAAACTTTAGAAGGAATTTGAAAGCCAATACTTAACAGGAAACAAGGTAAATCCTTTATTTCATAATGGCATCCCAAATTTCCAAAAACCGGTCCTATAAAGGTAGATAATCTTTAGTAAACTATTCTGCTTATTTTCTTTTCAATCTCAGAATCGAAACAAATTACTTTATAGTATCAGAAAGAATTAAACAATTTTGATAATTTAATAGAAAACATTTATTTATTAAGCTATTTCCAGATTGAAATTCTGTTCTCAATATATTTCTGTTCAGAAGTATGGGGCTTTTTGACTCTAGTGTCATCGGCTGTGTTATGGTCTCTTAGCCATATTCGAATTGAATCACTGTAGTCCCAAAGATCTCTCTCCTTAATAGAAAACATTTATTTATTAAGATATTTCCAGATTGAAAATCTGTTTTCATCATATTTCTATTTTTATAAACTAGTGTCATCGGCTGTGTTATTTTTTCTTACTCACATTCGAACTGGATCGCTACACTTTCAAAGTTTTAATGGAAGACATCAAATTTATGAATAGAAGATTTGCAACATTTTTTAACTTTGATTTGACTTTCCGCCAAATTTCGAACTCGTCATATAACTGAACAGGGACACAATTGAATTGTGGGATATCGGATGGTCCTTACAATGTTGTTTCCCCTATATCGTCTACATTGTAAATTAAAAACATAACCTTAGCAAGATTTATTGGCACACCACTCAGCGACATCTACGACACATTTATGGTATCTGTCTCAGGGACACATGGCACAATGGATAAGGGCGTTAGTTAGATCCAGTAACAGCACCCAAAGTTTGTGAGTTCAATACCTGGTTAAGGCAGTAGAGAATTGGAGAGGGGAATTAATAGGATAAATTGATAACTGACATCTATTACACATGGCATGTGGAACTAGAACAGTGTATCCCAGTGAGCAAAATAAAGGATTCAGTTCGACATTGTTGTAATAAATATGGCGACAAAGATGAGAACAATAGCTGAATAATGTAAATAGTGTACGTTTATGGCAATTTCTCTTTGTTTCCCCTCATACACACACACACATATATATATATATATATATATATATATATACTTTAACTGTTATACATCGGCTATTATTTATAAGATTAACAACATCGGTATTTAATTATATTTTTTAGCTATTATATATCCGCTAATATTTATCAGACAAATAGCAAAGGTGTTAATTATATTCTTAACTATTATATATCGGCTATTATTTATAAGATTAACAACAATCGTTTTTAATCTTATTGTTAGCGATTATATATCGGCTATAATTTATAAGATTAACAGCAACGGTATTTAATTATATTTTAATATATTATATATCCGCTATTATTTATAAAATTAATAGTAACGGTATTTATTTATATTTTTACCTATTATATATCAGCTATTATTTATTAGACAACGGCATTAATTACATATTTAGTTATTATATATCGGCTATTATTTATAAGATTAAGAACAACTGTATTTCATTGTTAGTGATTATATAGCGGCTATTATTTTAACAGCAACGGTATTTAATTATATTTTTACATATTTTATATCGGCTATTATTTATAAGAGAAGCAGCAACGGCATTGCTTACATTTCTAACTATTATATATTGGCTATTATTTATAAGATTATCAGCAACGGTATTTAATTTTAGTTTTAGTTATTATATATCGGTTTTTATTCATAAGACAAACTGCAACGGATTTAATTATATTTTTATCTATTATATATCGGCTATTATTTATAAGACAAAGAGCAACGCTATTTAATTATATTTTTAGATCTTTGGATTGCTTTCGGTGCAACGTGTTTATGGTAATTTCTCGTTACGCTTTCTACGTAATCATCGATATCCTCACTGTTGTGATAGGGGACGGGTGTCATCAGGCGTGCCAAGAATGTAGCGAAGCTTAACTCACATTTTTCTTAGACGATCGGCTATTAATAGATAAGATTATTTTCGGGTAATCCAACAACCGGTTGGTTAAAGTTTATAATTTCAAGAATCAGTTCGAGCGAACTGTGTATCGATAGGATACCACCACTGCCCCTACTCATGTTCAATAGAAGGACAAGGTGTGTGTCGTAATTTATTCTTTTATTTAGATAGTTTGTTTTTAGCACGTCAGCGACTTATAATTAATGGAATATTCCGTTTTGATTGCGAGGATTGAAAAGATATCATACTGGGTGTGATGGATAAGTTGTCGTCTAAATGAGGCCGAAATGAAAATAACACTGGCATCTCATTTGAACAGATATACAGGGGGCAAGGGATAAATTGTCGTCTAAATGAGGCCGAAATGAAAATAACACTGGCATCTCATTTGGACAGATATACAGGGGGCGAGGGATAAATTGTCGTCTAAATGAGGCCGAAATGAAAATAACACTGGCATCTCATTTGAACAGATATACAGGGGGCGAGGGATAAATTGTCGTCTAAATGAGGCCGAAATAAAAATAACACTGGCATCTCATTTGAACAGATATACAGGGGGCGAGGGATAAATTGTCGTCTAAATGAGGCCGAAATGAAAATAACACTGGCATCTCATTTGAACAGATATACATGGGGCGAGGGATAAATTGTCGTCTAAATGAGGCCGAAATGAAAATAACACTGGCATCTCATTTGAACAGATATACATGGGGCGAGGGATAAATTGTCGTCTGAATGAGGCCGAAATGAAAATAACACTGGCATCTCATTTGAACAGATATACAGGGGGCGAGGGATAAATTGTCGTCTAAATGAGGCGAAATTAAATTTATACTAACATGTCATTTGAACAAAATGTCCCTTGAAAAACCATGTTTATTTCAAAACATCTGGCAGAGGTAATTGTCTCATGGCGTCCTTTTTCTCCCAGACGGTGCCCAACTGAATCGGCGATACTCTGAAGTCGACGAAATCAATAAGAAACTAATCTCATGAGCAAAATTTAAATCATAAAATGGCAGGAATTGGCCTTTTTTTTTTAACAGCAATAGATGTCTATCCCTTTTACTGCTTATGATCGGGCTTCCGGTTCCTCATAAAGTGTACTCATTCTTTTTCACTCACAGCAGCCCTTTGCGTTTTAGTAGCATTATCTTCTTACCTGGGGTGAATCGATTAAATAAAAAAATAACTAATTGACCTAATTGTACTATTTTTTTATCTACAAAACAATAAAATTTGATAGAGAAGGTAAACTGTGTAGGAAGATTATGTTGCTCCAAGTCTCAAAAATTGCGAATGGTTGTGTCTGAATTTCAATATTTGAAATGGGGTTGGTTTTATCTGGCACGCATCCCGTCGATTGTGTTATTTTTGCAACTATCTCAGACAGGAGTCAGACTAAAAATCTATTTTGTAATAGTAAGAAAGCTAAGTAAACAATGGCTTCTTAAAATAATGGCTGACCTTTGACACTGGTATTTGTGTAAACGACAGAAACTATTTGATCGATGCTCGTCTGCCAAATGATAAAATTAATTTCAATGTAAAGGATTTATAGATTCAAAAGCATTTTTACTGTCAGTAACACGAGATACCTTAAAGAATATAGCGCTCAATCCACTGCCTGTATGTGTGTGTATGCATGCATATATACATTTGTGTTGATGTACTATACATACATATATAAGTTCACACACAGCGGCGACAGTCTGTTACATACTAAACACAGTCGTCAGGGTCACAAACTCACATCAATCCAACTAAATATATTAGCTTCATCGCTGATATTGAGCGCTTTCCAATAAGCACGGCGCATATATAATAAATAAATAATATATATATAAAAATTGCATTTCTATCTATCTATCTATCTATCTATCTATCTATCTATATATATATATATATATATATATATATAAATGCATGGACATTTTACACCCACACCCACATATATAGATAGATAGATAGATAGATAGATAGATAGATAGATAGATAGATAGATAGATAAGAAGACATTGAGATAGATAGACGAGAAGAGATTGAGATAGATAGATAGACGAGCAGAGATTGAGATGAATAGCCGAGAAGAGATTGAGATAGACAGATAAGAAGATAGATAGATAGATAGATAGATAGATAGATAGATAGATAGATAGATAGATAGACTTACATTAAAGATTAATATATAGTTCTTTCTCACCAATATAACAACTCCGGGTTTTATGCACAATGAAATCGTCAGCGAATTTATCTGTATTTTAAAAGGCAGGATGTGTGTGTGCGTGTAACGAATGCACGGCCGCAATTTTCGACGGATCTGCACCAAAATTTACATGCACATGCTCCAGGTTAGCAAGAAGGCCAAGACCGACTGTGCATTTCCCAACTCCCATCGATAGTGGAAATAATCGATTTTTTCATCCTTCTGCGGCACTTTTCATGTAGTTTGTGTCCATTTTCTACTGTCCAGAGCGAGAGCCTATAGCTGGCTGCCACGAATAGGCAGGAAGATTCTATTGGCCAGCATGAGAGCCAACAGCTGACTGACACGAATGTTAACTACCATGCTAGCATGCAAAAAAATTGATAGCTGCATTCGTCACAAGTGGGAAAAATTTAAATCTGCATGGCACTTTACTCCAATTGGCTCATTCGCTTGCTTAAACTCAACGTTGATTCTGATTCCGCAGAACTGGGTTGGGTGTGAAAAAGTATTTGTTGTTAACATTCTTTTTTCATTCGGTTTTTCCAGTTACGAGTCCTTTTTTAAAGCTGATCGTTTTGTGTTCATTTTGTTTAGTTCTTTTTTCGTAACAGATTTAATGCTTAGTATAGAGATTAGAAAAAAATCCGCAGTGTGAGATAGGCAAGAAGTAAGGCATGTAGCAACACCATCACGGAAAAGGGCACTCCTTTAAAGGCAAGGAAGGGTAAAAATCTTTTAAGTCAAGGGATAGCGATTGCTGTATGAGTCGTACGATATTTGAATCAAGCATTTACAACGCCGGGCCATGCTGCAAATATATATATATATATATATATATATATATATATATATATATATATATATATATTAGTGAATATGCATAATGTCCAACTTAGAATGTAATATATTAGGTAGATATCAGTTTATGACAAAAAAAATACTCACACATACACACATTAAAAAGAAACTTCAGATATTGGAGGCCATCTACATTAAAACAAAGCATCTCACGCTCAACAAAGTTACAATTTAAACTAGTCACAACATATTGCATTGCATCTAGACATATTCTTCTGTCGCTCATATTTCGTGTGGTACATGGAAAAGATAGTTATCTATATTTGTATATATATATATATATATATATATATATATATATAAGTTTGTTCATAAAGTTTACACTTATATATATATATATATATATATATATATATATATATATATATATACACATACAAATATAGATAACTAGACTCGTTTCGAAAAACTCGAATTTATGATTTGCTAATAATCAAATCAATCTCTGCCGACAAAAAAATCGCACAGATACAGGTCTGAAGCCCAAAGAAAAAAAAACCGATACGAGTAAACAACTCATATATATATAAACAACTATATATATATATATATATATATATATATATATATATATATATATATATATATATATAGGCAATCATAGCTCTCCACCTCCCTCTATCCATTGCAACTGTGCTGTTCGATAAAAGTGACTCACCTGATTTTTTTTACTTAAAGTTTTTTTCGCCTATTGTTTTTGAGGTGAAACTAATTTTTAATCTTACTAATATAAAGACCCCTTCCCGACAACCTAGTAAAAAAGTTTACTCATCCTAAGGTATTCTATTGATAATTATAATTTTGGATATAAATGAGATTTGGGGAAAAACTCTGTGCAAAAAAAATATGTTAAATATAACAGACAACCAATGTCTATTATGTTTGAGCAGGAGCCGTTCTAAACTCTGCATATTTGTTATAATTTCAGGAAAATTAAAGACGAAAATTGTACAAAATTTGGATATATTTCATAATGCGGTTCATTGTTCTAAACTTTCGGCTCACATCAGCCTCTTCAGAGTGGTTATATGGACAATTTAAGAAAAATATTCACCATCAAAGATGATGTTTTGTTATGTTAACATAGAAGATAGCTATGCGACAGTAACGGTCGCGGAATAGCATAGGCAGGTGGTAAATTTGTAATGCGATTCTATGACGTCATACCAAGTGAGAGAAAGAAATATTAACAACAGAATCGTATGTTTAGATGCAATGTAATGTATTGAGATTACTACAACTACGTTCTCCCGTAGACTTAGCTGAATGTTATGATCCTTGTTTTTAATAACAACAAGCTGTATAAGTCTTTTTTTTTTTTAATCTGCTAGTACTTTCAACTCTACATACAGTCATCCTCAAGTATAGAAGATAATTTGTTTTTAGTAATTTAGGTAGTATTGGAGACAAAAGATTAAATGCGAATTGAAATATGCTTTTTTAGAATTGTGTTATTAACTGATAAAAACTTTTGGAGCGTGCAGTCGCAACGCTAAGGTTGAATTTTTTTGAAAATTTAAGTGAGTGCGTTTTTTTTTACTAATATTAGTAAAAAAACGCACTGTATGTTATAACATTCATCGAGTGATTCGTAGGTAAATTGAACTAACATTTTTTTTACGAATAGTTTTCGCCATTTTATATCATTAACTTTACAAATATACTTTTTGTATGAATGATTCATTGTAATATAAATTGAACTGCAGCACGTATTTGATTTAAAAGAACTGATACGACGTGCAAATTTTCGGGATAACAGCTGAGACATTACTCTATTTATTGAACAATTTAGTTCATGCCACATTGATAACTCCTACAACAAAAAATTCTAAAATTAGCATATTAGCATATATATATATATATATATATATACAAAGAAATAATTACGCATAGAATCAATCAGCAATTATATGCTGCCTAATGTTTTATGTTTATATATATATTAGTATATATAGAGACATATATATATATATATATATATATATATATGAGTTTCATTAATATATATATATATATGAGTTTCATAATATATATATATATATATATATATATATATATATATATATGAGTTTCATTAAAATCGATTGACAAGGTACTGCGAATAAAGCTATTTATTCATTTTTTTAATATTCGTATACATTTTTTCTTTTCAGCACATAAACCTTACATATGCCTGACCTTCGCTTAATTAGGATCCATTTAAACAGGCAGGGAAACCTGCCAAACACCAGCCGTAACATACTCGCAGAAAATACGACTATAATAGCGTCATCCACATAGCTTAAACTTATGGACATACTGATAACAAAAAAGAAAAAAAATCAACAGTCCATATTAAACTATTAGCACAGTTACAACGTCTTGGTATTTTTTTAAAAATAAAGTAGCATTGCAATCACTATAGAGACACATATGAAACAATATATGTATGCAGTTAAAAATACAAAAAATAAAAATGTTATGGTCCGGTTCCTTGTACCACGGTGATAGTCCAAAGTAGAACCAATAAAGAAGAACTCGAATACGGATATGGAATAACACAGATATATTACAAACAGGAATATATACAGAGAATTAGAAAAGTGTTAGTACGAACAATCAGGTTTAGTAGTCATTGTCTGAACGCGACTCTGTTTCGGACTGCCTCTGACTCAACTGACTGACTCGCTCGCTCTGACTGACTGACAGACAGACTCCTGACGGTCTTCTGACGGACCTCACTCCAGACTTCAGACTGAACTCTCTATCTGCTTCCTCTTGAGGCGCACTATTTATTACATAGTTCATTATGTTATTATGGGTAAGGTCCCATAACAAAAAGCATCCTTTATAATGACCTTTAGAATAGCCGAAAGCGCTCGGATTTATAGAACATTTGAAAATCTTTTATTTACACACTATATCCAGAAAAGAAAACACATATGCGAACACAATAAAAAGTAAATAAAAAGCACAACATTGTACCTTGTCAGTAGTCTTTAATGCAACCTTTATATATATATATATATATATATATATATATATATATATATATATATATATATATTTGCCTCGGGGTTCTTGATAAGCTCCAGAGGTGGATATGCAATATAATTGGCCCTGTTCTGGCATCCCGTCTACAGTCACTCTCTGTCTTTTTTACAAATACTTTCATAGTAATTGAAGAGTTGCTTTCACTGGTTCCAAGACTCCATGAATTCAAGCGCCCTACGAGGCTGGCATCCCGCTCTCACCCTTTCACTGTAGAAACTATTCAATGTAGCCGTCTCTTCTACTCCAATAGCTTCATACCTCGCACCTCTCGCCTGTGAAACTCCCTTCCCAATTCTAGTTTCCCTGAGAGCTATATATATCTCCAACTATTCAATGTAATGTCAATCGACATCTCCAGTTACCTTGATCTATCCACTATCCCTCTCCTATCCTTTCTTCTATCACTCCTATCTGATCTCGCCCCAAATCTTCTGCAACCCCCTGCATCCAAGTGGCTTTCCGCCTTGCTTGGGGTGAAACGCTTAATATATATATATATATATATATATATATATATTTACCCTCGAGCAAATTAATTGAAACAGCCGCTTTAATTTTTTTTTTAAGCATTCAACCCCAAGCAAGTCGGGAAGCCACTAGCACGCAAGGGTATGCGGAGTTGGATCGAGAGCAAAGAGGAGTGATAGAGGAAAGGATGAAGAGACGGTGAGGGGATAGATCAGAGACGTCGATTGGCATTACATTTGAATAGTTGGAGATTATAGCTATCAGAGAAACAGGAAGAGGGGAGGGAGTTCCACAGGTGAGAAGTGCGAGACATGAAGCTATTGGAGTAGAAGAGACGGCTACATTCGACAGTGAAAGGGTGAGAGCGAGATGTCAGCCTAGTTGAGGGCTTAAATTCATGAAGTCTGGGAACCAGCGAAAACAGCTCATCGAAACAGTTACCGTGAAAGTATTTGTAAAAAAAACACAGAGGAAGGCGTCGGCACGTCTGTGAGAGAGCGTCTGCAGACGAGATGCCAGATCAGGGCCAATTACATTGCATATCCGTCTATGGATTTTATCAAGGACCTTGAGACAATTAGAAGGGTCTCCAGACCATACAAGGCAGCAATACTTCATGCAAGGGCGAATGGTTGATTTGTAGATTTGAAGGATCGAATCCGGCGAGAAAAATTTCCTGGCGCGACACAGGGAGCCAACTTTCCTACCAGTGAACGAAGCTATTGACTCAATGTATTCAATTTCCTTTATTTCACCATACGGTGAATTTTAGACCTACTGAATTGACAGGATGTCATTGATTTCTGTTTTGTCCTCTCATTAGGTCATCTGCGGTGTTGTGCCGTAATATGAATCTATTTTAGATGAGTATAATGATACTTGTTTGGTCTCAAAATATTACCTCATCCTTGATTGTATCAGATTTTTTTCATCACACCCAGACACTATTGTCTCCACTGTCGATTAGTTGTCCTAAGATCATTGTCTCCGATGTACGTTACTCCAAGGAAGCGTATGGAAATTGTAACACTGCTCAAACACTCTGGCAAACCTTACCTGTGAGAACATCAAAGGTTACTAAGTGTTAGAGAGTGTGAGAAAATCTACTATATATATGTAGCTACTATGTAACACAAGGTCTAAACTAGGGGGCGCCCAGTGTGGCAACAAGCAGGAATATATATATATATATATATATATATATATATATATATATATATATATATATATATACGGTGGTACTCGCTTGGGAGAACCTTGGATAACTCCTTGCAGTAGAACAAATCGGTACCCGAGGAAAAATGGAGAATAAAAAAAGAAAGAACCAAGAACATTAAACCAAGGCGAAAACAATCGTCCAGTGTTCAAGTTCCAAGTTCAAAGAAAAAATAAAACCAAAACAAGTAAAAAGACAACTATGTAAAGTGCTCAATACACTAAGTAGAGCAAAGCATAAGATAATATTAAGGAGCCAGCCAAACCTCCCTAGGTATCATCTAAACGGATCTTCAGCCAGCTTCCCTGAAGATCCGTTTAGGTTAAACCTAGGTAGGTTTACCTTGCTCCTTAGGATTATCATATATATATATATATATATATATATATATATATATATATACTTTTTTGTTGCAAAAGAATGAGTCGGTAATCAGCGTCGTACCTGAAGCGGGATCATAGATCGTATAAACTCTGAATAGATCTTCAACATAAATATCTTGCAATCAGCTCGACATTTCAAGGAAGCAGTTAAATGGAGCCAAAATTTCTAGAGGCAAAGTTAATGATGAACATCTGTCATCTATTATTGAAAAAATGTGTGTGTGTGTGTGTGTGTGTGAGAGAGAGAGAGAGAGAGAGAGAGAATGTGTGTGTGTGTGTGTGTGTGTTTGTGTGTGGGTGGCAAGATTGTAAGATTGACTGAAATGACTTTTGGCACCTGAAAGGTTTATGACACCCCATCGTGCTATCGTTATATTGAGATCTCATTAAACTGTGATTGAAACGAAGAAAACACTTGTAATTTTAACAGATATTCTACTAATGGCTATTATCTGACATAACAAGATTTGTTACGGTTTTCTTTTGCTTTATTTTTTCAGTGCATCTTCAAAAATTACGAATTGAACACAAATAGTGTAACTTACTCTGTTAATAGCGGAAATTCTAGATTTTTTCCTCCTTTTTTTTGTGGTTTGTTTATAACTCATCGCCATCTTGAATTGTCTGAATTTCTTGATTCAAAACTCTTCTTAATTATTGATTTTAGCCGCGTCTTTTTGCCATTTCATTTTTATTGTTTGTTTACACTTAGAAGTTGTATTAAACATCATCTACTTTATGATATCAATATTGACGGACCTAGAGGTGTTTGGCAAATGTTGTAGGGTGCTGCATTTCTTCTCTATCATTTCTCACTGAAACAAGTCTGTAAAGCCACTAAGACAAGAGGGGTTGCTGAGTGTAAAAGTATGAGAAAAAATAGAAAAATTATTTGGGATGAAAAACAATAAAAGAAGAGGAAGCAAGAATACAGTCGGAAACGATTGATATAGCATTTAAATTTAAAGATCAAAGTTGGCTTGAACGCATGGAGCTGGAAGAGTGTTCGGCAATGGAGAAGTGCGATAGAGGAAACTATTAAGATGAATAAACAGAATCAGCAGCCTCTAAATGTCCATTTTTGGCAATGAACGGGAGTTCATTCAAGGAGGCTCCTAACCTTGAACGCCAGTTGAGACTTGAGCTCAGATTTGATCTAAAGTGGGGTCCGTACATACGATCCAACGCTAAAGATGTTGGGAAAATGGTTACAACTTCAGTAAGAACCTAACTTCACCTGCTGTGCATTTAGAAGAATCAGATCATGCCAAAAATGGAGAACTTGTTGCAGACCCGGCAGCGTGCAGTGCTGGTTTATTACAAAGTGGCCTTGTGCCAGACACCACACTAAACTACCGAGTCCACAAGCAATGTATAAAAAGAAATATGCGTGAATGAACAGTGAGAGGAAAGGGGTCAATCAACGAGTGCATAAATTATAAACATCAAAGAGATAGCCGGAATAAAATGACAAAGGCGTCTGGATGTAAAACAAGTGTATTTTTTATTAAATGATAAAACAAGTAGGTATCTCGTGGTACGAGATCAAAGAAAATGTTCCGCGCCAAAATTGGATAGCAAGATGAATAAGGCGGGAGAAAGGGTTTTATAAGGTTCTGGAAAAAGGTACTCGTTAAACACGAGGTGTTTGTGCGCACAGATAGAAAGCAGTACTCACTGTGGATTTTTGGCGTTGAGAGTGTGTGTGATTTTTGTGGGGTTTTTTTATCCTTTTTTTATGTTCAGGTTCAAAGTAGGGTCTCAGAGTTTGGTCAGGTCTTGAATTAACTGTTGAAAATTTTAACGGAATGCTGTGGACGTCTAGCCAAAAGGACGAAGAGTTATTTGCAGTTGGTTGCATCGTCTTAGTGAAGTTACTTATGGCGAGTCCAGAGGGGACGAAGAATATCTGTTCGTCAGTAAGATATCCCTGTCTGGATTTAAGATTGACTGACGAGGGATAAATGTAAGCCACTTGTTGAATACGAAGTTTTGCTGACTGTGTCGTGTGTCTCGAACGTTTTCTGGTCGAAAATGGAGAAAGGTCTGACCTGCGGGTAGCAAGTTTGTTCGCCAATAAGATATCCCTGTCTGTATTTAAAGTTTGACTGACGAGGGATAAAAAAAAAGCCACTTGTTGAATACGAAGTTTTGCTCACGACTGTGTCGTGTGACTCGAACGTCTTCTGGTCGAAGACGGAGAAGGTTTGACCTGCGGGCAGCTTCAAGACGAGAAGAAGTCTTGGTACAGTGTGAGGTCGACATTGTTGAGATAAGATATTCCGGCCTGCATATGGGTTAAGGGCACGGAATAAATGAGTTGCCCGTCTAGTTAGGTCGAAAGTCGGGAGGCAACTGGCTTGCAAACGCTGTTCGTTTGAGACGCCGAGAAACGCGCGGGAAAAAATTCAAAATCTGTTAGGCTGACTTCATCAGTAGGAGCCAGAGAGCTTCTCACTAGTTAAGGATGTTTACTGCTACGTCTAACTGTAAAAGAGAGGAAGCGGGGAAACTCGCGCGGGGGTAAAATGTAGATGGAATTAATGTGTTAATTCCATAAACTGGTGGAATATCTGGGCAGGGACTGCCATGTCTTGATACACTGTCTTGTGAGCGATGAATTGTTTACCCATCGTAAGCCCTTTCCCAGAATCGATGCATTGTAAGCCACTCACTACTCTGTCGCTATTTCGATGAAAAATCTTCAGGCCAACTACAATCCTTAGTTACTCCAATTCTAACCCAACACGTTAAAACTCCCCAACGCCACGTACATTGAGGCATAAAACCATAATTCCCTTCGTATTACATTAGTAAGTTAAAATTTCCTTTCGGATAGCTACATTCAAAGAACTTGATTTCTGCAACAGAATTCCAGGCGAGTGATTTAGTATGTATGTATGTATGATGCGGCATTCACCCTGGGCGGATTGAGCCGGCTTCTTCCTGTTGAGAAGAAGATTCTTGGGATAAATTACAGAAGTAGGGTACCCAGGCCTACTCGGATAACGTTCTTGCTTGCCGCGGGGTTCCCACAAACGCAGAGACAAGAACGACCAGAAGCCGCCGGTTGCCGATGCAGACGCTCCTTGGATTTTCACCAGAGCCCTTGTTAGCCGGCGTGTGTGTCAGACCTGTCCGCCTTGGGTGGCCCTACCAGGAACGAAGTTCCGGACGGCATAGCTCTGACACTACCGTTTGCACCCCCCCACCGACTGTGAGGTAAGGGTTGATTTAACCCGCCACTACAATCATAACCACTTCAAAAAGTTTTCAGAATCAATCTTTCATATTTATAAATCTACCATTAGTCAGTGCATTGAATACTGCTGTCATATCTGACCTGGAATCTCGACTTCAGTCTTTTCTACAATTATTGTTCATGCATTGAATACTGTTACCATATCTGGTCTGGTGCACCTGCTGTACACCTCAAGATTCTTGATAAAATTCAAAGAAGGATCTGTAATTTAAACAATCCTGACCTGGCATCTCGTCTTCAGTCACTTTCTCACCAAAATGACTTCATGCTGTCTTTTCTACAATTATTTTCCATGCATTGAATACTGTTACCATATCTGGTCTGGTGATCCTGCTGTATATCTCAAGATTATTGACAAAATTAAAGGAAGGATCTGTATTGTAATCGATCCTAATCAGGCATCTCGACTTTAGTCACTTTCTCATGGCTTCCGTCTGTCCTTTCTACAAATATTTTCATGGTAACTGCTCTGACAATTTTGAAAAAGATAAAGGCAAACGCCACTTCTAACTCAACAGTTTATTTTCTTGCATTCCCACTTGGGGAACTCCTTTCCGATTTCTTGCCTCCCTGAAAACTACAATCTTCAAACATTTAAATGCAACGTCAGCCGTCTTCTTCTGCATTCCTCATTTCATCTGTTGTCTTTCCTTCCTATCTTTTGTTTCAGTTTCACTCCCTGTAACATGTTGCGCACTAGTGGCATTCTCGCCTTGCTTGGGGTGAAATAATAGTCTAGAGCTACCTTTCATACATATCTTCATAACTACACACCCTTACTCATACCGCTGACACAACAATCACATGCCGTAACGCTCTAACTTGAGCGTCTCTTAAGTTGTAATCGTTTTCCTTTCATTCCAATTGTACCCAAATTTCTTTATAATAAAGTCATACACAGAAATAGACCAAATGTTCTCAATTTGAAAGGTTATGGTATATTTGGAATAATTTTTAAACTGTTTCAGTTTTTCTTATCTCTTGTGGTGTCCTTCCTGTAAAGAGCCTATGTTGGACTCTTCCGCCTACTATAAGATTAGTAGGAGAGAAGGCCTTGGGGGAACAGTCGAATAGATTGAACGCTAAGTCAACCGACACACACTCACTAGTCGTGTAATACTCTTCTGTTGTACTTACTGTTTAATATATAATATATCTGTAACACTTGTTCTGTTATTTCTTTAACCATTTAGTTGGTCACAACATTGTCAAATCGCGAAATTAAAGTCATCTTTAATGGCAACTATTCTTAATCTTTTTACGTTGATGCCTTTTATTCCCTAGGGCTCTATATTTGGACCTACATTGTTCCTAATTTTCATCAACAATCTTCCTGATATCATCAGTTCTCAGCTCCATATCTATGCTGATGACAAAGATTTACTCCCGAGTAAATCTGATTAGTTGAGGGGGGAAAATGTGATACTAAAATTCAAACGCACAAGTGATTGTTGAAAGATGTTCTAAACGCTAAACATACTTCTAAGAAACATGATAATTTCGTTAGAAACAAACAAAATTATTTACTTTAATAGCAACACTTTTGTATGGCAATGATATGATGGACAATCTTCCCATATAGACAGCAGGGGTGTGGTTCTACACAAGGTTAATGAGAATCCCATGGTTTGAGCTAGTAAGCAACAAGAAAATCTTAATGAAAATGGCGACCAAAAAAGAAGAGTTCTAGAAACTCCCATTTCTCGTAGCCCTTAACAACTTTTCTTCCTTTGTCAAGCTTTCTTTTCCTGATCCGCAATCCATTCACCCAAGCACGTCAGGAAGGTGGCAAGCCGCCCGCCTCTATTTCTTTTGGTCTCAATATATCCGATCAATATATTTACCCGTCATCTCTGGCGAGATTGTTCAGCATTCAATGCCAAGAGAATTTATATCACATAGCAATTGGAACAATGATCAATGACGGCATCCAGTTACATCACGTTGACTCAATAGATAGATAGATAGATAGATAGATAGATAGATAGATAGATAGATAGATAGATAGATGAGAAGAAATTGAGATAGATAGATAGATAGATAGATAGATACATAGATACATAGATAGATAGGAAAAGAACAAGATAGATAGATAGATAGATAGATAGATAGATAGATAGATAGATAGATAAGGGAGGGACGGAGATAGATAGATAGATAGATAGATAGATAGATAGATAGATAGATAGATGAGATGAGGAAAGATAGATAGATAGATAGATAGATGAGAAGAAATTGAGATAGATAGATAGATACATAGATAGATCCAGAGATAGATAGGAACAGAACAGTATAGATAGATAGATAAATAGATAGATAGATAGATAGATAGATAGATAGATAAGGGAGGGTCGGAGATATATATATATATATATATATATATATATATATATATATATATATATAGATAGATAGATAGATAGATAGATAAGAAGAGATTGAGATAAATAGATAGATAGATAGATAGATAGGAACAGAACAAGATAGATAGATAGAAGTTTTACCGATGATCAAATTTCATGACAAAATTCATTTTTTTTTCTTTTTTTTTCTTCTATATGCCGTGCCAATTTAGGACGTAGGCAATAATTGCTCTCCACAACGTCCTATTCCTCGTGACCCTTAGCGGCGTTTCTTCCTCTGCCAAACTTTCTTTTACCAATCCGCCATCCATTCACCCAAGCACGTCAGGAAGGTGGCAAACAGGCCTCTCCTATTTCTTTTGGCCTCAATATACCCTGTGAGGATTACGTTTACCAAGCCCTCCATCCTCATGTATCCGAGATATATTCTTCTCCAGAACCTGTTTTCAGATGGCTCGATTTTACCCTTCATCTCTGGCGAGATTGTTCAGCATCCAATGCAAAGGGGATTGACATCTCACAGCAATTGAAACATTCCTTCGTTTTTTTTTAAGAGTTTACCTCTATCGTTAAAACGCTAAAACATTTCGATGTCGTTTTTTACATCCTCATTTAAAACACTTCGCAGGTAATTTAACCTTCTGCACTTCGATGATGTCGACATCTCCAAATTGGTTCTAGGAAAATTGCGTACAAGAAATTTGCGTCCCGGACAATCGCGTAGCAGACATTTGCGTCCCGGACAATTGCGTACCAGACATTTGCCTCCCGGACAATTGCGTACGAGACATTTGCGTCACGCATAATTGCGAACCAGAAATTTGCATCCCGGACAATTGCGTACCAGATATTTGCGTCCCGGAAAATTACGTACTAGACATCTGCCTCCCAGGCAATTGCGTATTAAACATTTGCATCCCGGACAATTGCGTAACAGACATTTGCATCCCGGACAATTGCGTTCCAGACATTTTCGTCCCGGACAATTGCGTACCAGACATTTGCATCCCGGACAATTGCGTACCAGATATTTGCGTCCTGGACAATTGCGTACCAGACATTTGCATCCCGGACAATTGTGTACCAGACATTTGCATTCCGGATAATTGCGTACCAGACATTTGCATCCCGGACAATTGCGTACCAGATATTTGCGTCCCGGACTATCGCGTAGCAGACATTTGCGTCCCGGACAATTGCGTACGAGACATTTGCATCCAGAACAATTACGTCGCAGACATTTGCATCCCAGACCATTGCGTACCAGATATTTGCGTTCTGAAAAATTGCGTACCAGACATTTGCGTCCCGGACAATTGCGTACGAGACATTTGCATCCCGGACAATTGCGTACCAGATATTTGTGTTCCGGAGAATTGCGTAACAGACATATGCATCCCGGACAATTGCGTACCAGATATTTGCTTCCCGGCCAATCGCGTAGCAGACATCTGAGTCCCGGATAATTGCGTACTAGACATTTGCATCCCGGTCAATTGTGAACCAGATATTTGCGTCCCGGACAATTGCGTACTAGACATTTGCATCCCGGACCAGAAATTTGCATCCCGGATAATTGTGTACCAGATATTTGAGTCCTGGACAATTGCGTACCAGACATTTGCATCCCGGACAATTGCGTAACAGACATTTTTGTCTAGAACAAATGCGTACCAGACATTTGCGTCCCGGACAATTGCGTAGCAGACATTTGCATCCCGGACAATTGCGTAACAGACATTTGCGTCCCAGACAAATGCGTACCAGATATTTGTAACCGGACAATTGCGTACCAGACATTTGCATCCCGGTAAATTGCGTGCCAGACATTTGAATCCCGGACAATTGCGGACCAGAAATTTGCCACACGGACAATTGCGTACCAGATATTTGCGTCCCGGACAATTGCGTACAAGACATTTGCATCCCGGACAATTGCTTAACAGACATTTGCGTCTCGGACAATTTAGTACCAGACATTTGCATCCCGGACAATTGCGTACCAGACATTTGCATCCCGGACAATTGCGTACCAGATATTTGCGTCCCGGAAAATTGCGTACCAGGCATTTGCGTCCCGGACAATTGCGTACAAGACATTTGCATCCCAGAAAATTGAGTACCAGATATTTGCACTCGGACAATTACATAACAGAAATTTGTGTCCCGGACGATTGCGTACGAGAAATTTGCCTCCCGGACAATTGCTTACTAAACCTTTGCGTCCTGGACAATTGAGTACCAAACATTCGCGTCCCGGACAATTGCGTACCAAAAATTTGCGTCCCGTACAATTGCGTACCAAACATTTGCGTCCTGGACAATTGCGTACCAGATATTTGCGTCCTGGACAATTGCGTACCAGACATTTGCATCCCGGACAATTGTGTACCAGACATTTGCATCCCGGATAATTGCGTACCAGACATTTGTGTTCCGGAGAATTGCGTAACAGACATTTGCATCCCGGACAATTGCGTACCACATATTTGCGTCCCGGACAATTGCGTACCAATCATTTGAAACCCGGAAACTTGCGTGACAGATATTTGCGTCCCGGACAATTGTGTACCAGACATTTGCATCCCGGAAAATTGCGTACCAGATATTTGCGTCCCGGACAATTGCTTACCAGATATTTGCATCCCGGACAATTGTGAACCAGATATTTGCGTCCTGGACAATTACGTACCAGACACTTGCATCCCGGACAATTGCGTACCAGACATTTGCGTCCTGAACAATACGTCCCAGACATTTGCATCCCAGACAATTTCGTACCGGACATTTGCCACTCAGACAATTGCGTACAAGAAATTTGCTTCCCGGACAATTGGGTACGAGATATTTGTGTCCCGAACAATTGCGTACCAGACAGTTGCGTTCCGGACAATTACGTACCAGACATTTGCATCCCGGACAATTTCGTACCAGATATATGCACTAGGACAATAACATAACAGAAATTTGTGTCCCGGACGATTGCGGACCAGAAATTTGCCTCCCGGACAATTGATTACCAAACATTTGCGACCTGGACAATTGCGTACCAAACATTAGCGTCCAGGACAATTGCGTACCAAACATTTGCGTCACGGACAATTGCGTACCACACATTTGCGTCCCGGATAATTGCGTACCAGATATTTGCGTCCAGGATAATTGCGTAGTAGACATTTGCATCCCGGACAATTGCGGACCAGAAATTTGCAACACGGACAATTGCGTCCCAGACATTTGCATCCCGGAATATTGCGTGTCAGATATTTGCGTCCCGGACAATTGTGTACCAAACATTTGCATCCCGGACAATTGCGTACCATATATTTGCGTCCCGGACAATTACATACTAGACATTTGCCTCTCAGGCAATTGCGTATTAAACATTTGCGTCCCGGACAATTGCCTAACAGACATTTGCATCCCGGACAATTGCGTTCCTGACATTTTCGTCCCGGACAATTGCGTACCAGACATTTGCATCCCGGACAATTGCGCACCAGATATTTGCGTCCTGGACAATTGCGTATCAGACATTTGCATCCCGGACAATTGTGTACAAGACATTTGCATCCCGGATAATTGCGTACCAGTCATTTGCATCCCGGACAATTGCGTACCAGACATTTGTGTCCCGGAGAATTGCGTACCAGACATTTGCATCCCGGACAATTGCGTACCAGATATTTGCGTCCCGGACAATCGCGTAGCAGACATTTGCGTCCGGGACAATTGCGTACCAGACATTTTCGTCTGGGACAATTGCGTACCAGACATTTGGGACAATTGCGTACCAGATATTTGCGTCCTGGACAATTTTTGCATCCCGGACAATTGTGTACCAGATATTTGCATCACGGATAATTGCGTACCAGATATTTGCGTTCTGGACAATTGAGTAACAGACATTTGCGTCCCGGACAATTGCGTACCAGTCATTTGCATCCCGGACAATTGCGTACCAGACAGTTGCGTTCCGGACAATTGCGTACCAGATATTTGCATCTCAGAAAATTGCGTACCAGATATTTGCGTCCTCGACAATTACGTACCAGACATTTGCATCCACAATTGCGTACCAGATTTTGCATCATAACAGAAATTTGTGTCCCGGACGATTGCGGACCAGAAATTTGCCTCCCGGACAATTGATTACAAACATTTGCGATTTGCGTACCAAACATTAGCGTCAAGGACAATTGCGTACCAAACATTTGCGTCACGGACAATTGACCATATTTTGCGTCCCGGACAATTACATACTAGATATTTGCCTCTCAGGCAATTGATTAAACATTTGCGTCCCGGACAATTGCGTAACAGAAATTTGCATCCCGGAATATTGCGTTCCAGACATTTTCGTCCCGGACAATTGCGTTTGCATCCCGGACAATTGACCAGATATTTGCGTCCCGGACAATTGTGTACCAGACATTTGCATCCCGGATAATTGCGTCCAGTCATTTGCATCCCGGACAATTTCGATATTTGCGTCCCGGACCATCGCGTAGCAGACATTTGCGTCCGGGACAATTGCGTACAATTTTCGTACGGGACAATTGCGTACCAGACATTTGCATCCCGGACAATTGCGTACCAGATATTTGCGTCCTGGACAATTGCGTATTTTGCATCCCGGACAATTGTGTACCAGATATTTGCATCACGGATGATTGCACCAGTCATTTGCATCCCGGACAATTGCGTACCAGACATTTGCATCCCGGACAATTGCGTACCAGATATTTGCGTCCCGGACAATCGCGTAGCCATTTGTCCCGGACAATTGCGTACCAGACATTTGCATCCAGGACAATTACGTAGCAGACGTTTGCATCCCAGACCATTGCGTACCAGATATTTGCGTTCTGAACAATTGAGTACCAGACATTTGCGTCCCGGACAATTGCGTACCAGACATTTGCATCCCGGACAATTGCGTACCAGACATTTGTGTTCCGAGAATTGCGTACCAAACATTTGCATCCCGGACAATTGCGTACCAGGTATTTGCTTCCTTACAATTGCGTACCAGACGTTAGCATCCCGGACAATTGTGTACCAGTCATTTCCCCGGACAATTGTGTACCAGATATTTGCGCGTCCAGACATTTGAGGACAATTGCATACTGACATTTGCTTCCCGGACAATTGCGTCCCCGGACAATTGCGTACCAGACAATTGCGTACCAGACATTTGCATTTGCGTCCAGATATTTGCGTCCTGGACAATTACGTACCAGACATTTGCATCCCGGACAATTGAGTACCAGCATTTGCGTCCCGGACAATTGACATTTGCGTCCAGGACAATTATGTACCAGACATTCGCATCCCCTGACAATTGCATACCAGACATTTGCGTCCCGGATAATTACGTACCAGATATTTGCGTCCCGGATAATTGCGTACCAGACATTTGCATCCCGGACAATTGCGGACCAGAAATTTGCAACACGGACAATTGCGTAATAGACATTTACCAGACAATTGCATCCCCGGACAATTGCGTACCAGATATTTGCGTCCCGGACAATTGCGTCCCAAACATTTGCGTCCCGGAAACTTGCGTACCAGAAATTTGCCACCCGACAATTTACCAGACAATTGCGTCCCGGATAATTGCGTAACAGATATTTGCGTCCCGGACAATTGCGTACCAGACATTGGCATCCATTTGATATTTGCGTCCCGGACAATCGCGTAGCAGACATTTGCGTCCGGGACAATTGCGTACCAGACATTTTCGTCCGGGACAATTGCGTACCAGACATTTGCATCCCGGAAAATTGCGTACCAGATATTTGCGTCCCGGACAATTGCTTACCAAACATTTGCATGCCGGACAATTGTGTACCAGATATTTGCGTCCTGGACAATTACGTACAAGAGATTTGCATCCCGGACAATTGCGTACCAGATATTTGCTGCGTACCAGATATTTGCATCCCGGAAAATTGCGTACCAGATATTTTCGTCCCGGACAATTGTGTACCAGACATTTGCATCCAGGAAAATTGCGTACCAGATATTTGCGTCCCGGACAATTGCTTACCATCATGGACAATTGTGTACCAGATATTTGCGTCCTTGACCATTACGTACCAGACACTTGCATCCCGGACAATTGCGTGCCAGATATTTGCATCCCAGACAATTTTGTACCGGACATTTGCCACCCGGACAATCGCTTATCAGACATTTGCGTCCCGGACAATTGCGTCCCAGACATTTGCGTCCCGGAAACTTGCGTACCAGAAATTTGCCACCCGTACAATTCCGTACCAGACAATTGCGTTCCGAACAATTGCGTAACAGACATTTGCATCCCGGACAATTGCGTACCAGATATTTGCGTCCCGGACAATCGCGTAGCAGACATTTGCGTCCGGGACAATTGCGTACCAGACATTTTCGTCCGGGACAATTGCGTACCAGACATTTGCATCCCGGAAAATTGCGTACCAGATATTTGCGTCCCGGAAAATTGCTTACCAGACATTTGCATGCCGGACAATTGCGTACCAGATATTTGCTTCAACAATAGACCAGATTTTGCATACCGGAAAATTGCCCAGATATTTGACAATTGTGTACCAGACATTTGAATCCCGGAAAATTGCGTACCAGATATTTGCGTCCCGGATAATTGCGTACCAGACATTTGTGTTCCGGAGAATTGCGTAACAGACATTTGCATCCCGGACAATTGGACAATTTGCGTCCCACAATTGGTACCAATTTTGAAACCCGGAAACTTCCCTGACAGATATTTGCGTCCCGGACAATTGTGTACCAGACATTTGCATCCCGGAAAATTGCGTACCAGATATTTGCGTCCCGGACAATTGCTTACCAGATATTTGCATCCCGGACAATTGTGAACCAGATATTTGCGTCCTGGACAATTACGTACCAGACACTTGCATCCCGGACAATTGCGTACCAGACATTTGCGTCCTGCAATACGTCCCAGACATTTGCATCCCAGACAATTTCTGTACCGGACATTTGCCACTCAGACAATTGCGTACAAGAAATTTGCTTCCCGGACAATTGGGTACGAGATATTTGTGTCCCGAACAATTGCGTACCAGACAGTTGTTCCGTTACGTACCAGACATTTGCATCCCGGACAATTTCGTACCAGATATATGCACAGGACAATAACATAACAGAAATTTGTGTCCCGGACGATTGTTCCCGGACAATTGATTACCAAACATTTGCGACCTGGACAATTGCGTACCAAACATTTCCAGGACAATTGCGTCCAAACATTTGCGTCACGGACAATTGCGTACCACATTTGCGTCCCGGATAATTGACCAGATATTTGCGTCCAGGATAATTGCGTAGTAGACATTTGCATCCCGGACAATTGCGGACCAGAAATTTGCAACACGGACAATTGCGTCCCAGACATTTGCATCCCGGAATACAGATATTTGCGTCCCGGACAATTGTGTACCAAACATTTGCATCCCGGACAATTGCCATATATTTGCGTCCCGGACAATTACATACTAGACATTTGCCTCCAGGCAATTGCGTATTAAACATTTGCGTCCCGACAATTGCCTAACAGACATTTGCATCCCGGACAATTGCGTTCCTGACATTTTCGTCCCGGACAATTGCCCAGACATTTGCATCCCGGACAATTGCGCACCAGATATTTGCGTCCTGGACAATTGCGTATCAGACATTTGCATCCCGGACAATTGTGTACCATTTGCATCCCGGATAATTGCGTACCAGTCATTTGCCCCGGACAATTGACCAACATTTGTGTCCCGGAGAATTGCGTACCAGACATTTGCATCCCGGACAATTGCGTACCAGATATTTGCGTCCCGGACAATCGCGTAGCAGACATTTGCGTCCGGGACAATTGCGTACCAGACATTTTCGTCTGGGACAATTGCGTACCAGACATTTGCATTCCGGACAATTGCGTACCAGATATTTGCGTCCTGGACAATTGCGTACCAGACATTTGCATCCCGGACAATTGTGTACCAGATATTTGCATCACGGATAATTGCGTACCAGATATTTGCGTTCTGGACAATTGAGTAACAGACATTTGCGTCCCGGACAATTGACAGTCATTTGCATCCCGGACAATTGCGTACCAGACAGTTGCGTTCCCAATTGGTACCAGATATTTGCGAAAATTGCGTACCAGATATTTGCGTCCTCGACAATTACGTACCAGACATTTGCATCCCGGACAATTGCGTACCAGATATTTGCACTCGGACAATAACATAACAGAAATTTGTGTCCCGGACGATTGCGGACCAGAAATTTGCCTCCCGGACAATTGATTACCAAACATTTGCGACCTGGACAATTGCGTACCAAACATTAGCGTCAAGGACAATTGCGTACCAAACATTTGCGTCACGGACAATTGCGTACCATATATTTGCGTCCCGGACAATTACATACTAGATATTTGCCTCTCAGGCAATTGCGTATTAAACATTTGCGTCCCGGACAATTGCGTAACAGAAATTTGCATCCCGGAATATTGCGTTCCAGACATTTTCGTCCCGGACAATTGCCTACCAGACATTTGCATCCCGGACAATTGCGTACCAGATATTTGCGTCCCGGACAATTGTGTACCAGACATTTGCATCCCGGATAATTGCGTACCAGTCATTTGCATCCCGGACAATTTCGTACCAGATATTTGCGTCCCGGACCATCGCGTAGCAGACATTTGCGTCCGGGACAATTGCGTAACAGACATTTTCGTACGGGACAATTGCGTACCAGACATTTGCATCCCGGACAATTGCGTACCAGATATTTGCGTCCTGGACAATTGCGTACCAGACATTTGCATCCCGGACAATTGTGTACCAGATATTTGCATCACGGATGATTGCGTACCAGTCATTTGCATCCCGGACAATTGCGTACCAGACATTTGCATCCCGGACAATTGCGTACCAGATATTTGCGTCCCGGACAATCGCGTAGCAGACATTTGCGTCCCGGACAATTGCGTACCAGACATTTGCATCCAGGACAATTACGTAGCAGACGTTTGCATCCCAGACCATTGCGTACCAGATATTTGCGTTCTGAACAATTGAGTACCAGACATTTGCGTCCCGGACAATTGCGTACCAGACATTTGCATCCCGGACAATTGCGTACCAGACATTTGTGTTCCGGAGAATTGCGTACCAGACATTTGCATCCCGGACAATTGCGTACCAGGTATTTGCTTCCTGTACAATTGCGTACCAGACGTTAGCATCCCGGACAATTGTGTACCAGTCATTTCCATCCCGGACAATTGTGTACCAGATATTTGAGTCCTGGACAATTGCGTACCAGACATTTGCGTCCAGGACAATTGCATACTCGACATTTGCTTCCCGGACAATTGCGTACGAGATATTTGTGTCCCGGACAATTGCTTACCACACAGTTGCGTTCCGGACAATTGCGTACCAGACATTTGCATCCCAGAAAATTGCGTACCAGATATTTGCGTCCTGGACAATTACGTACCAGACATTTGCATCCCGGACAATTGAGTACCAGACATTTGCGTCCCGGACACTTGCTTAACAGACATTTGCATCCAGGACAATTGCGTACCAGACATTTGCGTCCAGGACAATTATGTACCAGACATTCGCATCCCTGACAATTGCATACCAGACATTTGCGTCCCGGATAATTACGTACCAGATATTTGCGTCCCGGATAATTGCGTACCAGACATTTGCATCCCGGACAATTGCGGACCAGAAATTTGCAACACGGACAATTGCGTAATAGACATTTACATCCCAGACAATTGCGTACCAGACATTTGCGTCCCGGACAATTGCGTACCAGATATTTGCGTCCCGGACAATTGCGTCCCAAACATTTGCGTCCCGGAAACTTGCGTACCAGAAATTTGCCACCCGTACAATTCCGTACCAGACAATTGCGTCCCGGATAATTGCGTAACAGATATTTGCGTCCCGGACAATTGCGTACCAGACATTGGCATCCAGCACAATTTCGCGATCCCGACAATCGCGTAATTTGCGTCCGGGACAATTGACAGACATTTTCGTCCGGGACAATCCCAGACATTTGCATCCCGGAAAATTGTACCAGATTTTTGCGTTGGACAATTGTTACCAAACATTTGCATGCCGGACAATTGACAATATTTGCGTCCTGGACAATTACGTACAAGAGATTTGCATCCCGGACAATTGCGTACCAGATATTTGCTTCCTGAACAATATCGTACCAGATATTTGCATCCCGGAAAATTGCGTACCAGATATTTTCGTCCCGGACAATTGTGTACCAGACATTTGCATCCAGGAAAATTGCGTACCAGATATTTGCGTCCCGGACAATTGCTTACCAGACATTTGCATCATGGACAATTGTGAACCAGATATTTGCGTCCTTGACCATTACGTACCAGACACTTGCATCCCGGACAATTGCGTGCCAGATATTTGCATCCCAGACAATTTTGTACCGTTTGCCACCCGGACAATCCGTCCCGGACAATTGAGACATTTGCGTCCCGGAAACCCAGAAATTTGCCACCCGTAATTTGCGTCCCGGAACAATTGCGTAACAGACATTTGCATCCCGGACAATTGCGTACACAATCGCGTAGCAGACATTTGCGTCCTGGACAATTGCGTACCAGACATTTTCGTCCGGGACAATTGCGTACCAGACATTTGCATCCCGGAAAATTGCGTACCAGATATTTGCGTCCCGGAAAATTGCTTACCAGACATTTGCATGCCGGACAATTGCGTACCAGATATTTGCTTCCTGAACAATAGCGTACCAGATATTTGCATACCGGAAAATTGCGTACCAGATATTTGCGTCCCGGACAATTGTGTACCAGACATTTGAATCCCGGAAAATTGCGTACCAGATATTTGCGTCCCGGACAATTGTGAACCAGATATTTGCGTCCTGGGCAATTACGTTCCAGACACTTGCATCTCGGACAATTGCGTACCAGATATTTGCTTCCTGAACAAAAGCGTGCCAGATATTTGCATCCCAGACAATTTCGTACCGGACATTTGCCACCCGGACAATTGCGTACCAGACATTTGCGTCACGGACAATTGCGTACGAGATATTTGTGTCCCGTACAATTGCGAACCAGAGAGTTGCGTTCCGGACAATTGCGTACCAGACATTTGCATCCTGAACAATACGTCCCAGACATTTGCATCCCAGACAATTTCGTACCGGACATTTGCCACTCGGACAATTGCGTAGAAGAAATTTGCTTCCCGGACAATTGCGTACGAGATATTTGTGTCCCGGACAATTGCGTACCACACAGTTGCGTTCCGGACAATTGCGTACCAGATATTTGCATCCCAGAAAATTGCGTACCAGATATTTGCGTCCGGGACAATTACGTACCAGACATTTGCATCCCGGACAATTGCGTACCAGATATTTGCACTCGGACAATAACATAACAGAAATTTGTGTCCTGGACGATTGCGGACCAGAAATTTGCCTCCCGGTCAATTGCTTACCAAACATTTGCGACCTGGACAATTGCCTACCAAACATTAGCGTCCAGGACAATTGCGTACCAAACATTTGCGTCACGGACAATTGAGTACCAGACATTTGCGTCCCGGACACTTGCTTAACAGACTTTTGCATCCAGGACAATTGCGTATCAGACAGTTGCGTCCAGGACAATTATGTACCAGACATTCGCATCACTGACAATTGCGTACCAGACATTTGCGTCCCGGATAATTGCGTACCAGATATTTGCGTCCCGGATAATTGCGTACCAGACATTTGCATCCCGGACAATTGCGGACCAGAAATTTGCAACACGTACAATTGCGTAATAGACATTTACATCCCAGACAATTGCGTACCAGATATTTGCGTCCCGGACAATTGCGTCCCAGACATTTGCGTCCCGGAAACTTGCGTACCAGAAATTTGCCACCCGGACAATTGCGTACGAGATATTTGTGTCCCGGACAATTGCGTACCAGATATTTGCGTCCTGAACAATTGCTTTCCAGACATTTGCATCCGGGACAATTTCCTACCAGACATTTGCCACCCGGACGATAGCTGACCAGAAATTTGCTTCCCGGACAATTGCTTACGAAACAATTGAGTCCCGGAAAATTGCGTACCAAACATTTAAGTCACGGACAATTGTATACCAGACATTTGCCTCCCGGACAATTGCGTACCAAACATTTGAGTCCCGGACAATTGCGTACCAAATATTTGCGTCCCGGACTATTGCTTACCAAACATTTGCGTGCTGGACAATTACGTACCAGACATTTGAGTCCCGGACAATTGTGTATCAAACATTTGCGTCCCGAACAATTGCGTACCAAACTTTTGCGTCCCGGACAATTGCGTACCAGACACTA
>CAHIKZ030004759.1:1552500-1560000 GCA_903632075.3 Acanthosepion pharaonis | reverse complement strand
GGTACAGAGTCCTGTTGCCAGACATAGTGTCTTCCACCAGCCACGCTTTTGACTCAAGGCACTTGATGAAGGCCTCCGTGTTGAGTCCGAAATCATCAAATTCGCGGTTTCTTTTTTTAATCAGGCCGATCGGAGTGAGTTTTCCGAGAAGTCATACTTTCGTAATCACGTTAGAATCATATAAATCTTTTCGAATTCTCTGCGTGGTCTTCAGATTGGCAAGCAATCATCCTGAAAAGTTTTCAGTTTCCGGAGCGAATGGTAAGCAGTACAGCTTGCAGTTTCCAAATTTCTGGTGGGGTTAATTGCATCACGTTGCACTTTTTTCTCACAGACGGTGTTCAACTGATCATACTATACTGTGCAGACGACAAAATCAAGAACAAACAACGCGCATGCGCGAAATTAAAAATATAAAATGGCGACAATTTACACATCGCTCCCTGTAAATGCCGTGTAAGTAATGGAATAACTAAATATACATTAGATTACCACAAAACGAATATAAATATACATATCATAGATATTCAGTAAGAGTAACAAAAGGTTGAGCCCAAAATATAAATTAAAAATCGGTACGGCGGTGGAGTAATGGATAGTAGCTCGGATTGAGGAATTGGAGAGCCGAGTTCGAATTCCAGTTGAATCAATTACATTCACTTACGTGCTACTACCCTTGGGAAAGGCATGAATCCAACTCTTCTGGCCTGAAGAGGCACGGTGGATTAATGGATTGCGGCTCGGATTGAGGAATCAGAGAGCCAAGTTCGAATTCCATTCACTTACGTGCTAATACACTTGGGAAAGGCATGAATCCATCTCTTCTTGACTGAAGAGGCACCGTGGAGTAATGTATACTGGCTCAGATTGAGGAATCGGAGAGCCGAGTTCGAATTCCCGTCGAATCCATTACATTCACTTACCGGCAAATACGAATCCTCTTCTTCCCCCACCTCCAGGCAACTTGGTCGGGGAGAAGAATTTTCTTTCATTTTACACTTGGGAAAATTATTAATCTTCTCCCTACAGATATATATAAATAGCAGGACAGAACGGTTTTTATAGCCTTGGACGGCATTTGGTCTACCGCAAAAAGTAAATGGTAACCTACTGCGGGAAAAAATACAATCTGCCTCGTCAGTCATGTATCGAAAGTCATGTAACCGACTGCCTGAGAGCAAAATCAAACAAGAATCTGTTGTTAGGTCAGCTGTTAAGAAAGTTGGTTCACTGTGTCGTGTGAAACGATTTTTCTCTCTAGAAACTTACATATCTAAGTGACCAATCTAACTTATATATATGTAAGATTCTCCCCAGAATTTTATAAATTTATAAGTCTACCATCTACTAGGTATAGAAAATTGTTGCCACATATGGGCCGGTCTCTTGGGTGCCCCCCCCCACCAAAATAAAAATTGTCATCGTTTCCCAGGCCAATAATTTTGTCAATTCTTATTGAAATAGAATCAAATTTTTACGAAATGTATAGAAACAGATCAAGATTTTATATTTAATATTTTATTTTTGATATCTTAATGGGAATCTGCCAGAAACATGGATCGATCGTGGTGAAGATGAAGACAGCTATATGATGAAATGGCTGCCGCGGTCACCGGACATATCCCGGTGTGATTTCCTTTTATGGGGATATGTGAAGGGACTAGTCTATGTCCGCCGCCTCTTCCTGCCAACATTGATAAACTCAAGCAGAGAATCACTTCCGCAGTGGATAATGTTACCAGACATGCTACAGCATGTTTGGCAAGAGCTTAACTACGGACTTGACGTGTGCCGTGTCACAGGCGGTGTACACATTGAAAACTTATGAAATCGGTCCCATAATTAATTTATGATGTTCAACACCTAAACTGTTCAATTTCATTGAGCTAGACTTTTCAAGATAATTGCCTTTGAAATGATGTTAAATTTTGGGGGACACTCTGTATATCTAGAGTTCTTTGATAAACTCCAAAGAAGAATCAGCAATATCATCGGTCCTGATCTGGCATCTCGGCTTCAGTCACTTTCCTACCACCATAAGATTTCCTTTCTGTGTCTTTTCTATAAATACAGGGTGTTTGAAAGTCTAATTCACATTCTAAGAACTCTTATATCATGAACTACAAATGGTAGTATGATTGAATTGATACCACTTACTGATGCTAATTTAATTTTAATTTAATTAATTAAATTTTAAACACCACTCTGCCTGGCAGATGGGTCGAACATTCCGGACTGATCATGTGTTCATGCAATGGCCAACTACGTCTCCCGCCATGTGACTGCTTTCTCTGGGGGTATGTGAAAGGCCTCGTGTACGTACTTCTCCGTCTAATAGATGTGGATGATCTGAAGACGTGAATAATTGAAGCCTTGTCAACCATCGACAATGCCATGCTTGGTCGTGTTTGGCAAGAATTGGATTATCGTTTCGATATGTGTCGTGTAACCTGCAGCGATCACATTGAACACACTCAAAAAACTGTATAGCAACGTGAAAATATTAACTTTCAGGAAATATAAATTGTATTTTGATATCCTCACTGGTTATAAAGATACACTGTTGTAATATGACGCTGGCTTTTGAAACACTCTCTAATTTAATGGTAATTGTTTGGATGAGCTTTGTAAATTTAAGCGCACTACTAGACTGGCGTTGAGGTCTCATCAATTTGCAGTTTACTAGAATTAGCCGTAAGATCTATACTAAAAGTTTCTTTTATCGCACTTCTTTCCATCTGTCCTACTGATTGCACTTTTCTCTTCCAGCTTTTCACTGTTTCTTTTCTTAACTCTTCCACATCCTGTAACCCCTTGTGTATAAAGGCTTTCCAATCAATCTGAGGGCTCCAACTACAACTGGAATTATTGATGTAATCTTCGACACGAGTTCAACTTCACAATTTCATTGTGTTTATCAAAAAGGTTATTAATATAAAATGTTTATGCTACTGACAAAACACTCGTCTTCGTCCATGCTATGAATATTGCTGCCACATATGGTCCAGTGTCTCTGCTATCTACCTTGAGCTTCTTAATAAATTTCCGAAGAAGAATCAGCAATATTATTGGCCCTGATCTGATGGCTCGGCTTCAGTAATTTTCATGTTGCCTCTCTGTGCATTTTCTATAAACCTTTTTCATGGTAATTCTACGGATGATCTCCTCGCTATGGTAACCAGACTTTACAAATTTAAGCGAAATACTAGACTAGCTTAGTTTTCCCTAACTTCTCGGGGTAGAACTTCCTTCCGGATCTATGCTTTCCAGCCAACTTTAATCTTCATAAATTTAAATTTTAATCGCTATTTGCAGTCCTCCTGATTACTCCTATAATGTTTCTGTTTCTAATTCTTTAACAATTGGTAACCACATGTGTCTTTAAAAATTGGAAAATTTAAATATCTGGGAAGTGTTTTAACAGATGATGAAAAAAAAAACGGAAATCCGAAGGCGCATTGAGATGGCCAAAGGTGCCTTCCAAAATCTAAGCAGAGTATTAAATGACAGAACAATGTCGGTAAAAACAAAGTAAAGAGTACAGAACTGGTACGTGATATCTGGCCTCCTATATGTAGTGAATGTTGGTCAATCTCCTCAAAGATGAAGACGAGACTTGAAGGAAAAGAATTGTGGATCTCCAGAAGGATGTTAGGGATACTATGGACCGAACATGTGAGCAAGAACGAAGATTTAGAGAAAATGGAAGCAAAAAGGAAGAGGCAGCTGAAATTTCCACAGAAGGATGCTGAGGATACCATGGGCCGAGCATGGGAGCAACGACGAGGTTTTAAATAAAATGGTAACAAAAAGGAAACTTATATTTAACACCAAGAAGAGGCAGTTGAAATTTCTACAGAAGGATGCTGAGGATACCATAGACCGAACATGTGAGCAACGATGAGGTTTTAGAGAAAATGGAAACAAAAAGGAAACTTATACTTAACATCAAGAAGAGGCAGTTGGAATTTCTACAGAAGGATGCTGAGGATGCCATGGAGCGAACATGTAAGCAACGACGATGTTTTAGAGAAAATGAAAAGAAAAGGGACACATGCTTAATATCAGAAAAAAAAAACAGTTTCAATTTCTATCGCACATAATGAGGAAAGGGGGCTTGGAAAATCTGCTACTCACAGGGCAGATTGAAGGCAAGGGAGCCAGAGGAAAACTACGCATAACCTACTTAGTAAGCTTGAATAAATCGATGGTGGAACAAGATCTGGAAGAAATAGCAGAAAATAATAAATTTATTAAGAGCTAGGAAAGACAAGAGATTGGGAGCGTCACGATAGCCCACGTCCTGAAGGGAGACGGCATATAAAGAAGAAAAAGAAAAAGTGTAAAATGCAAGTCGTGGTTCGTGTTCAGCAACTTCCTGGCAACTCTCTGTGTCGAGCCAGAAGTTTTTTTTCTCGCCTGAGTCCATCATTCAAATCTACAGATCAACCATTCGTCCTTGCATTGGATACTGTTGCCATATATGGTCTGATTCTCATTTCGAGGTCCTCTACAAAATTCATAGACGGATATGCAATGTGATAGGTCCTGATCTGGCATCTCGTCTACAGTTACTTTCTCAACAACGTGATTTGGCTTCCCTCTGTCTTTTCTACCAATATTTTCATGGCAACTGCTCTGACGAGCTACTTTCACTGGTAAACACAGCTGCATGAATTTAAGCGTGCTACTAGTTTGGCATCTCGGTTCCACCCTTTCATTGTCGAAACGGTTAAATGTAACCGCATCTTCTACTCCAACAGCTTCCTCTCTCGTACTTCCCAACATTGGAACTCCCTTCCTCTTACTTGCTTCCCTGATAGCTATAATCTTCAAAAATTTAAATGTAATGTCAATCGACATCTTTTGATGCCTTGATCCTGATCACCGTCCTTCTCTATGTCCTTTCCTCAGACACCCCTCTTTACTCTTACTCTCATTCTCTGTAACCCTTTGCGTGCTAGTGGCATTCCTGCCTTGCTTAGGGTGAAATTCTTAAAAAAAAAAAAAAAAAAAAAAACTTTCACCTTTCAATAGCAGGAACAATTGAAATGCTTAGCACATATAGAAAGGAAAAATAATGATATATGAAGCGAAGGCAGAAATAAACCTCAAATCAGTTAAAACCAAATGACAAAAAAAAAATGATTTCTGATTTGGGAGATAGTGGATCCATCCGGCTAATAAATTAAGTTATTTGAAATATTCAAATGTAATGTCAAGCGACATCTTCTGATGCCTTGATCCTGATCTCCGTCTTTTTCGTTATCCTTTCCTCAAACACTACTCTTTACTTTTGTTCTCACTCTCTGTAACTCCTTGCGTGCTAGTAGCCATCACGCCTTGCTTGGGATGAAATGCTTAAAAAAATCTCACAGAAATATGTATATCCACATTGAATTTTCTATTTATTTCCCTACTCAGAACTTAATGCACAGGAGTTAGAAATGATAATATTAACCGTCTCCTTATAAGGAAACATTGGGCGTTAATTGCCCTAGAAGCCATTGATACTGTAAGTTGAAATCTATAATGTATTTCTATTAAACATTTTTTCGGGAAAATAAATTTCCCAAATCCAGTAACGGTTATTGGATGTTTCCTGTCTCACCTTTTGTGTAACGTAGTGTCTATCGTCAAAATCTTAATTACGCCATTACTTATTTTCGAATTATATGTACGATCTATTTTAGTTGTGGCGGTTGTTGAAATTTCTTAAGGCATGTGATTTCTGTTACTTGGTGTATTTCTATATTTGTGATTATGTAGCGCCAGAGAGAGAGAGAGACAGAGAGAGAGAGAGAGAGAGAGAGAGAGAGAGAGCTACGATGAAACAACCCTTTAAGCTCACATTTAATACACAGGAACAAGCCTGGCCATGAATTTGATTTTACAAATTCCACCCTAATTAAAAACAAAAACATATTTCTATACGTCGAAAATAATTGGGAGAACTCCTCATAAATACAGGATGTCCATAAGGTTCGTGTATATATATATATATATATATATATATATATATATATATATATATATATATATATATACAGAGTGTCCATAAGGTTCGTGTTCCTTTAAAACTTTATTTGCATTTGCGATAGAAATAATCTGTAAAAAATGTTATAAAGTTTAATGTACCTAGTTTTAAGTATAGCTAAAATAACTAATGTGATTTCAGGCATTACTGTAAATCAGTTGGCAAATGTTTTCCGTTAACTGTAAAATCGTATTACCCTTTTTATTGCTAATGATGGAGGGCATGTTGAAACTTAAATAAAATTTAAGAACGCACAATTGTAAAATTTAAATTCAAACTCAGCGTTGCGACAGCACGCTCCAAAAACAATAACTCATTTCTAATAGCATTTTTCGGATTACAGCAGTACATATATTTTCGTTGTCCTCTTATTACTGAGAGAAAAAACAAGAACAAAATCTATTCCATACTTGAGGATGTCTGTATGAACAGACGAAAGCTTGTAAAAATAATAAGAACTCATGCAACAGGAATTTATAGAAACAAGGATCTTTTCATTCATAAACAGGTTCGGGGTTTTTGTATATTATTTGAATTGTTCGCGACGATGGATTTCTCGCCAATTAAATCATTAACCTTTGTATTTGTTTTTGTATGAATAATTCATGAATATATATATATATATATATATATATATATATATATATATATATATATATATATATATATTATTTATATGTGTGTGTACTACTAGGATACACTTGGATTACTTACTACAGATTTTTACATATAGTCAGTTATGTGCCATGCGTGATACACGATGGGGCGTAGAGGCAATCATGTATATTTCGATACATGACTGACGAGGCAGATTTTTCCCCGCAGTTGCTTGCCATTTCTTTCTGCGGGGGACTAGTTGCTATTCAAAGCTACAGAATCCGGTCTGTACTGCTATTTACCCAAAGCTGGGTGGGGGAGAAAAAGAGGATTCATTCCTTTCCCAAGGGTATTAGCACGTAAGAGAATTTCAGTCAGTTATGAGCCATGCATGATACACGCTTAGGCGATCATGTATCTTTCGATACATGACTGACGAGGCAGATTTTTCCCCGAAGTTGGTTGCCATTTCTTTCTGCAGTAGACCAGTTGACATCCAAGTCTATAGAACCCGGTCTGCCCTATTATTTACCCATAGCTAGGGGGAGAAGAAAAGGTTTCATAATTTCCCCAAGGGTATAGCATGTATAGGGTGACAATAAACTTAATATGTTTATTTAGAATAACAATTAAGACAAAGCAATTAATCAAGAGTCCAGAAATTTAATATCAAAATGGTTCTGAATAATTCTGATTAATGATAATAAAATGCTATGGTAAACAATAGTTAAAAAAGAAACAAAAAAAAACAAACGGATAGTACAATTTGCAAATAAAAATATATTTAAACAAAATGGTATCGGGGAAAAATTTCAGAAAAAAAGAAAAGACTAAAACCATCCGTTTTAGTCGAAAAAAACAATCAC
>CAHIKZ030004759.1:1425000-1547500 GCA_903632075.3 Acanthosepion pharaonis | reverse complement strand
CGTAAAATTACCTTTGACGCTTTTAAGTAGAGCGTCCCACTATATGCTGAGCTACATCTGGTGCGGCCCACGGGTCGGGAAATGTTGCCCATGCCTGATCTAGGGTGACAAGCTTGCTAACCATTACACCATGTCGAGATGCCCAAATTGATTTATACAAATAAGGAAGAAATTACATATTGAGAAATCTTTTCTCCCCAAATAATCATCCTTTCACCGTTCCTATGGCAGATCCTTACGCTTATTGTCGCCCTTTGATGAAAATGGCCGAGACAGCTTCAACGAAAAAATGATGTTGAATATTCTTAGTAGTGCGTCCTGCCTCATGATAAGCCATATCTGATGCAGCCCACTGATCGGAAAATGTTGCCCATGCCTGCTTTAAAGAGACTACGGATCTTTTCTGTAAACTCACTCCAAAATATTAATTAACCCCACAATAGAAATAATTCATATTTTCTAAAATTCACAACAAATTTTCCCAGAGACAGGCCCTTCCATTGCACTCCGGTTAGGTTGACCTTTGCGATCGTCCCAAATGTGGGCGACTTGAGTGCGCTATTTCTAAGTGTGAGGTCTCCGTTCGCGCTCAGCTTGATAAACAAGCCAAGCCAAGATCAGATTTTTTTTTAAATTGTAAAAATATTCCATGTAAGTACCTCGAATATCGCACTTACGAAATCTGAACAACTCTCTAATTTTTGGCATTTTTTCATTCTGAGTTTTTGAGAGGGAAACTAAACAAATTCTGATTTAAAATTTATAATTTCAAAAGACTGCGAAAAAAATTAGTAAAAAAACACAACTTTGATTTAAAATCTATAATTTCAAAAGAGGGCCAAAAAATTAGTAGAAAAACAAATTTTGATTTAAAATCTATACTTTCAAAAGAGTGCCAAAAATTAATAAAAAAAACAGACTTTGATTTAAAATCTATAATTTCAAAAGAGTGCCAAATTTAACAATAAACAAACAGACTTTGATTTAAAATTTATAATTTCTTGGGGTGAATTTTCGAACAGTAACTTTACATTATTTGGACCGATTCCACAGAAAAGCCCCAGGAACATTCTAACAGTGACAATTGATACCTAATTATTTGGATTTTATTTCAAAAGATTATATCGAAGTAAATGTAACAAAACATTTCTTTTACTCTTTTATGCTAAATTTCAATTATACCCAAAAGCTGATTCATATTAGACGGTGCCAAATTATTCTAACGATTATTTTTGACGCAAACGATCCCCTCCCCTGTTTAAGCCAGATTCTCATTGTTTACGTAGTTAATGTGAATAATTTTGGTTCCCGGCCAGCTCTTTGTGTTTTCTTTTATTATAATCCATCTCAAGATTCCCAACCTCGCCAGTTTGTTTTTGTCTCCTTTTCATCTCGACTAGGTCAACCATTGATATTTTCTCGAATTCCCTAATTTATTTAGTTCTACCCTCTCCTCGTTATTTATCCGAGACCTCCCCACAAAGCGTGAGGTGGCACAAGGCCGGTGTTTTGCGTGGGGCGTTTCGGGCTCGGGTAAAAATTCCCTGTAGAACCTGAATACACGGGGTCGGGCAGCTGTCTACCTCGCCAGACAAGACTCTGCCATTCGGCTAGCCTCGTCTGGGTTCCTCTCTACTCAGGGGCAGAGAGTCTACAAGCAGAGTTAACTGTAATCGTTAACTGCTCTGTCCTACACTCTCCCCTAGTGAGTGATCTGCTTGATTCGACTTATTAGCAGAATACAGCGGCCGCTCTTTTTTTCTGTGGGTTGGACGGGTCCTACTAAAATATTTTATTTTCAGATTGGATTTTTTTTTTATATTTCAGTTTCGTTTGTGGTTTCATCCACTCCAGCCTCTTTACATGTAATTAAATTTTTATATACTTAAAAAAAGATTAAAAAAAACAGTAAAAAAAAATTGCTATACCATAAAATTATTATAACATGTGTGTGTCTGTAGCTTCCCTGTTAGTATGTTGCAGTGTGACATATGGAGGACTCATGACACAGTGAATAAAGGCGTTAGTTAGTCCAGTGACAGGATAAAGGTGGTAGTTAGATCCAGTTACAGGACCCAAAGAGTGTGAGTTCAATACCTGGTTAAGGTGGTGGAGAACTTGGAGAGGGAAATTAGCAGGAGATAACTGATAACTAACATCCATTAGAAATGGCAGGTGGAACTAGAATAGTCTACCCCAATGAGCGAAATAAACAGTTCAGTTCGACATTCCAACCACCTGAAGAAGGTCGGAGCGTACAACGGCCGAACCGTTGTGATAAATATGGCATTAAAATGAGGACAATAGTCCGAATAATGTAAATAGTGTACATAATGCTTCATCTCAGAAATACAGATAGATGTTCAGTTCGACATTTCAACCACCTGAAGAAGGCCGGGGTGTACAACGGCCGAACCGTTGTGATAAATATGGCATTAAAATGAGGACAATAGCCTAACTAATGTAAATAGTGTACGTAATACCTCATCTCAGGAATATAGACAGATGTTCAGTTCGACATTCCAACCACCTGAAGAAGGCCGGAGCATTCAACGGCCGAAACGTTGTGATAAATATGGCATTAAAATGGGGACAATAGTCTGAATAATGTAAATAGTGTACGTAATGCCTTATCTCAGAAATACAGATAGATGTTGTGGTGAATGAGTAAACTGTAATTGATGAATGGATCATAAATCAGTTCACCTAGATATAGGATAGGTAGTGCCAACCAGCTTCATTTCACTTTCCATTCTGTTTCGTGTCACAGTTGCAATTCAGTTTACAATAGATCTACATTCTATAGATGTAGTTTTGATTTCGTACGTTATTTTGATTTTGCAAAAAAAAAAATAAAAAATAAGAACAAAACCTGGAAAATCAAAACTACATAGAACGAATATTATTTACGAATTCAAATAATTACATCGGTCACATTACTATACCCCTATCCAGACGACTTACTTTACACCTATCCGATCACAGCTCCATTAGAACTAATTGACACACACACGCAAACCATCTGAAACATATTAGTAGAAAATACAAGCATAATAACCTCATAAACATGTAAAAAAAGATTAAAAATAATGGAAGCTTAATTATTAAAAAAGAAAAAAATCAAAACTCAGTAATATTAAATATGAACACGGCCACAATGTGCTGGCTGTGTTTAGAAAATAAAACATCCCTATAACTGTAGAAAAATAAACACAACCCATACACCCAATTAAAAAGAAAAAAATATTATCATCCTTGGTAATAGCTAAAAGTATAGCCGAAAGAGCTGGGAATTATAGGACAGTTTCTACAGACTCTGTGACCAAAACAGAAAACATTTGTTGGAAAAAAATAAAAAAATAAATAAAAAGGTTCTCAGTAACTTACCATTGATCCTTCATGAAATATATATATATATATATATATATATATATATATATATATATATATATATAGAGAGAGAGAGAGAGAGAGAGAGAAGTGATTGGAATAGATAAATTAGATACTGAGATAGATGAACAGCGATTGAGTTAGATTGATTGATAGATCTAAAGAGATAGATAGATAAATAGATAGATAGATAGATGAGACTGAGATAGATAGATAGTTATATAGATAGATAGATAGATAGTTATATAGATAGATAGATGAGCCGCGATTAAGTTAGATTGATAGACTTAAAGAGATTGTGATAGATTAGAAGAGATTTAGATAGATAGATACGTAGATAGATAGATACATAGATAGATAGATGAGAAGAGATTGAGATAAATAGATAGATAGATAGATAGATAGATAGATAGATGAGAAGAGATTGAGATAGATAGATAAGACGGTATTGACATAGATATGAACAGATGAGTCATATAAGTAAAAAGTGGGAAAAAAATGCGCTAGGCAGCCAGACATACATAATAAATAAATTGAGATAGCTATCGAAATAAATCGAGAATGATAGAATGACACTCAGAGTTATTCGAAAAAAATATCTTCTTTTTCTTAATAGAATTAAAAAGCCAAGTTTATTACCCCACCGCCACCACCCCGACTTCCTCTCCCCTTGGACCTGGCAGCATTTATCTTAATTTTCTAAATGGACACTTATTTGGGCAAACATCTCTAAATTTAGTTGGTAAACACAATTTTTCTTGCAACATCATACTCATTTTTTTTTTATATATTTTTTCTTCTTTATTTAAGGTATTTGATTTCTGTTGCCAAATTTTATTTTAGTTGCAATTTATTCTTATCCCAAACCACTTCTTAAATTTCGGCCATATTAAGAAATATTTTTATATTCTGGTATTGTGTCGCGGTCTCGCTTAGAATTTTTCAGCACCCCATTCGCATTCCCTCTATAGGTTGGCCTATCGTCCGGTTCAAACTCCTCCCTGATCTTTTGAACAGGATTAGTTTATCCCTTGTTTCCTGTTTAGGATTGGCTTTCCGGTTCCCTCTAAAACTTGTCCTTTCCTACACTAATATATGTACACACCGTAATCCTCTATCTTGAGTGGTTCTTGAGACTTCTATAGCGGGAACATTAGTAAAATAAAATCCTGTATATGCTGGGTGATATATATATATATATATATATATATATATATATATATATATATATAGTCGACTCTCCCGTCGAATTTGACGTATGAGCATCAAGCAGATCCGTTCCCAGGAAACCGACATTCCGACAACAGCACATGAGATTTGATTATAGTGGTGAAGATTTCGTGCAGGACCATCCACACTTTTTGAAGGGCTGAATTCAATGCCACAAGGTCCCCAAACGACCCTCCGCAGGTTTTGAATTCAGAGTTGTCCTTCTCCTAGGCTAGTTGGCATCCAAGGCTATAGAACTCAGTCTGTCCTGCTATTTAACAATAGCTGGAGGGAGAAGAAGAGGATTCACACCTTTCCCAAAGGGTATTAGAACGTAAGAATATATATATGTATGTATTCATATACATACATATATATATATATATATATATATATATATATATATATATATATATATATATATATATAGTCATTTATTCGAAAATTCTAATATGAAAATGTTATAAAATCACTACAAAAATAGCCATTTGGTTCCAAAACTTCAATTGCATTATCAAGTGATGGTGTTGAATGTAGAATAAATAAACCAAATGTGTTGAAACAAAAGACTATTTTTGTAGTGGTTTTATAACATTTTTATGTTATAATTTTCGAATAAATGATTATATTTGCTCTACACTGTATTGAGCACTCTTTCAATAATAGCATTTGTTGGTTATTGAATTTACACCATATGGTACACCAATCCTATACTTTATATATATATATATATATATATATATATATATATATATATATATACAAGTATATGATTGGTGTATACGGAATAAATTCCAAAAGCCAACAATTACTATTCTTAAAAGAGTGCTCAATACAGTTTAGAGCAGATATAATTATTTATTTAAAATTTTAACAGTTTTAAAAAATAATTATATACATACATATATATATATATATATATAAGTTTTTTTTTCAGAAATTTTGAAAGTTTAGAAAGCATTATAAAAAAAACATGATAATAAAATCTTGAATAAATACTCATGCCAGAATTAAAGTAATCGTGATCATGAAATAAGAATAAACAGTAATAAAGAAAATTTATGTAACTGTAGAAATCCTGAAAATTATCCTTTGAATAATAAATGTCGCACAGAAAGCATAATTTACCAATGCACTATCTCATATATAGGGAATCCTAATGTTGTAAAATACATACATATAGACGTACAAGAATGAATTTAAATTGAGATGCAGCCAACAACGCACTTCCTTCAATAACAGTAAGTATCGCAACCAAACATCCCTATCCAAATATTGTTGGCATTTAAAAGAAACAAAGTAAACACGAACTGTAAAAGGAAAATTAATAAAAGACAAGAACTTGTAGATTTTTAGATGATCCATCTCCTTTGTGCCTAAATGAAAAATTATATATTATTAAGTTTCTGAAAAATAAAAGAATTGTTAAATCAAAGAAATGAAATATTTTTTTATAGACATTGACTTATAGTTTCCTTGTAAAGTAAATGATTATAAAAAATAATAAACATATTTATATCTATTATTTGATCATAAGTAAAATAATTTACAAATGCGTAATTAAATTGCAATATATTAATTTTCGATACCATATATAATCTACTAGTGGATAAAATATAGTATTTTAATCTTTATAATAAAAATATAAGTTTAAATAATATGACGTAATGATATCTGAATACCCTTTAAGAAAATCTCGATATAGTTTTAGATAAGAGGATAATAAATAAAAAAATAAGTAAAAATGGCAAATGTATTGTAATGTAACACTAAATAAAATCAAATAAAAACAGACCATGAAAGGAATCAGTAACAATAGACAGAAATCTAAAAAATAAAATTAAACCTAAACTTTATCAACTTAAAATTTGCCACATAAAAGTCCACTTGCTTTCTTCATTCGTGAAAAGCCAACTCCCCCTTAATAAAAAAAAAGCTAAATTCTCATCACCCAACCAACTTAAAATATAAAATACTGTTTGGCTTATAAATAGAGTAAATCAATTTTTTTCGACGTTATTCTCAGCATCGCTTGAAAATGGAATTGATCTTTCAATTTTAAGTTTAAATTTTTAAGTTTTTTTTTAAGATTTGAGTTTCGCTTTCCAAACATCGTAATTCTGTGTCGCGATGGAAACATTTTTTTTTTTTAAATAATCATAATATTATACTCTACTGTGTATCGAGAATTGTTTTTTAAAAATAAATGCTAAAGAATTCTGGATTATAAATCTGACGTTTCTTTCCTATTTTATATATGTATACTCACACACGCACACAGATAATTGTGTATTTGTGCAGAAAACACATTTTTATAAATGTTTCTTTAAAGACGACTGACAAAGTACTGGGATTTGTTTAACTTTTTGTTCGTATAAATCTTTTATATTTTTTTGTTCTTGACCTAAAGTGTGTAATAATTGTCCAAATTTTAGTACATCCGAGCACTATTCGTTTAGTCATTATCTGGGATTCATGTTTTATTTTTAACTATAGGTATGGACCTATATCTCTGATATGGGGTATTATGATTATTTGCATTATTTACATTATCCTGATTGTTATCCTCGCCATCAATGCCATATCCATAACGTTTCGGCCGTTATACGTTAGGGTCTTCTTCAACCACTTGAAGAAGTCCGGAGCGTACAACGTTGTAAATATGGCAATGAAGATGAGTCTAACAGGCGGAATAATGTAAATAATACAAGTATATGCATGGATTATTCAAATATGTATCGGGAATTATAGAAATATTGTTTTTCAAACACGGCTAGTACATATTGGCCGTGATCATAAATGATTTTACTACCTGTTGCATTTTTTTATTATTATTAGTGCTTTCATTATTTTCAATATAATTTTACATGTGGATGAGGCTATTATACGTTTATTTTCCGTGTGTGTTTAAACGAATCCTAATTGAGCTATATATATATATATATATATATATATATATATATATATATATATATATATATAATGTTCTGCTGTATCACAGCTCATCAGTGTGGCTATACATCCAATTGCTTCAAGCCGGAATCGAAACTCGACCGATTTAGCATCAGTCAGAGACTCTTACACCTAGGTTATCAGCGAACGACAGAGAAAGGGGATTTTTGAACGTATTATATACGTGATGCATATAAGACCAGCGGCCAAAGCGCTGAATTCCAACGAAGAGCTATGTTTTAAGAATCAGCAGATACTGTTAAAAATCCCATTTCTCCATAGTGCTCAATCGGCGAAGGAGGAGCATCCAACGTCGATTACACGACACGGAGGTTCATACAGTTCTTACATTCTTCAGGTGCAACTGCAAGTATATATATATATATATATATATATATATATATATATATATATATATGAATGGGTTGGATAAAAAGATCCTCATATACGTACATATACTTGCACTTGCTTAATCGGCGAACCAGATATATATCAGGTTTATTTCGACATCAATAATTCCTCAAATATATACAGTAAAAAATACGGATAAAATGTATATGTAAAAGGAAAATATGAATAAACAGAAAATGAAAACTTTTCTTAGCCAACGCGTTTCGCCCCCTGAGGGACCATATTAAGTCAAATTCAAGAATTTTATTTTGTAAATGAATACTTTTTACAAAACAAAATCCTTGCAGCATTTGCCTTGATATAGTTTCTCTGTCGACGAAAACGCCTCAGTTAAATTAAGTTTACCTTTTGTCTTTATATATATATATATATATATATATATATATATATATATATATATATGTGTGTGTGTGTGTGTGTGTGTGTGAAAAGTTTGTGTATATAAATATAAATATATATATATATATATATATATATATATATACATATATAATTATTTATATGTTATATGCGCGGTACTTATTAGAAAGCGCTCAATATCAGAGATAGAGCTAACATATTTACCACCTATATACATACAAATGTCATATCCGAAACTGCCCACATATGTTTATATATGTATGAGTCCCGACGGACGACCAAGTATGTATATGTGTCTGAATACATCGATGTTTACGTTAGTACGATGACAAAATAACTTCCACAATAACACCAATACACGCAATCCTATAAACCCAATTTTTTAAAAATGTTAATCAGTTTGTCTGACGATCGCTAAAGCGTGAAACCCAGGGTCACAAACTCACATCGCTCCAACCAAATATATATATATATATATATATATATATATATATATATATATACAGACAGACAGACAGACAGACAGACTGTTTGGCAGTATCACAGTTCATCAGGGTGAATAGATAAGCTTCAAACCGGGATTGAAACCTGGATACCACAACTCGGAGGTTCACACAGTTCTTGCACTCTTCAGGTGTAAGTGCAAGTATGTATATAGAGATATATATACGAAGAAAAATATACGGAAAAACAAACAAAAATCCTAATATGCAATTATGTGTTTATTGTTAATATAATGTAAACGTCGGACGTTTCGGTCTAGTGGACCATCTTCAGGACATATTCATAAAACATAATTAACATTAGACTATATTCAATGTCCTGAAGATAGTCGACTCGACCGAAACGTCCGATGTAGACATTATATTAACATTAAAACAGCATAATTGCATATTAGGATTTTTGTTTGTTTTTCCGTATATTTTTCTTCATACTGTCGGATCTATATTCATATATTTGCTTACATATATATATATATATATATATATATATATATAAGTATGGGTAGGATAAAAAAAATCTACATATACGTATATATACCTACACTTGCAAGAACTACATGAAACCCCGAGTCGTTCTATCGACGTAGGATATTATATATATATATATATATATGGGGAGAGAGAGAGAGAGAGACAGACAGACAGACAGACAGACAGACTCCCGTATACATCTAGTCTGGCGTTACTTGCTCTCGTTTCTGTAGGAAGGATCTTTTTTTTTTACTCAATGCTAGCTCCACACCTAAACGCTCTTTAAGTTCAGCGTTTTTCTTCTCCAAGATGAGTTGCCAACCAAATTGACCAGCCTGTCTTACTATTTAAACGGTAGCTTGAAATGAGAGAAAAAAAATGGATTCCTAATTTTCTTAAGGGCATTTTTCCTGAAAGCAAATGTGACGATCTCGACTGGAATTCGATCTCAGTTTACGGATTCCTCGTCCCAAAACACTTACCATTACACCAGTTGCACATTTCCGGATTAGAAAGATGTAAATGTTCCCAGGTTATTGTTTCTTAGAATGGTAAGGGAAAAAAATAATCAGCTCTTGAAAATGTACCCATCTGTTTCTTGCTTTGTTGCTTACGCCAATAACCAACACTAGTACATTGTTTAAAATTCTGCAGCAAGAATATTAATTTCAGCATAACTGTTCTTAAAAAGAATATCTTATCAGTTTTAATTAAAATCAGGTATTTATAAACATTTTACAGTTGCTATTATACATTATACACCTGATATTTACGAATATTTATCCATATTATGCGCAAACATTAAAATTGAACACTAGACAAACAATCACGACACTATCGCACAGGTTAACTTGCAGCATCGGTGATCACAGTGCAGTTCTTACATTAAAAAAAAAATTTGAGAGTAAGATTTTTATCAGGAGAAGATAAAAAAAAGATGAATTCTATTTATAAATTTTATACAAAAACATATTGAATCACTTACAATAAAAATTTATGAAATCTGAAAATAAAGAAAATCTCTTTTTTAATACATTTTGTCATAAATCGAACTAACAATAACGACCAAGCCGAATCATAAAATTATTTGTAGGTCGTTACGAGTAAGGTGTGCATAACCCCGGATCAGGGTTGAAAGCGTTCAAACACAAATATTGCACCAATCTCAATCCTAACTGGAGTCAAAGACGAAAAGTTAGCGAAAAATTGGAACAGTCTTTTTCTGTCAATTATAAGGCAACATAACTCATAAGTAGTCTGTATATCAAATTTGAAATCTATGGTCAACATTAACTTGTGTTACGAAAAGTTATTGCATCTAGTACTAAAGCCATTAGATTTGTCAAAACATCTGACCCTGAGGAACGGCGCTACGTGGAAGTCTGGAGTTATTGAATGAAATGACTAATGAACAAGTATTCGTTTAATATATATATATATATATATATATATATATATATATATATATATATATATATTAAACGAATACTTGTCTGACGATCGCTAAAGCGTAAAACCCAGGATCACAAACTCACATCTATCCAACCAAATATGTTAGCTCTATCTCTGATATTGAGCGCTTTCTAATAAGTACCGCGCATATAATATATAAATAATTATACATATATATATATTTATTTATATTTATATACACTTTTCACACACACACACACACACACACGCGCGCGCACACACACACACACACACACACACACACACACACACACACACACACACACACATATATATATATATAAAAAATCAAAGAGCCAGGTGAACTAATACCCTTCTTCTTCCCCCAGCTTTGGACAAATAGCAGGATAGACCGGGTTCTATAGCCTTGGATGGCAACTGGTCTACAGCAGAAAGAAATGGCAACCTACTGCCGGAAAAAATCTGCATCGTCAATCATGTAGCGAAAGATACATGATCGCCTACGCGGGTGTCACACATGACACATAACTGACTGAAATTAAATTATGTGCTAATACATATAGCAAAGGTATGAGCCCTCTTCTTCCCCCCTCCCCCAGCTATGGGCAAATAGCAGGATAGACCGGGTTTTATACCCTTGGAAAGCAGAAAGAAATGGCAAACTACTGCGTCGTCAGTCATGTATCACGCATGACTCATAACTGACTGAAATTCTCTTACGTGCTAATACTCTTGGGAAAGGTATGAATCCTCTTCTTCTTCTCCCAGCTATGGGTAAATAGTGGGATAGACTGGTTCTATAGGCTTGGATGGCAACTGGTCTTCCGCAGAGAGAAATGGCCACCTACTGCGGGAAAAATCTGCCTCGTCAGTCATGTATCGAAAGATATATGATCGCCTAGGCGTGTATCACGCATGTCACATAACTAACTGAAATTCTCTTACGTGCTAATACCCTTGGGAAATGATGAATCCTCTTTTTCTCCTCCCCACCAGCTATGGGAAAATAGCAGGATAGACTGGGTTCTATAGCCTTCGATGGCAACAGGTCTCTCGACAGGTCTATCACAGAAAGAAATGGCAAACTACTGCGGGAAAGAAAGTCTGCCTCGTCAGTCCTGTATCGAAAGATAAATGATCGCCTACACGACTATCACGCATGAAACATAGCGGACTGAAATTCCAACTGAGTGACATTTTAAGTAATACGTATGTTCCTGCCACTGCGGAACACTTCATAAAAAAAGCCCAAATACTGCCATCAATTAGTTTCGTATTATTTACATATTAATTTTTTTCAGTTTTACTGATACCCAAGGCATATATAGTAATCCTTTGTGTATAGAACGGTAGGTAAAATGGTAAAATGCAGTTAAAAAGCAGAGAAATTCCATGGAAAAAGCATAGAAAAACTGTAAATTCCAGGGAAAAACTGTAAATTCCAGTAAAAAAAAGCAAGGTAATTACAGAATAAATACCAGAGAAGTTTGAATGTTTAGTGATTAGCTACTACAGCAATTAAATGTGTATGGATTCTTACGTAACACTTTATAGTATATGGAATAATGGTGGTGCACAAAATAACAGACCAATTAATTTGCAACACAAAGATAACGTCTAGTAAAACAAATTTAACAAAAGTAAAGTTTAAAAGAAGAGCTTATTTTGTCAGACGTAAATTGAATACATAACGAATTATAGTAGAAAATTTGTGTGCTGTTGTGTTTTAGTGTGAAGTATTTCGCAGCCCTTTCAGCTTCAGCGTAGAAAGTTCATGTCAGCATTTCGAAAGATGCAAAACCTGGAAAGAGAGTGTTAATTTAGGGTTCACATGTTTTTATATTTGAGAACTGCTGCTGATAAGTTTTATTTTGAGCTGCTACTGCTACTATGTTTAGTGTCGCTTCAACGGGAAAAGTGGGAGAGTTGCAAGAAAAACAGCAGAGAAATTATAGGAAAATAAGCAAGGAAAATTCAGACAAAAAACTAACAAATTTCAGGATAAAAATGCTGATGGATTTTAAGAATAATAGGCGAGAAATTCCATGGAAATTGCAGAAGAAATGCCAGGGAAAGAAGCATAATATCAATATGGGGGCGACGGGAGATTTCCACGGTTACGAAGGGGCGCATCTATCAGGTTATTGTTCGGACTATCCTTCTCTATGGCTGCGAAAAGTGGCCACTTAGAGCGGTTGACCTACGAAGGCTTGAAGTGTTTGACAACGATTGCCTTCGCTGCATTCTACGATGCCGCCGAATCGATCGTGGGCCCACAGACCACTCTACGTCGTCGCCTCAGTCTCCGTCCTCTTCCACCCGTCCTGCTCCAGCGTCGATGGTTCGGGCACGCAGTTCGACGCCCGGAGGGAGAGCTCATCTGCGATGTACTTCTCCTTCCTTCTCTTCTTGGCTGGCGAAAACGTGTCAGTGGGCAGCTGAGGACGTGGGCTAGCACAATCAAGGATGACCTAGCAGTACTATCGGGTCCACAAGTTTTTTGGCTGAATTTTCCTTGCTTATTTTCCTATAATTTCTCTGCTGTTTTTCTTGCAACTCTCCCACTTTTTCCCGTTGAAGCGATGGAATCGCGATTGGCTCGCCATTTCGTGTGACCTGGCTCAGAATCGGCGAGTGTGGGCAACGGTGGTCCGTGATGCTGTACTTACTCGGGAGAAAGCCGGTTCAACCCAACCAGGGTGAAAACCGATACAAGTCAAGTCCAAGGGAAAAAGGCTGAAAATTTCCAGAGGAATAGGCAGATAATTGCCAGAGGATATGTAAAGAAATTACAGACAATGAAAGCAGACAAACTCCAGGAAAAAAGCCATGCAAATCCGGTGGGGATAGCAAATAAACTCCGGGTAAAAAAGCAGAAAATCTACTGAGAAAACAGGAGATAAATACCAAGAAAAAAACAGATAAATTATATGGAAAAAGTGGGTAAAAATTGAGAGGAAAAGCAGAGAAATTCTAGTGAAAAAACCTGAGGGAAAATAATGGAAATTCCAAGGGAAAAGAAGACAAATCTCCAGGGAAAAATCAGATAAATTCCACAAAAAATGCAATGAAATTCCTATGGAAAAGCAGAGTATCTGCAGGTAAATAATGGATGAATTTCTCGGTAAAAGCAGTGAAATTCCAGCGCAAAAGCAGAGAAAATCTAGAGAAAAAGCGAATAAATTCCAGGAAAGACAGTTAGGAATTATCCTATGAAAATACAGATAAATTCCGAAGGAAAAGGCGGAGTATATCCGTGGCGAAGAGCAGATAAAGTCCATGGATAAATCGGTTAAATTCCAGGGAAAAACAGATAAAATCCAGGAAAATAGCAGAATAATTCCAGGGCAAAAGGAATTAAATTCTAGCGAAAAGCAGCTAAGGATTATCCTGGGAAGATTCAGATAAATAAGAGGGAAAAACCAAGGGGAAAAAAAAAGATGGACAAAAGTAGAGAATTTCCAGGGAAACAGAGGAGAAAATCCAGGCAAAAGCAGAGAAATTCCCAATAAAAAGCAGAGGTAACCCCGAGAAAACAAGAAGAGAAACTACAGGGAAGAAACCTTTTTTTTCATAGCTAAACGTACTTGATTTTTAAAATAAACACAATTGAACCGAATGAAACAAGAAGAGAAAATATGGGATTTTTTAAAAAATTACAGGTATAACTGACGTTAATTAATTTACCGTCGTTAATTGGTTGCAGATGTCAAGACTTAGGTCGAAGACCGACTTAAGTCGAAATAACTATATTCTAAGCGACAAATAAGCACTCGTTATAGTATTTATAAGTACGTACAGTATTCTTGATTTCTACGTAATCTTTCAGCGATAGAGCCTTACGCTTAGCATTAGCACTTGTACTGGGACTTTTCTTCGGAGCCTTGTATTAGAACTCACGACTGAAATGCAATTGAAAGAACGTTAACGGCAGAGCACAGATATAAACAAGTCTGAGTTCAAAGTCGATGTTGTAGAAGAATACAGCACACGAGTGCGTAGTATAAATAATAATCTTTTTAAATTTATTTAAATGTGATTTTATGTGTTTGTTGTTATTTTAGTGTTTTGACGTTTCTAATATTTTCAACGACTGACGTAAGCTCGAGTAAAACGACGTAAAGCGAGTTTTATTTTTCCATATAATATTTAAGGAAAACCGACGTATCTTCGAAAATGACGTAACTCGGAATGACTTGAGGTATCCCTGTATTCATTATTTGATATTGTTTCATCAAAAATTAAAAAAAATATATGTATCCTTCAATGATTTCCAAATTGACATAGGTTTCTAGACTCAGCGATTTCCTCGCTCTCTCTGTTGGGTGGCAACCGGCCTAGGAGAAGGAAAACTCTGAATTCAGAAATGTATGTAAATATGGCGAAGCACATGCTGTGAATAGCGGGACAGACAGGATTTTATAGTCTTAGATGGCAACCAGTCTAGGAGAAGGAAAGCTCTAAAGTCAAAATTGTATGAATCCCTGGATAAGCATATACAGTGAATAACAGGACAGCCTGGATTCTATAGCCTTGGATGGGAACAGGTCTAGGAGAAGGAAAACTCTGAATTTACAACTGTAGGTTACCGTGGCGAAGCACATACTACGAATAACGGGATAGACATGATTCTATAGCTTTGGGTTGCAACCGGTCTAGGAGAAGGAAGACTCTGTATTTACAACTGTATGTGACCCTGGTTAAGCACATACTATGAATAGTAGTAATGATAGACTGGATGCTATAGCCTTGGGTTGCAACCGGTCTAGGAGAAAGAAAAATCAAAACTGTATGTAGCACTGGCTAAGCATATACAATGAATAGCAGTACAACCTGGATTCTAGCCTTGTATGGCAACCGGACTAGGAGAAGAAAAACTCTGAATTCAAAACTATATGTAGCCCTGGCGAGGGTTGGGCTCCGTTAGCCTATCTTGACAAAGAAACACCACTTCTTCTGTCGCTGTCGTGCGAGTAGTGCCCTTTGACCCTTATTGCTCACGGGATTTGCGATTTATAGATCGCGATTGATATCATCCATCAGCACACTTTTCTATGTTTCTAACGAAACATTCTTCTCTTTTAATACTTTGTTTATTTTCTGGAATTCCCCTTTCGATAGAAAGTTAAATTCCTTCATTTTGTCATCTCCATTTAGGTACCTCTGAACGTGGACTGTCTCTTTTGCTAATGACTACATATTCTCTCATCTTAGTCCCTTCTACGTAGATTCCTTTACAACCTTGTAGAAGCGATCTATCCCTTTCTTAGTCTGCAATCAGCACAATACCTTTCTGCCTACGTCGTCTTATTAAGATTATTTTCGACGATAAGACATCCTCAGAGATTTTCCAGATCTTTCCTTAGGACTTTCTTATCGGTTGAATTAATCCGGTGAGAGAAAATCATGTTGCTTTTGCTCCCCTACCTTTTGCATTTCCAGTTATCTGGCCGCGTATTTTTTTTTTTTTTTTTTGTTCTCAGCAGAGGTTACGATAAACTTGCATATTTTTCGCAGGTAAAGCAATGTTTGCCCTTGCCTAGAAATTCTGCATCTCGAAATTCTGTCTTTAAATATTATTGGTTAGTTATTGATTTTCAAGCAAGATGGGAGGAAAACGATGAATAATGGGAAATAGTGAAGAAAGAAAGAAAGAAAGAAAGAAAACGAAGAGAGTGAAAGCACAGAAAGAAAGAAAGAAAGAAAGAAAGAAAGAAAAGGGAGATTGTGAAAGCACGGAAAGAAAGAAAGAAAGAAAGAAAGAAAGAAAGAAAGAAAGAAAGAAAACGAAGAAAGTGAAAGCACAGAAAGAAAGAAAGAAAGAAAGAAAGAAAGAAAGAAAGAAAGAAAGAAAACGAAGATAGTGAAAGCACAGAAAGAAAGAAAGAAAGAAAGAAAGAAAGAAAGAAAAGAAAGAAAAAAACGAAGATAGTGAAAGCACAGAAAGAAAGAAAAGAAAGAAAGAAAGAAAGAAAGAAAACGAAGATAGTGAAAGCACAGAAAGAAAGAAAGAAAGAAAGAAAGAAAGAAAGAAAGAAAGAAAGAAAGAAAGAAAAGGAAGATAGTGAAAGCACGGAAAGAAAGAAAGAAAGAAAGAAAGAAAGAAAGAAAGAAGGAAAGAAAGAAAGAAAGAAAGAAAACGAAGATAGTGAAAGCACAGAAAGAAAGAAAGAAAGAAAGAAAGAAAGAAAGAAAGAAAGAAAGAAAGAAAGAAAAAAAAGAAAAGGAAGCTAGTGAAAGCACGGAAAGAAAGAAAGAAAGAAAGAAAGAAAGAAAGAAAGAAAGAAAGAAAGAAAGAAAGAAAACGAAGAGTGTGAAAGCATAGAAAGAAAGAAAGAGGACGAAAAGAAAGAAAGAAAGAAAGAAAGAAAGAAAGAAAGAAAAAGAAAGAAAACGAAAATTAAAAGAAGAGTGTGAAAGAAAGAAACGAAAAGAAAGAAAGACGAAAAGAAAGAAAGAAAGAAAGAAAGAAAGAAAGAAAGAAAGAAAGAAAAATCAAAGCAAAAAAAAAAACAGAAATAAGGGAAAGAAAAAATCAAAAGAAAAATAACAAAAAGACATGAGGGAGAATGAATGAAATGAAATAAGAAGCATGAAAAAAAGAGAGAAAGAGAGAAAAAAGTAAGAAAAATATATAAAATCAATGCAAAGCAAAGATAACAGGAAGAAATGAGATAAACAGAATGAAGGAAAGAAAGAAAGAAAGAAAGAAAGAAAGAAAGAAAGAAAGAAAGAAAGCAAGCAAGCAAGAAAGAAATAAAGAAAAAAGAAAGAAAGAATGAAAGAATGAAAGAAAGAAAAAGAAAGAAAGTAAAGCCATAAAAAAAAAACGTAGAATATCAAATTGTAACATATACGGAAAAGGATTTTGCTGGGTCAATCTTCCAAGTGGGTTTAAGGGGTCATGACTAAATGGGCAATTGGCAGTCAAAATCTTGGCTCATCTGTTTAGGCATATTTCGCACTTTTATTTTGTGGGATTTCTAAATAAAACAAGAAAGCGTGTACGAAAGTAACTACATTATAAAAGCAATATGGCGTAAAGTGGACTTCAGTAAAATACCGAAGACCTGTATTCATGTAAATATTTCTTTTAAGTAGTCTAAAGTGAACTTTCGAACAACGAGGGAGGACTGTACTGATGTACGTATTTCTTAAAGAACAGGGTTTTCCAAAAAGTCAGGCGACAATTGGCAGTAAATATACATTTGTAAAATAGCATCCAGAGAAAATTTACATGACATCATCTTCCAAAATTCGACCAATGAAATTTCTTAATTTTTGAGGCCCGTGTTCCTGTATAATTTTAACCCTTCTGCCTGAGATCCTGAGTCAAAATTCGCGAATAATTGGTATTTAATGTTTTAGGATATATATAAAAATAGTTACAAAAATATAGACATTATACTTAGCAGGGAGAGAGTATCATTGCATATATATATTAAGAAATGGACAAGGTCCGACAATTTATTTATTAAAGACATTTTTTTTATGTTTAACGTTGTTATTTATAGATACAAGTATTTAACAGAGCATTTGCTTAAATACTTGTATCTATAAATAACAACGTTAAAAATATAAAAAATGTCTTTTAATATATATATATATGTGTGTGTGTGTGTGTATGTGTGAAAAGTGTGTGTGTGTGTAATATATATATATATATATATATATATATATATATATGTGTAATATATATATATATTATTATTTATATATTATATGCGTGGTACTTATTAGAAAGCGCTCAATATCAGAGATAGAACTATCATATTTGGTTGGATTGATGTGAGTTTGTGACCCTGGGCTTCACGAGATTGTCAGACTTTGTCTGACGATTGCAAAAGCGTGAAACCCAGGGTCACAAACTCACATCAATCCAAAATATATATATATATATATATATATATATATATATATATATAGAGAGAGAGAGATCGACATTTCATTTAATACGATAGACAAGGTGCTTGTACTTATTTTTATACAATTTCTCATGCGATGTAATAATTTTTCTCAGATGATATATTATATAAAATAAAAACTGTTCAAATGTTCTTTTTATTCGAGCGCTTTCGGCTATACATTAGCCATCTTCAAGGATGAAATATTTTAACTGTTAAACAACTAAATAAATTTTAACTGTTAAAACTGTTAAAATAGATAGCCAAAAGTGCTCGGATAAAAAAGAACATTCGGACAGTTTTTATATAATTTATCATCTGAAAAGAAAAAAAAATATTAAATCGCATGAGAAATTGTATAAAAAATAAATAAAATCACCTTATCTGTCGTATTTAATGAAATGTCCATGAAAGAAGGATTGCTGGCAAAATACACAAAGTATATGTATATATATATATATATATATAGATAGATAGATAGATAGATAAAAGGCAGGATATGCGTGTGTGTGTGTGTGTAAATATATATAGATAATAGGCAGGATGTGCGTGTGTGTGTGTAACGAATACACGGCCGCAATTTTCGACGACGGATTGGCACTAAAATTTACATGCACATGCTCCAAGTTAGTGGGAATGCAGAGATCGACTTTACATTTCCCAACTTCCATCGATAGTGGAAATAATCGATTTTTCCATACTTCTACGGCACTTTTCATGTAGTTTGCGGACATTTTCTACAGGCCAGAGTGAGAGCCTATATCTGGTTGACACGAATAGGCAGGCAGATTCTACTGGCCAGCGTGAGAGCCAACAGCTGACTGACACGAATGTTAACTAGCATGCAAAAAAAAAATCGATAGCTGCATTCGTCACAAGTGGGAAAAATTTAAATCTGCATGGCACTTTACTCCAATTGGCTCATTCGCTTACTTAAACTCAACGTTGATTCCGATTCCGCAGAACTGTGTGGGTGTGAAAAAGTATTTGTTGTTAACATTCTTTTTTCATTCGTTTTTTTCTAGGTACGAGTCCTTTTTTAAAGCTGATCGTTTTGTGTTCATTTTGTTTAGTTCTTTCTTCGTAACAGATTTAATATTTAGTATAGAGCTTAGAAAAAATTCACAGTGTGAGATAGGCAAGAAGGAAGGCATGTAGCAACATCAGCATGGCAAAGGGCATTCCTTTAAAGGCAAAGAAGGGCAAAAATATTTTAAGTCAAGTGATAGCGATTGCTGTATGAGTCGTACGATTTTTGAATCAAGCACAGGCAACGCCGGGCCATGCTGCTAATATATATATATATGTGTGTGTGTGTGTGTGTGCGTGCGTGAAAAGTGTATACAAATATAAATATATGTAAAATTATTTTATTTAATTAATTCATTGAGTCTGATAGAAACCTCAACAGGAATAGAGGAAGCACTGGACGGCCGTTTCGTCCTATAATTGGGACTCATCAGCAGTGCGTATCCACCACCGAGTATCGAAACCCTGACAGTTGGGTTGTCAAGCGAACAACATACCAACTGTACCAAATGGGCGTCGGTAACGAAGAGATTCCAAATCAGACTCAACTTAGCGCCGCTCGCTCACATATTCCGTGGCGGAACTCGACTGAGTTCTCTGTAACCATAGGACTCTGCCCCCGGGAGCCACGATTACTCTCACCAAGCCGCTAAATTGAGTCTGATTTGGAGTCTCTTCGTCACCGAGGCCCATTTGGTACAGTTGGTATGTTGTCTGCTTGACAACCCAACTGTCAGGGTTTCGATAATTGGTGGTGGATGCGCACTGCTGATGAGTCCCAATTATAGGACGAAACGGCCGTCCAGAGCTTCCTCTATTCCTGTTGAGGTTTCTATCAGACTCAATGAGTTAATTAAATATAATTATCAAATCCTCCTACCAATTGCTATCTGTATAATTATTCATATATTATATGCGCGGTACTTATTAGAAAGCGCTCAATATCAGAGATAGAGCTAACATATTTGGTTGGATATCTATCCAACCATATATATATATATATATATATACAGAGGGATAGATAGATAGATATACATTTGTGAAAGATTTACAAACTAATTATTGTTCCTACTTTAAAAAAATGCTCATTCATGATGTTAATATGTAAACACGCTAATTTTTGTTAAATCCTTTCAGCCGTGCAATCCTGAACAAATTTTACATTTCTGTCTGAGATCCTGAGTCAAAATTCACAAATAGTTCAGTGTATATATATATATATATATATATATATATGTAGCATGTAATGTTTCCCGGTAGATATAAAAATAGCTACAAGTGTTTACCCACCGTTCTAAGTAATTTTTCTCTGCCACTATCAACCGGTGAATGGGCATGACGTCATTTTTCTCGACCACTGGTAAAGCTGTGGTCAGTGCTCAGAGGGTTAATTGTACTTATAGAAATATGGATGCCGCTTTAACGTGCGTCCTATCGATCAGTGCACCGTATCACCACATCTGAATCCTGCATTATCTAATGTAAGGGGGAAAGCTAAAATGGAAAGTGGGGTTAAATTTATTGTTGTATTATAAAATTTGAAATAAAAAAAAATATAAAATAAGAAATTTGTCTAAAAAATCATAATACAAGATATAAATTAATATTTATTTAAATAAAACATTTTGAATGTCTTTTAACATATCAAGAAAAAATAGGGACAATGCATTAATGATGTGGGATACTAATATAGTGCAGAATGCACACTAAAATAGAAACTGATCGGTAGGACGCACACTAAAGCAGAAACTGATGGGTAGGATACACACTAAAGCAGAAACTGATCGGTAGGATACACACTAAAGCAGAAACTGATCGGTAGGACACACACTAATGCAGAAGGTAATCGGTAGGACACACACTAAAGCAGAAACTGATGGGTAGGATACACACTAAAGCAGAAACTGATTGCTAGGAGACACACTAATGCAGAAACTGATCTGTAGGATACGCGCTAAAGCAGAATCTGATGGGTAGGACACACACTGAAGCAGAAACGGAGGGGTAGCATACACAGGAAAGCAGAAACTGATGGGTAGGACACACACTAATGCAGAAAGTGATCGGTAGGACGCACATTAAAACAGAAAATGGATGGGTAGGATATACGCTAAAGCAGAAACTGATCGGTAGGACACACACAGTAAAGCAGAATCGGATCGGTAAGACACACACTAATACAGAAACTGATGTGTAGGATACACAGTAAAGCAGAAACTGATCGGTAGGACACACACAGTAAAGCAGAATCTGATCGATAGGACACACACTAAAGTAGAAACTGATGGGTAGGACACACACTAAAGCAGAAACTGATCGGTAGGACGCACACTAAAGCAGAAACTGATGGGTAGGATACACGCTAAAGCAGAAACTGATCTGTAGGACGCACACTAAAGCAGAAATTGATGGGTAGGATACACGCTAAAGCAGAAACTAGTCGCTAGGACACACACTAAAGCAGAAACTACTGGGTAGGATACACAGTAAAGCAGAAACTGATGGGTAGGATACACACTAAAGCAGAAACTGATGGGTAGGATACACACTAAAGCAGAAACTGATCGGTAGGACACACACTAAAGTAGAAACTGATGGGTAGGACACACAATAAAGCAGAAACTGATCGGTAGGACGCACAATAAAGCAGAAACTGATGGGTAGGATACACACTAAAGCAGAAACTGATGGGTAGGATACACACTAAAGCAGAAACCCTAGAGCAGAAACTGATGTGTAGGATACACACTAAGCAGAATCTGATCGGCAGGACACACGCTAGATCAGAAACTGATGGGTAGGATACACACTAAAGCAGAAACTAATGGGTAGGATACACACTAAAGCAGAAACTGATGGGTAGGATACACACTAAAGAAGAATCTGATCGGCAGGACACACGCTAGATCAGAAACTGATGGGTAGGATACACGCTAGAGCAGAAACTAATGGGTAGGATACACACTAAAGCAGAAACTGATGGGTAGGATACACACTAAAGCAGAAACTAATGGGTAGGATACACACTAAAGCAGAAACTGATCGGTAGGATACACACTAAAGCAGAAACTAATGGGTAGGATACACACTAAAGCAGAAACTGATGGGTAGGATACACGCTAGAGAAGAAACTGATGGGTAGGATACACACTAAAGCAGAAACTGATGGGTAGGATACACGCTAGAGCAGAAACTGATGGGTAGGATACACACTAAAGCAGAAACTAATTGGTAGGATACACACTAAAGCAGAAACTGATGGGTAGGATACACACTAAAGCAGAAACTGATGGGTAGGATACACACTAAAGCAGAATCTGATCGGCAGGACACACGCTAGAGCAGAAACTGATGGTGGGATACACACTAAAGCAGAATCTGATCGGCAGGACACACTAGAGCAGAAACTGATGGGTGGGATACACACTAATGCAGAATCTGATCGGCAGGACACACGCTAGAACAGAAACTGATGGGTAGGATACACACTAAAGCAGAATCTGATCGGCAGGACACACGCTAGAGCAGAAACTGATGGGTAGGATACACACTAAAGCAGAATCTGATCGGCAGGACACACGCTAGAGCAGAAACTGATGGGTAGGATACACACTAAAGCAGAATCTGATCGGCAGGACACACGCTAGAGTGAAACTGATGGGTAGGATACACACTAACGTGCCACCGAAACTATTTAGTAAATAAACATAAAATTTACTAGATTATCAATGGTAATGCGACTTTTGGAACAACCTGTAAAATGGTCTCGTGGAAACCTTCTAAAAGGTTCAATTTATATTAATGTACGTCTTTTGTTAAAACCGAGTAACATCATGTGAACCTTTGTATACCGATGGGGAACATTATTGATATAAGGATTTATCAAAGCGTAATTTTTTTTACATTGATATTCATTCTTTACAAGGCCCGGGAGGCACTCGAGATAGAGGGTTACAGATTAAGAGGCACATATTATGTGGATATGAGCGAAAGGTAACTGTTAATTCTCTAACACGTTAAGATTTTAGTTATCGGGAAAACATCATATTTCAAATCGGTTCCACAGAGCAGCCCTTGGCAGAAAGAAGCAGGTCGAGGGAACTTAGATCTCACCAGTGGAATACGAAGGGAATGAAAAAAAAAAAGGACAAAGATGACCGACAGACTGAAAGAATGAAAGGAAGAAGAATACAAGCCAAAAATTAACATAAAGAAATAAGAAAGAATGAAAGAAAGAAAGGATAAAGCAATAAAAGAGAGAAAAAGCGAAAGAGAGAAAAATCGAGGAAGCAACAAAGAAAGAAGGAAAGAAAGAAAGAAAGAAAGAAAGAAAGAAGAAGAAAATATATAAAATCAAGCCTAAAAGGAAAAGCAAGAAACATAAAAGAAAGACTGAGAGAAAGAAAAAGAAATAAGCGAATGAGAAATGCAATGCAAAATTAACGTAGAAAGAAATGAGAAAGACAGAACGAAGGAAAAAGCGAGAAATGAAAGGGGGAAAGGTAAAGAAAAATAATACAGAAAAATACGAATAATAAAAAAGAAAGAAAGCCATAAGGAAAGAAAGAAAGGAAGGAAGAAAATTTAAAATCAAAATTAACAAATAAATGAGAAAGATCGACGAAAAGAAAAAAAAACAAGAAAGAAAGAACGAAAGAGAGAATAATCAAGAAAGCAACAAATAAAGAAAGACAAAAAGAAAGCCAAAAAAGACTGACAGATTAAAAGAAAGAATGAAAGAAAAATACAAACTAAGAAAAACAGAAGGAAAAAAAGAAAAAACGAAAGAAAGAAAGGAGAAAAAAAACATTACAGATTAAAAAGCTTAGTTTATGTGGATATGTGGGGAAGGTAACAGATTATTTATGTTCTTGACGAACAGGTTAAGATTGTAGTGATCGGTAAAACAACCTATTTAAAATCAGTACCGCAGAGCAGCCGTTGGCAGAAAGAAGCTGGTCGATGGATCTTAGATCTCCCCAGTGAAATACGAAGGGAACGATTCTAGTTCGCTGCAATTCAGCGGGCATTGGGGGTCTTAGACGTTAAGGTTAGAATTGTCGGAACTAAGAAATGTACTTCATCTGAAGACTTTCCATGGAAACAGCGATAGAATAATGATAGGATCAGGACGTTTACTCTGTAGGAAAGAGGTTGTAGCCTTGAAAAAAAATCATCACCCACAAGAACGCTGAGATGTATTTGTACTGAAGACTCGGCAGCTCCCGTAGCAGCATTCTAATTTTGTCCTGATCTAGCTCTTGCAAAAGTAGAGAATAGCACGTGTGACCAGGGAATCTTTAGTTAGGGATCGCACGCAGGAGGTTCGACTTAGTTTGGTTTTAAAGACCAAAAGGCTCTCAGTGTATGGGGTCTCCCTGAAGGAACATCCTTCCTCCAGGATTGGGGATACTTCAGGCTCCGATCGCTGGTGATGGAATGTAAATTGTTTTACTGTCTCCGAGGCATTGAATGTAACTACCCAGTTTACCGCCACTGGGTTAGGGTTAGATCCAGGTCAGAGGAGAGATCAGGTGCCAATCTATGGCACAATGCAACCATTCGAAAAGGAAAAAGGTTGTATTAATTTATGTCTTTCGTAAAAACATATAAGTCTTAAGGATTGCTCGAATATCGTTATCACATGAACCCGTCTTTTCTGGCATTAGGCAACCATCATATATATATATATATATATATATATATATATTTCGTTGGATTGATGTGAGTTTGTGACCCTGGGTTTCACGCTTTTGCAATCGTCAGACAAACTGATAATTTTTTTTTAATTTTTGATTTATGTAGATTGTATGTATTGGTGTTATTATGGAAGTGGTGGGGGGATCGTCGTGGTGATGTCACTCATGCTAACGCAAACATAGATGCATGTCCGTACACCCGTTGAAGTACGCAGACATACATACACACTCGCTCGTCTGAAGCGTGAAACCCAGGGTCATAAGTACCGCGCATATAATATATAAATAATAACAACATTATATATATATATATATATATATATATATATATATATTTTCAATTAAAAGGTGCAATTATAATTTATAAATTCATGAATCATTCATACAAAAAACAAATATAGAGGTTAATGATTTAAATGGCGAGAATACATCTTCGCAAACAATATAAATAACATCCATCAACCCCGAACCTGTATATGAATGATATGATCCCCGTTTATAAATTCCAGTTGCATAAGGTCTTTTTAATTTTTTACAAGCTTTCGTCTGTTCCTACAGACATCATCATATACAGGTTTGGGGTTGATGTTGATGAAACTTGTAAGCTGTATATGGTCTTTATTAAATTCGCGAGTACTTTCGATTGTACATTCAGTCATCTTCAGGAATGCCAATTATTTAGTTTTGGGTAAAATTCAGGTAGTTTCCGAGACGAAAAAATAACATGATCATTATTATAACATGAATCCTATCACAATGTAATGCAAACACACACACACACACACACACACACACACACACACACACACACACACACACACACACACACACACACACACACACAATAATACACGCAAATACATGAATAAAATTATTATGAAAATATACAAATTACCATCTTTTTTTATTTATATTATGTATCTTCCGTTTTTCCTCGTCAACACAAACCCAAAGATATAACCACGTGATGTGAGTGAATATACCGCTGCAAAAAATAACAAATAATTCGACCAATGAATTAGCTAAACAGGCATCTTTTTTTAAAATTTATTTACATTTTCTAGAATATAAATGTATAAAAACTACTATGACCACAAAATGATGGGTCAGTTTATATATTGATTGCAATATACAATTGATCCCAACTTTATAACCACATCATAATTTCTCGCTTGATTATCAAATTCTGATTAGGCATGAATCCACCGCTTCTCTCCCCACCTATGGGTTAATTATTAAAACTTGTATCACTACATCATTATTCTTGGGAATATAAATGTATAGAAACTAGAGAGTGCACTAAATGAGGGATCAGTTTATGCATTCATTGTAATATAGAATTGATCCCCCACTTTATAACCACATTTTAATTTTTATTTGTTTATCAAATTCTGATTAGGTATGAATCCACCGCTTCTCTCCCCAGCTATGAGTTAATTACTAAAACTTGTATCACTAAATCAGTATAATCTAAAAAGAAATTTCTTACAATCTGAAAATATTTTCTGGCTTATTTAAAGCAAAAGGTTGATAAGCTGTAGATAACGAATCAGTGAATCAACCATCCTTCTCACTCCCCCAGCTACAGGTTAAATAACTGGCCTGACTGGATTTTCTTTACTTGATGTTTTAACTCGTTAAGGGGAAGGAAAACTCTGAATTCAAAATCAGCTTGAAGAGGGATGGGCTCTTTCAGGCTGTCTTGCCCTAATTTGTTCTGTTTTTCCTCGTGAACACAAATCCAATCATATGACCACATGCTGTTAATGAATATACCGCCAAAACTTTATGGTGACCACCGATGGACACAGGAAAACATACGAAAAACCACCACAAAAAAACCCCCTAAACTCCAGAAGTAGCCGACAGAAAGTATCTCTATCTATAAAAGGCAGGATGTGTGTGTGTGTGTGTGTGTGTGTGTGTGTGTGTGTGTGTGTGTAACGAATGCACGGCCGCAATTTTCGACAGATTTGCACCAAAATTTACATGCACATGCTCCAAGTTAGTGGGAATGCCAAGACCGACTTTGCATTTTCCAACTCCCATCCATAGTGGAAATAATCGTTTTTTTCCATGCTTCTACGGCAGTTTTCATGTAGTTTGCGGACATTTTCTAGTGGCCAGAGTGAGAGCCTATAGCTGGCTGCCACGAATAGGCAGGAAGATTCTATTGTCCAGCGTGAGAGCCAACAGCAGACTGATACGAATGTTAACTAGCATGCTAGCATGAAAAAAAAATCGATAGCTGCATTAGTCACAAGTGGGAAAAATTTAAATCTTCATGGCACTTTACTCCAATTGGCTCATTCGCTTGCTTAAACTCAACGTTGATTCTGATTCCGCTGAACTGGGTTGGGTGTGAAAAAGGATTTGTTGTTAACATTCTTTTTTCCTTCTTTTTTTCCAGTTACGAGTCCTTTTTTAAAGCTGATCGTTTTGTGTTCATTTTGTTTAGTTCTTTTTTCGTAACAGATTTAATGTTTAGTATAGAGCTTAGAAAAATTTCGCAGTGTGAGATAGGAAAGAAGTAAGGCATGTAGCAACATCAGCACGGCAAAGGGCACTGCTTTAAAGGCAAAGAAGGGCAAAAATATTTTAAGTCAAGTGATAGCGATTGCTGTATGAGTCGTACGATTTTTTAATCAAGCACGGGCAACGCCGGACCATGCTGCTAGTATGTAATAAAATAATTATAAAAATAAAATAATTAAAATTTACAGGCATGTCCACGATTAATTGAAATTACCAATTTTCGCAGATATTATTGCAATATTTACTTGTATAGTATAAAATGAATGTATTTTCATTGAATATATACCGAAAATTGGATATTTAAAAATGTAAACTGTCGTCATAAATATTTTGCCTGAGTGGATCTATGTTCCCGACCCCCTCCTCTCCCCTTACCTGGTGTTTAATAACTCCCTGACATAAGTATTTTCACGTGTGTAATTAAATTTGCAAAGAAGTATGCGGAAGTAATTTATTTCTGACGTCAATCTTGACGTCGAGTAAACGGTACGTACGTTCATGATTTGAGATAAAAAAAAAAAACTCCGTAGACGTTCCACGGGTGGAGCTAATAATAATGAAGAAGAAGAAGAAGAAGAAGAAGAAGAAGAAGAAGAAGAAGAAGAAAAACAACAACAACAACAACAACATGAAAGATCGTTATCGCGTAAGAAAACCAATGAATTTCTGAGGAATAAAACGTTTGAAGAAGTGAATGTTTGGAATCAATGTTGGATATTTGTTAATGAATTCAATAAATAAAACATCAGAAGATACGCCTCTTGAACATTTCCTTATAGATAAATAGATAGATAGATGCAAAGTCACTGAGATAGATAGATAGATAGATAGATAGATAGATAGATAGATAAAAAAGATTGAAAAAATTAAACAGATGGGAAGAGATTAGATCGCTAGACATATGTGAAGGCAGATAGATGACAAAAGATAGATAGATGCGTAGTCACTGAGATATATATATATATATATATATATATAGATAGATAGATAGATGCGAAGTCACTGAGATATATATATATATATATATATATATATATATATAGATAGATAGATAGATAGATAGATAGATGCGAAGTCACTGAGATAGATAGATAGATAGATAGATAGATAGATAGATAGATAGATATGAAAAGATTGAAAAAGATAGACAGATGGGAAGAGAATTAGATCGCTAGACAGATGTGAAGGTAGACAGATGACAAAAAGATAGATAGTTGCGAAGACACTGAGTTAGAGAGAGATAGATAGATAGATAAGAAAAGATTGAAGTATATATATATATATATATATATATATATATATATATATATATATATATATATATAAAGAGAGAGAGATAGATAAGAAGAGATTGAGATAGATAGATAGATAGATAGGAAGAGATTGAAATAGATTGATAGATAGATAGACTGAGATAGATAGATAGATAGATAGATAGATAGATAGATAGATAGATATGAAAAGATTGAAAAAGATAGACAGATGGGAAGAGAATTAGATCGTTAGATAGATGTGAAGGTAGATAGATGACAAAAGATAGATAGATGCGAAGTCACTGAGATAGATAGATAGATGAGAAGAGATTGAAGTATATATATATATATATATATATAGAGAGAGAGAGAGAGAGATAAGAAGAGATTGAAATAGATTGATAGATAAGAAGTGACTGATATATATATATATATATATATAGATAGATAGATAGAGAAGATAGATAGATATGAACAGGCTGAGATTGATCTTTGCTAGGTTGATTTTGTTTAGCAGCATTACAAACTCTATGGATTCTTTCATGCCTAAATCTCCATACTTTCTATCGCAATTTTATCCTTTAAACTACAGATATTTGTGCATAATCCCATACTTCTATACTAAAGATTCAAGTGGCGTAGACGTGTATATTCGTTTTAATCCGTTTCAGACTCAGACGAATAAATACGTCCAATAAATAACGTTAAAAAACTGCGACAGGGGTGTTTATACGTCGATCTTGATTCTTTTCATACCCTTCTGAGCTTGAAATGAATCCATTTATCAACTCATACGTCTGGTAGAGGTGTTAGACACCGATCGGGTAATTCAAGGTACCTCAAATTCTTAGTCGGTCATGATTCTTTTTATTCCCTTTTGAGCTTGAAACGAGTCGAATTGTCAACTCATACGTCTGGTAGAGGTGTTAGACACCGCTCGGGTACTTCAAGGTACCTCAGTTTTTTTAGTCGATCTTGATTCTTTTTATGCACTTCTCAGCTTGAAACGAGTCGAATTGTCTACTCATACGTCTGGTAGAGGTGTTAGCCACTGCTTGGGTACTTCAAGGTATCTCAGATTCTTAGTCGGTCTTGATTCTTTTTATGCCTTTCTCAGATTGAAACGAGTCCAATTGTCAACTCATACGTCTGGTAGAGGTGTTAGCCACTGCTTGGGTACTTCAAGGTACCTCAGATTCTTAGTCGGTCTTGATTCTTTTATGCCTTTCTCAGATTGAAACGAGTCCAATTGTCAACTCATACGTCTGGTAGAGGTGTTAGCCACTGCTTGGGTACTTCAAGGTATCTCAGATTCTTAGTCGGTCTTGATTCTTTTTATGCCCTTCTCAGCTTGAAACGAGTCGAATTGTCAACTCATACGTCTGGTAGAGGTGTTAGCCATCGCTGGGTACTTCAAGGTACCTCAGATTCTTAGTCTGTCTTGATTCTTTTTATGCCCTTCTCAGCTTGAAACGAGTCCAATTGTCAACTCATACGTCTGATAGAGGTGTTAGGCAACGCTCGGGTACTTCAAGTTTCCTCAGTTTCTTGATTCTTTTTCATGCCCTTCTGCAGAAAATATTGTAGAAAATATGGTGGCGGAAACAAGCCCAAGTTCTCCCAGGTCTACTACTGACAACAAAAAAATGGACAACGTAATGATCTGGGAGAAGCCCTCTTCCCGGAGGTTCCCTCCGAAATGTAAGGACAACATAATGGAGTTCCAGGAGAAAGCCATGACCTACGCCCATCGTGTCACCAAAGGTGGACCCTTGTCAAATCCCGAGGAACTTCAGAATTTTGAGAAACGAATTGTGTCAGTATTTGTGGTCGACAAGCGTTCGCTCAAACTTTGTCGCTCCATGAAAGACACCGTCATCAAATCGTTGACGTCCCGGTGGTTAAACTGCAGAGAGTAATCAAAGGATAAGGTTATTCATGTTGGACATACTGTTGCTCACGCCTGCCGACTGCGAAGCGATCAGCACCAGTGACCTAATCACTAAAGATCTGATTCTGATGACCGAGTATCAAGGCAGGCAAAGGACCAAACTGACAGTATACGAGGTCTCTCCTCAGATTGTCGGGGAACACTTGGCCTTTTATCTGTGCCAATTTGGAAAGATACTTAGTGCTTCCTCTGATGATCTGACTGGAGGATGGATCATTGAAATAATGGTTGATCGCAAAGCCTTCGTCTCCATCTGCAACTGCCTGGATGTTGAGGGCCAGAAAATTAGAGGCAGAGGACTAACTTGCTGGAAGTGTGGAGAGACTGGTCACCTCTCCTCTTCCTGCGCAGAGAAGAAGGCCCAAATTCCTCTTTGGCCGAGTCTGTTGTTTCCGTCTCGCCTGTGATGTACATACCAGCAGCCAGGAACGGTGTGGCAAAACCCCCGGTTGGGTCCGTCTCTCGGCCCCCACTCACCGAAAAGCCTGTGCCCTCCGCTAGTGCGGTTGCGGAGAAGGAAAAAAGGGAAATGGCAGGTTGTTGCTCCGGGCAGCGGGTCCTCGTCCCAATGAAGACCCCTAGGTTAGTGACACATATAGTCCCATTCCCTCTAACAGCTCAAAGGGTAAATCCACGAACCGCTATGCAGATAAACTGATTCCTTTCGAGAAGGCAGAAAAGCTACATAAACTGAAGAAATCTCTGAAAGAAAAACGATCACCCCAAAGAGGTGTCCCTATCTCCTCGACACCGTCTTCCCCCTTCTCCTGAGCAACACATTATGGCTTCTCCTCCTGTTGTGAGATCACCATCTCCCATGCCCTCCAAATTTACAACTTTAAAAAAGGCTACTACTAATATCCTCACTACCCCAAAGACTTCCCTAGTCAAAACTCCCTCCTGCACTCCTCCAAAATCAGAACTATCGAAAAGATAAAGGAGTCTGTCTCCTGATACTACAAAAAATTGACAAATAAAGAAATCAAAACCCGTAGGAGTGGACGTGTGCCGGGTCTTCAAGGAATTGGAAAACAAGGAACTTCTTCATTCGAAAAAATTAAAGAATCTAAAGAGTCTTCTAAATTTCAGAAAGATTTTGAAAATCCAATGAACTTCCCAAATGCGAAGAGTGTCTTGACAGTCATCCGTGCCGGTGAGGCAGAGCAGCAGATTTGGTCGATGATAGCAGAGGCAAACTAAGTTTTCTCTATGTTTCCTCCCATGGTGTGTTTCCATAACGAAACACTTAAAAAGTTACACCAATTTTGTGCAGGGAGGTTCCCGCTTTTTGTTCACCCCTCCATGTATAGAGCGATTAAGTTAACTTTCCCATTGGATGTCTGTGGCCTGTCTCCCAATGGCTCCATCAATACTCAGATTGGAAAAGGTTCAATGGGGAGGCCGTCGAAGTTCTTTCCCTGGCCATGTTCACCACAGGAGAGCAACGCTAATTAGCTTTCATTATGGTTAGCAAGTTTGAATGCCCGGGGCCTGAGGTCGGAGTCTCATAGGTCGAGGCTCGATCGCGATCTTCAGCGCCTCGGGGTGGATGTGTGTTGTGTACAGGAGACCCGTTTTTTATCTCGCGATCATGAGGACATTCTGTCTAAGAGGTTCGTCCTCTATTCAGCATGTTTTGATGGACGCTCGAGGGGTATTTCCTGGCTGGTGAGCAAGTCTCTGCATGCGACACATGCCCTTGTCTTCGCGGATCCTGGCGGTCAGGCTTTGCTTGCTGGATATTACCATAAAGGATAAGGCTCTTCGTCTCATTGGGGTTTATGCGCCCAGTGACAATTAGCAGCGGTCTGTTTTGTTTCGGCATTTCGCGTCATTTATTATGACATCGGTAGTTCTAGCGGGTGATTGGAATGCCGTCCTTGATCCCGATATAGATCGAATAGGGCAAAAACCCGGTACTAATAACCCGGATGTTAAGCAGTTTCATTACTTTCTCGACGGGTTTGATCTCGTCGATAAGTATCGAAATGAGCACCCCCGGGAGATAGTATGGACTTCGACTAGGGGCGGCAGCTACATCGACCGAGTTCTAGTTAAAGGCTCGTAGAATGTCCAAGTTTCCATTTTATAGTTTACTCGGATCATAGGCTTGTCCGGGTTCGGGTAACCTTAGATAAGCCTAAGGTTATGATAGCTGGCTACTGGAAATTGAAGTCATCATTATTTGGCGAACAAGATTTCTGGGATTAGCTTCTACTAATAGTACAGCGGAAATTTTCGGGAGCTGTGTTTGGGAATAACTGGTAGGATTCACTAAAATCAACACTTAGGTCTTTTGCTGCTGATTTTAGTCGCCGACTCAATCTAACAGGGTTAGCAGCGCAAAAGTCTTGTGAGAGCAAAAGTTGATCGGGAAATCAAATCCCGTGATAGTGGCGACGTAGCCTTAGCCTAGGCCGAGTTTGCCTCCTTGTTTATCAAGAAGCATCAAGCTCTAATAGTTAGGGCTAGGTTAAAAAGAATGTCTTGTGAGGCTACGAACATGGCCGCTTCACTGCGGCATATGATATCTAGTCGTCATATCGCGAGCATCAAATTGCCGGATAAGCAGACTGTGACTGCAGACGTGGGAATTTGTGAGGCTTTCCATGTCTACTTTCAAGAGCTGTTTACCAGGGAGTCCGGTCTGAGCCCTGCTCAGTTCGATGTCTATTTAGCCGAGTTTCCCCGCCTCGGGGCGGCTGAAGCGGCTGGGTGGCGAGGGTCCCATTACATATCTGGGATGCGCTGAAACAGGTTGGCCTGGACAAGACTCCGGGATTAGATGGTCTTCCTTATGAAATACACTTCAGGCAGTCACCCATCTTTGTCCCATTGCTGGCACTGATCTTCAACAACTGGTTGAAGCAGGAGTCTATACCTCAACGCTTCACCAGGGGTGTGATCAAGTTGCTTCGAAAGAGCAAAGATGGTGGAGATGGGGTAGATAATTATCGGCCTTTTGACGATGTTGTGACGCCACTTGGTCCAGGGTCGTATCCTTTGGTCACGGCGCCAACTGTGACGTCGCTCCTCCTGGTCGCTCTTCGCTGTTCCAAGTGTGACGTTCCAACCCCTTGGTTAGATGATTACCAGCCTCGCCTTTCCCAACTCGCTTCCAACACCTGGTTACTAGGGTAACTGTACTGATCTCCGGTCTGCCTACCCACGTTGTGATTAGATCTTAGACAGACGGGATCAAACAGGGATTGGGGCCGTATGCAAGTTGAGTCCGACGGGGGTGGCAAAACACAAGTAAAAGAAAAAACTCACGAGGCCAAAAATTACTGATAAAAAAAAGGGTAACAACCTTTTATATCTAATGTTCGTTACATAAAAATTGTTCTTACTTCCCGACCCGCTTTGTGGACTGTGGCACCAAGCTTCTATCATACAACTTAAAGACTTCGAGTTGCCTACTCTCTAGAATTTTGTATGTCGGAGTGTGGTTTAGTTTTGACACTGGGCGCTAATCTCTACCAGTCGTTCACGGCTGATTCTTCTCTTCGGCTTGAGTTGGACGAGCTTATTTACTTCGGCTTGAGTTGGACGTATTTCTTCACTTCGATTTGGTTTGGACGAATTTCTGTTCTTGGGCTTGGTTTGATTTCAACTTCTTCTATGCATAGCTGCAAGTAACTTCTTCTTCTTCCGTCCTGCAACTCTTCTCTCTGCCGTCTGAGGTGATCTGAGCTCTCTGTCGTCCGGGGCTGAACTGATCTGCTTGCTTGGCCTGCAACTTTACTGCCTGTCTGGCCTGCAACTCTTCTGCTTGTCTGGCCTGCAACTTTACTGATGTCTGGCCTGCAGCTCTTCTTCTTGTCTGGCCTGCAATTCTTCGGCCTGTCTGGCCTGCAGCTCTTCTTCTTATCTTCGACTTGGCTGCAACTTCTCTGCCGCTTTCGAGCAATCTTCTTCTCTTCGACTTGGCTGCAGCTTCTCTGCGGCTTTCGAGCAATCTTCTTCTCTTCGACTTGGCTGAACGAATTTCTTCATTCTGGATTCTCTTGCCCGCAAAGGGGCGAGTGAACCGGGCCTGCCGCCCGCGTTCCAACTGCTCTGGCCGTCTACCCCGCAGTCCAGCTGCAACTGATTTCTGTCGACTGGGGTCCTGCTTTTATTGACGCCGCAACAAACTGGGGTGGGTCTGTCGGCGTCAGGGTTTTCTCGATAATTCCAAAAGTCGCATTATTTCTGATTTCCCATTATCGCTCTTATTTTCACCCCTACTTCCTCACAGTGCCTCTGGTGGGGAGGCGCAAACCCATCTCTCCCGGTCTCTCGTATGTCAGGTGACCATTTTCGACCAATGGGTCCTGCTCGAGCGTCCTTTCTCCTCTTTCTCGCATATCACGTGACCGCTTTCTCACCTTTCTGGTTTTTGTCAAAACAGCCCGCCGCTAATTAGATGTGACTTCAGGAAGAATTTTTCTCGTCTCGCTGGCGCTTTCTGTGAGCCAAAACAATTGTTTTTCACCTCTTTGTTTTTGCTCAGACCTGATAGTCAAAAATCTTAATTATCTGAATTGAAAATGTCTTCACTTCATCATCGTGGGGTTCTAATTTTTAACAGGTCAGAATCTGTATACAATTCCACCGGTCACCTTCTCATCCCAAAAGACACCCTTCTCCGATTAATATTTCGTTTTCCATTGTTCTAAAAATCCCATTTCTCCAAATTGATAATGAGTCTTCTACACAAAAGTAGGCCAGATGCTTTGACCGACATTTTTATCAATCGTACATATGTTCATACACTTTTACCAAGTCTGTTTTCTTTCTTTCTTTTAATTACCTTTAATTCTATTCTTCCAAATAACAATTTCCATTGTCCTTGAAATTCGGTCAGGCGCGTAGGCCTAGATACCTCTTTACACCTGTTTTCGCTAATGACCGGCCTTTTTGCATTACTCATCCTCTCCCTTTTTTTCCTCTTTCTTTTTTTTTTTCCTTTCTTTTTTCTTCCCTTAGGATCGCCTAAGTACAATTAGAGAATTATTCTCGAAACTCAATTATTCTTCGTCTAAAAAACTAACAACTGGTTAATAAACCGAATAAAAAAATTAAATCATATTTCTATGAATATTTCTTTTTTTAGTTTTTCTAATAATGCAGGGTGCCACAATGTTAAACACGGAGTTGAAGACTTTAGCCAAGGTCTTAGCCGGCCGTATGCAGTCTGTCCTCTCTAGTCTGATTGGTCCCGAGCAGACTTGTGCTGTGAAGGGCAGGACTATTCAGGAAAACCTTCACTTGGTACGCTTGATCATCGAGCAAGTCGAAAGAGATCCTGCCCTGATCAGTCTAAGGTTTTCGATAGGGTTGACCATCGATTTCTGGAGGCTGTTCTTTCAGCCGCCGGTTTAGGGCCGGACTATCGCACTTGGACATGAATTATTGTTGGCAATTTTTTTTTCAAGAATGTATTGCTGGTATTAAAACCTACTTTTATACTTTTATAGTGTTTTGACCCCTTTTTACCTATTTTCCAAAAGCAGGAATCCTGGCAGGTGCTATAACACCAGGTCAGGGTGGAGCTTGGAGCAACAGCATTTAAGAGGTGGTTCCACGCTTCTCAAAACCTGGTCAGATGCCTTGCTGTCGGATGTAGTTTATCGTCATACCCAGGAAGGGGAAGGGGTTAAAGAATTGCGTATTATAATCTGTTGAGAGTTGTATTTTCGTGTGACATTTGTGGCATTAAATCAATTTAAGTCCTTGGCTGATGAAGGAATTATGTCTCGAAACATGTGTCTGTGGCAACATTAAACAAAAATATTATTAAAATATTTTTGCAAATATATATATATATATATATTTTGCAATATATATATATATATATATATATATATATATATATATATATATGTATGTATCTAGGTGTTGGAACTAATTTGCTGAATTTGTTTCGTGTGTTGATTGAATAAAAGATTGTGGCAATATTTTGGCACGTTTAAGTTTTAACCTTTGACACGTCAGTAGCCAGTTGTTATATCGCCAGAAAATATTCAATTATTGTCACAGACATCGAATCGTACATTGCGTTGAGAAGCGATTAGATTTCCCGTCAAGTTTCGTCGTTTGATAAGAATCATATTTCATAAAGAATGAAGATAAATTAGTTTATCCATTTTTCTTTACTTTTCTTTCTTTCTTTTTCTTTCTTTCTTTCTTGCATTTCTTAATTCTTTCTTTTTCATTTCTTCCCGCCATATCTTTGAAGACAGCCGATACGACCCACTGCTTAATAAAGACCGTAATTCAGTAAACACCACTTTGAACCACATGATGCCGTGACAATCGTTCACTTATTTCTCTATACTAAATTTCTTCTATCTCACCGACAGCGGAAAATACTCCAAATTTAAATAAAATAAAATCAATAAACATTATACCGGGTGCAATGGCTAAATTTTCGTCTTATTTACGCAAAAATGAAAATAACACTAGCATGGCATTTAAACAAATTTATATATATATATATATATATATATATATATATATATATATATATATATATATTAAAGCGGGGTCAATGTCTTATTTGCATCAAAGTTATTAACTGATTTAACTATTAACTATTTAGTTATTAACTAATTAACTGATTTAAAAATATGGTTCCTTCGCTACACAGGAATAACCATGTTTCAAAAGCAGAAATTAAAAACTTCAAATTCAATTACATAATTAAATGAAAAGTTTAGTTCTGTTTCATCTTCAAGCGAATTTTGCAATAACTTATTTTGAAATTTACTGTGTTTTAATAGCATATACATTCATAATTTTTGTTTCCTAGGATACATAAAAATCCAATCATTTAGACATAATTCCTGTGTAGCGATGAAACCATATTTTTAAATCAGTTAATTTATATTTATACTCTGTAAATTTACATTGAGCACTGTTTTGTAAAAATAAAAATATCCATAAGAACACCGGAATATATATCGCACTGTTCTTTCTTTATATATATATATATATATATATAAATATATCTATCTATCTATCTATCTATCTATATATATATATATATATATATATATATATATATATATATATATATATATATATATATATATATATATATATATATATATATATATATATCAAAATTAAACCAAAATGTCTTGAAATATTAAAGTGTAAATTTATTCAATAAAATCGTCATAAACCACGGCCTCCAGACGATGTCGGAATCTCAATCAACTGTTTTGTTGTTAAACTGGTGAATCTCTATCTATAAAAGGCAGGATGTGTGTGCGTGCGTGTAACGAATGCACGGCCGCAATTTTCGACGGATTTTCACCAAAATTTACATGCACATGCTCCAAGTCAGCGAGAAGGCCAAGATTTTACATTTCCCAACTCCGATCGATAGTGGAAATAATCAATTTTCTCATGCTTCTACGGCATTTTTCATGTAGTTTGTGGCCATTTTCTACTGGCCAGAGAGAGAGCCTATAGCTGACTGCCACGAATAGGCAGGAAGATTCTATTGGCCAGAGTGAGAGCCAACAGCTGACTGACACGAATGTTAACTAGCATGCTAGCATGCAAAAAAAAAAATCGATAGCTGCATTCGTCACAAGTGGGACAAATTTAAATCTGCCTGGCACTTTACTCCAATTGGCTCATTCGCTTGCTTAAACTCAACATTGATTCTGATTCCGCAGAACTGGGTTGGGTGTGAAAAAGTATTTTGTTGTTAACATTCTTTTTCCATTCGGTTTTTCCAGTTACGAGTCCTTTTTAAAGCTGATCGTTTTGTGTTCATTTTGTTTAGTTCTTTTTTCTTAACAGATTTAATGTTTAGTATAGAGCTTAGAAAAAATTCGCAATGTGAGATAGGCAAGAAGTAAGGCATGTAGCAACATCAGCACGGCAAAGGGCACTCCTTTAAAGGCAAGGAAGAGCTAAAATATTTTAAGTCAAGTCATAGCGATTGCTGTATATGTCGTACGATTTTTTAATCAAGCACGGACAACGCCAGGCCATGCTGCTAGTGATGCCATAATTCTTGCTTTCAGTTCATCTTTGGTGATACAAAGAGTTTTGTTGGTCATTCGCTCAACTTCGACTCAGACATAATAATTAAGGGGGTGGCAGTCTGGGGAGTTAGGTGGTCAGATGGAAGGGGCGATGTTGTTGCAGACATTGTCTGAGAACCGTGCCTGGGTTCCCCTGCTTGTGTGGCATGGTGCGGATTACTGTTACCAGTCATAGGGTCTTCCAGCAGTCACCCTCTTGGCACAGGGAATAAGTCTCGCTTCAACACACTTGATGTAAGTCTCTGTTTTGTGTCTGAGGCCCTGTGGGAAAATGAATGGAGCCATAACGCCGCCATCACTCCAAACACCATGATGTTGATTGGATATATACGAATCCTCTGTACTCTTCTCAAATCGACACCTAAATAATCTGAAATGTTCGTATTGGAGCTTCCGGTGCGAATGCCAAGCACTACAGCATACCGTTTCCAAATTTCTAAATTTCTGGCAGAGTGAATTGCCCAACTGGCGGAGTGATTGGCGTCATGATACTCTTTTTCTCACTGACAGTGCCCAACTGACCCTACTCTACTGTGTCTTTGACAAAACAAAAAAAAAAAATCATCGCATATATTCAAACAATTTTCCTCATCTTTGTTGTTTTTATCAAAACATTTCAGTCGTTTTTCCCTCCGGCATTCGTCTGATGTATATCGATTTGGTTAAAGCTACATTATTTAACGTGTCAGGGTAGACAGTTCTCGTTCCATAATAATACTTAATATCTTTTAAACATTAAAGTATGTTTAATCACATCTCCCTAATAGATGTCGCGATCTGTCTATAAAATCGCCATTGACTTCAGCCACGATGACTTCGGAATCTCCTGCAACACTTCTGGATGGTCTCCTATTTATTCATGATCTGACTGCAGCCTGATCATGAATGTGTCATATGTGTATATCAGCCATACTATCAACTTTAGCAGTGTCGTTCCATGAAGTATTTAATTTATATGTTCGACAAAAAACTTAGAGTGATCGATGTCAATCCTAGTCTAGCTAAAAAATGCAGGGTTTCATTTCTTATCATAACGATTGACACCCCAAAGCTCTGAAATGTTCGTATTTGAGTTTCCGGTGCGAATGCCAAGCAGTACAGTATGCCGCTTCCAAATTTCTAAATTTCTGGCAGAATGAATTGCCCAACTGACCCTACTACACTATGCCGTCTACAATATCACAAATAATCAACGTTCATGTGCAAAATAAAAAATATAAATGGCAAAAATTTACCCATCGAAACCTGAACTTCAGTATCTTAAATATTCGTTTCAAGTGCAGGGAATTAGCGAATGGCTCGAAGAATGGGTGTACCGTACCACAGTCTTGTCTTTGTTCTAACCATTCTACTAAGCCCGAGGGGTTCATTAATTTGTGTCGTTGTTTGAAGTAGGGGGGCATTTGTTTTTTGAATTTGTTTTTTGAAATTACGTTCTACTAGCCTTTGCCTAAAAAGGCAAAAACTAATAGGCAGAAGGTGTTTTCCTTTCTCCTAGACTGGTTGCCAACATAGGTAATAGGGGCCAGTGTGTCATGTTATTTATACAGCCGGAGAAAACATGGATTCATGCCTATTCCAAAGTTATGAGGAATAACTGAATGCAATGAATTTGACTGGAATTCGAACTTAATTCTCCGACCGCTATTTATTACACATCTCTTAAATAATAAACTTAATTAATCAAAAGGATAAAAATAATGATTTACTTTTAAAATGCTATATTGAAATCTACTCCTCTACATGTGCGACCTCAGTCATGGACCCGACTTACACGACTGAAAGACTTATGATAAGTAACACTATATATATATATATATATATATATATATATATATATATATATATATATATAGTATATCCATCCTTATGTTCTCGTTCAGATCTGTCTGTCAAGCTAGCTAGCTGTCTGTGTATCTCTCTCTCTATATATATATATAGGTGGCCTGATGATTGCATATAGCATGAAACAGACTGTCGCCTCTAAGTGTTGACTTCTATGTTCACTTTTATATTTACACACGCTCTATCTCTGATATCGAGCACTTTATCCCATAAATATAGCAGACCTTAAGACTATATTTATATATATATATATATATATATATATATATATACGCAAACAGGTACAGACACCCCCATATATATATATATATATATATATGTGTGTGTGTGTGTGTGTGTGTGTGTAGATAGATAGATAGATATTAATATATATGTATATATGTATGTTTCCATTTGTACAGTTTCTTATCTATCTATCTATCTATATATATATATATATATATATATATATATATATATATATATATATATATATATATATATATATGTATGTATGTATCTAATCCACTCAGCATTCATAAATTGGAACATACCGACGTGCAATTTCAGAGAACAATGCAAAGTTTTAATGAATTAGTTTGTTTCCCACCAGCAATAGACGAAGAATTTATTTTGCAATGGTCGTACAAGGCATGGGACAAGGCAATCAGTAACAGAAGCCATGTGACATATCTCTGCTTGTTTTAATTCAAAGATTTCGCTACAAGATTCAATTATTTCGAGAAAATTGCTTCCGCGAAACAAGAAAGTTATTTTTTATACATCTCTTCATTCTATTAAATAAGGTACATTTTTGTTCAGCATAACAAAAACTATATCCATTTTCTCTCTCTTTAGGCCTGTATGTTAATTATCCTGTTCCTATCTATCTATCTATCTATCTATCTATTTATCGATCGATCTTTTCCATTCGATTCATATCTATCTATCTATCTATCTATCTATCTATCTATCTATCTTTTCCAGTCTGTCCACATATAGCTAGCTCGCTAGATATCTATCTATTTATCCCTGTCTGTTAATATCTATCTATCTATCTATCTATCTATCTATCTATTCCAGTCTGTCCACATCTAGCTAGCTAGCTAGCTAGATATCTCTCTATCTATTCCTGTCTGTTCATATCTATCTATCTATCTATGTCTGTTCATACCTATCTATCATATGCCAAAAATAAAAAGGATTTATTTATTATGTAGGATTACCTGCAATTGCATGCAAGAGTCCCAGTAGTAAGAAATAATTGTTAACCGTTTTTTTCACTGTGCTATTTTTGCATTATATCAATTATTAAGAATATAGTAACTAGGGTCTGCAAATTGGAAGGGAGAGTTATCAGTGATAATATTCTGGCTTCGACTCTCCATTTAACTCCCTTCAAAAAATATACATTTTTTTACAACTTTTAATTCTGGCAATGCGGCCCAAAGAAAAAGTTTGGTAGACCTACTAGATTCAGCAGAGTTCGTCCATTTGACTTGTCAATCGGCGTTCGTGTGTACAATGTTTACAGTATAAATGTATGCTCATTCTAGTTTGTATATGCGGGGTTATGATGATAATGTGTATACGTATGTGTGTTTGTCGAGAAGACATTCATATTTAGAGACTGTCGTCGTGTTGTCGTGGTAGGGTTTTTTTTTAAGCATTTCATCCCCTATCAAAGCGGGAGTGAAACTAGCATGCACACGGGGTTACAGAGAGTGAAAGAGATAAGACGCGTGTTTGAGGAAAGGATACAGAGAAGGACGTAGATCAAGATCAAGGTATCAGAAGATATCGATTTACATTATATCTTAATCAATGAAGATTATAGGTAACATGAATCAAGTAAGGGGAAAAGACTTCCACTGCAGGGAAGTGCAAGAGAAGAAGAAGCTGCTGTAGTAGAAGATGAGGTTACAATAATAAAAAAAAACATTACTAATAATGGAAGGAGAAAAGTGTAATCAGGAGGACAGTAGATAGTGATTGACATTGCATTTAAATTTTCGGCGGTGGGCATGTAACTGCAGCTGAGCCGCCAGATCAAGATCAAGGCATCAGAAGATATCGGTTTACATTATATCTTAATCAATGAAGATTATAGATATCATGAAATCAAGTAAGGGGAAGAGACTTTCACCGCAGGGAAGAGCAAGAGAAGAAACTGTTGGAGTAGATGATGAGTTTACAATTAAAAAAAAACAAAAACATTACTAATAGCGGAAGAGAAAAGACTAATCAGGCGGACAGTACATAGTGATTGACATTGCATTTAAATTTACGGTGTTGGGCATGTGACTGTAGCTGTGCAGCCATATCACGTCCAATGATATTGCTGATTCTTCTTTAGATTTTATCAAAGATCTCCAGGGAAGCAGCAGGGTTACCGGACCATATATAGCAGCGATATTCTAAGCATGGGCGAATGATAGAATTATTGATATGTAAAATTTATTCAGGAGAGAAACATTGTCTCACACGACGCAGTCAACCGAATTTCTTAGAAGCTGACATAGTGAGAGATTCAATATAGTCTTTCCCCTTCGTGTCACCTGAAAATGTTAGACCGATAAGGTGCAACGAGTCACTTTCCAGGGGGATAACGTCAGTTATCCTCATGGAAGGAACTGTTTTGAGGTGGTTTTGGAGACCAGCTTCCATTTTGACTTTGTCGATCTGATCAGCCTTAGTATCTAGGTAGGAGTAAATGGTAATGTCTTCAGCGTAGATACCAAGTCAAGAGCTGATGTTATCGGGAAGGTCATTAATTAAGATTAAAACAGCATAGGAACAAGAACGGGGTCCTCGGGACTACTCGCATTAGTACGAAAAGATGTAGATGAGTGGCCGTTCAAGACAACCTTCATGTCACGGTTTGAAAGGAACGACTGGATCAGCTCAAAACTGTGCCCAAAGACACCCTAACTTTTCTGCTTGTGGAGAAGACCTGAATGCCAAGCCCTGTCAAAGGCTGAAGTGGTATTAGTTGTGGTGTAAAAAGACACACTCCTCCCCGTGAACTCGACAAGATGCCGTAAATAAAGAACTCAAGTAAGAAAAGTTCCGTTAGAATCAGTCGAGATAATATTATAACCGTTATAAATGTGTAATAACAATGGCACTTTTTGCTTCGGTGCGCAGGATAGGAGTGACGACGCGAAATGTGAGCCACGTTGGTTTATTATTTGTGTGTAAATAAAGTAAAAAAGAGAAAGAAGACAAAACTAGCTATTCTTTAAATATGGAAGATTTACAAGACCAAGTGGTAAAAACATATCAACAACAGCAACAACAACAGTTGTTGGAATGTCAGAGGCAAAAGTAAAACTTAATTAAAATAATAAGGAAGAAAATGTAAAATATTTATTTCCTGTTAGGTGGCAAATGCCATAACGGAATATAATTCGTATCATGGAATTGCATTTTCTGCTTATTTAGAAAGGACGAGCAAATTTGCAGAGAATAATGCATCGACTGGCAAGACGATAAAAAAGCAAGAATTTCTTTTTCAGAACAAGAAAAATACTGTGAAAAAACACACAAAAAAAAACAGGAGAAATTTGCTCTGAAGAAACGGTAAACATTCTGACTAAATTTTTTAGCGAGAAAAGTCCATTGTTCAAAATACACTTTTAATTGCCGAATCTAGGTGCGTCGTCAGTGTTGTTGCTCCCATGTCACTAGAGGTTTCTGGTCTAAATGAACAACAGACTTCTTCGATGGGCGACCCGACCGAATATGATCAGTATTCGGCCCGCACCCAGAATAAAATTTGCTACTAGCTTTAGGGCGTGCTTTATATAAGTTCCCCCAGAAAACGGCAACTAATCAAGCCTTCACTTGGGCTATTCGATGTTACAGATCGGGTATGCTTGGTTGTACTGATCTTCCGACATGCGGCCAAGATAGGGTGTTTTTTGGAAGAAGAGAAGAAAACAAACCAATAGATATATATATTAATAAAATAAAAACGATTTATTATATTGGCTTGTCTTACGACTTACTTTTCTTTCTTTTCCTCCCCTTTCAACTTCTTTATTATATCTTATTTGTTTGGTCTTTCTCTTTTTATAACTTTCCTTTTTATTCTTATTATTTCTTAACTACACTTAACAAAATGTTTACAATAGAGTGATTAAAATGACTTAGACTATTTACAAAAAAAACAAAAATCCTCCTAAAATACGGTATGAATAATTTGGGGTATTGACTGATACTCTATTAAATACTTGTTGAAAGTGTATTATTCTAACGAAAAAGAAGACTAAGATTTTGTCACATGTGTTGAAATCGTTAACAAAGAGTGTGAAAGATTCAAATTAAAGGAACGGACTCGGAATATGTTTAAAGGGTTGATTTTCGTTCAAGGGTTAAATGTGAAAAAAGACGCAGGATAAAAAATAACACGGCAAGAAATATCGGACGAATCTAAATTTGAGATACGATGTGGAAGAAACTGAAAAAAAAAAATGCACATATATACAAACTAAAAAAATATTGGAAAAAATTAATCCGTGTTTCAGATGTGGAAGTTTACATCTCGGAGACTACTATCCCCTTCAAGAATTCAAAGTGCAACATGTGCTGAAAAGTAGGACATAAAAAATGTCACACCACGACCCAAAAGCAAAAATCAGATTGGCTTCAAATGCTAGTGACTATGGTATATGAGCAGTAATTCTACATCCAAACGATGCGAGTTATATGAAAGCTTTCGAACATAGTTCGCTACTACCGGTCGGAAAAGAAAATACAGCCAGATGGAAAAAAAAGCGTTTACTGAGAAAACATTATCATAAATTTATACACGGACTAGATTTTCATTTACAGACGGACCACCGACCTCTATTGTCAATTTATGGTTTGAAAAAAAAAAGGCATTCCTACGAATACAGTGAATAGATTACAGCGTTGGGGTACCATCTTTTTAAATTATGATTTCGGGATGGGATACCAACCGTCAAAAAAAAAAAAGATCTGGTGAGGGTTTATAAAGATTGATACCAAAATATACTGAACCGTTTGATTATTGCAGCATTAAAAAATGAAATTGAAATAAAAAATATATTATGCAATGCAGTACGAGAACTATCACTTACCATGGGAAAAATAAAAGTAAAAGCAGAGCAAATCATTTTGGAAAATAACAAAAAAAAACGACTAAGAGAAATTTGGACTATTTACAACGCAATCCAGACTTGAACGCTTATTGCTATGTGACAGTATACTGATGTTTGCACAAAGAGTAGTAATACCTATCATATACAAAAGCGGATATTAAATGAATTTCATAGTGGGCATCCGGGTATTTCAAGGGTGAAATTTCTCATAAGAATCTATGTATACTGGACCAAAATTGATCCAGACATTGAAAAATTTGTAAAAGCCTGCAGATGTGCTCTGAGAGCAAAATCACCTACCACGAAATTACAACCTTGGCCAAAGACAGATACTCAATGTTCAAGACTGCACGCACATAGATTTCGCAATAACAATAAAAAGATCAAATTATCTTGTGGTAGTGGATAGCTGCACTAAATGACCTGAAATTTGTAAGTGCAAAAAGCTAACATCCACGCTTTCAGTGAAGTTTTTACACGAACTGTTTGTGGATGCCAGAACCTCGGATAACAGGACACAATTAACTGCTTACGAATTTAAAGAATTTTGTAAAATGTTCTCGATTAAACTCAGCTTGTCCGTTTGACCTTGGGACCTCCGCCGTATTCCCTAAGGTCAAACGGACAAGCTGAACGGTTTGTGGGTACTTCTAAGAGAGCTTTGAAAATAGCAAGTAATAAAAATGTGAGTAAAGAAGCAATACAAAAATCCTTGAGTGTATACCAGATAACACCGACTCACAATACACTGACAGGCATGTCACCGGCAGAATTGAGGTTCGCAAGGAAAATTAAATCGGTGTGCGACAAGTTGTTACCAAGTCGAAAAAGAATAAGAACGGATAACAAAAAGGTATATAAAAATGGAAAGGAAATGTGGAAAGACCGCGTAATAAGGTCACAAATTGGAAAAATGGTTGATAAGGTAAAATCAAAATAATGGGAACACAAAAGGCATTGAAATCAGTTAAAGAAAATGTTACTGAAAAAGCTCACAAGAAAAGAAGAAACTTTGAAAGTACTGTATGATATTTTGGACGTACCAACAGCTCATGAATTCTTTGAACGGATAACTATAATTACCAGAAAGAGGAAGAGAGTGAAATCTAAGAAATGAAATAAAATAGTTAATAACGAACAAGAAATATCTCAACACTTAAAGAAGCAAGACTGGACGATCGACGACTGGCACCCGTCACTAAACCAGTTTGGAAGCTGTATAACTCTCTTTATCCAATAACCGTGCAAATATTGAGTTATCGGAACAAGCGAGGCCTGGACTGGGCGGATGAACGTCGACGGAAAGCGAGACTCGACCAACAGGGACTTGGAGTCATGTACGTGAAGAGAGGGGATTATAAATTTACCAGAAAAAGGAAACGTACAGAAAAATATTAGTGGTTGATCCAAAACGAATGAAATACAAAAGTTCAGTACGAGACAAAACACCAAAAAGAAGAAAGGAGTGAATATTAAGAAATAAAATAGTTAATAATGAACAAAAAAATATCTCAACACTTGAAGAACCAAGACACAACGATCAGTCAAGTGTTGCGATTTTTACCGACGAAGAAATTTGTCTTTCTTCTTTTAGTCAATAAGCCGTGGTAAACTTCTTGTTGCCGACTGGGCTGACTGCAAATAAAGTCAAGCATCGAAAAAATAAAAATAACATTTTTGGTTAAATATAGACGATTTAATGAAGGTGAATAAAATAATTTACAATCGGAAATATTTGGCATCTATTAACACAAAAAGGTCAAGAGTCGGCGACTTGGAATCTCGATTTACGTGTTCAACAAGGTGCAGTCATAAATTCAAGTCAATATTTGGCTCCTTTCTCGTGCAAATTCGTGTGTGTCTGACGACTGTCTCTCTCTATCATCGCGAACCGTCTCTCTTGTATCCTCAAAATCGAGCTGAATTTATACATACTTCTCCGACCACATATCAAACTATTCACACGCCAAAATAAATCAATTTTCCATTGTTTGATGTCGGGGTTAAAACGCCAAATGCTATGTTTTGATTTTACCCCATTTCATTTAGAGCCATTGCTCCGAAACCAAAACATATTCGTCTGACGTATCCGTGAGAAACGAAGTGAAAACATATATCTCTGATCTCTCCAATTCGAGGCCACAGTTGGTCTCTCGACAAATATTCCTGCTTGGGAAAATTATTAAGGATTAGAATAACAAAGATCAATCCATTGCACATCGCCGCCTTAAAATTTAAAAACTACTATATCTGCCAATAATAAGTTACTTTGTTATACATTTGTCTAAGGCATAATTTGAGGGGTTAATAGTTCACGCTTGCGAATGAACATCATCAAGAAAGAAATATACATTTCTCTTGAACTTTTCTTTTAAAATGAGTGCATATATTTCCGTCCAAACGATTATAATAGTGAAAATAACCAGAATCAAAATAAATCCACTTTAATGCCGGACAGATTCTCGGGAGTTCTGTAATCGACTCTGAGTTAAGCAGATAAACAATATGGCTTTAAGCGTATTACTAGATTGAGCGACGACCAAGCCCTTAACTATCACCAGTCATGATGAATAGATATTTCCTCTGGAGATCCCAAACATTGAGCGCCTGTTGGTACTTAAGCTCAACCTAGGTCTCAAGTGGAGTTCGTACATGTGTTTGCTAAAGATGATGGGAAAATGGTCGGTTCCTGTACCGATTTAGTAACCACCTGACTCCTCGTGCTATATTATACCGCTACAAGATCCACATCAGGCCTGCCTTAGATGGATTACTGATTATATATATATATATATATATATATATATATATATATATATATATATATATAATTAAGTTATGAAGAACTTGGTAATCCGTATGGGTAATCCCAAGGAGGATGAAATCCTGAGAGCTCAATGTAAATCCAGGGCTAATATTTAAAAGAAAAACAGACCACTTTAAGGTACCATTATAATAATTTTTATTTCACCAGAGCCGTTTTAAACGACGCCGGATTTTTGGAAGTGCTTTCTGATGATCCGACGTCCTTTAAAAAGGGCTCTGGTGAAATAAATTATTATAATGGTACCTTAAAGTGGTCTGTTTTTATATATATATATATATATATATATATATATATATATATATTGGCAGGAGATGCCCAGTCCTCACTTTCCAGTCTTGATAGAGTCCATAAGCGTCTCTGTGTCCTTGTGAGACACGAATTATTTCCCACCCTACAACCCCTTTCCTCACAGATGAAATGTCGCAAGCGTCTCACTGCTATATCGCTACTGACATGGAAAGTGCTCAGACGAACTACATTCATTATTCTCACCAGTTTTAATCCTCACGGCTAGGGTCCGCCATGCAACGCCCATTGCAGCTAAACCATCCTCATTCAACTTCGTATTCCATTCGTGGGACGTAAGTTCCAATCGAGCAGATTCTTCAAGTGAACCGCTGCTCTGTGGAACGGATTCTCAAGTCGATGCTTTCCCGATCACTACAATCGGAACCATTTCATGTCTAGGATTAACCCCTATCTTCCCTACATATCCGTCTGAACTATGCTGCTTATTCTCTTATTCTAAGTGGCTCTCGGGGCTTGTGCAGGTGCACATCACTATAACAAAGCCCCTTTCAATCGGATAGCCCTAAGAAACGTAGTGTTTCTTTAAGCTGCGTGTAGGTTATTGTAATATAAGTTTGGACACGATGCCAAATCAATTAATCCATATTTCACACAAATAAATCTACCATTCGTCCGTGAATTGAATATTGCCGCCATATTTGATCTCGTGTACTGTCTACATGTCATACGATTAGGCACCTCCACTAATTTACTGATTAAAGAGCATACATGATAAAAAAAAGCGCCAAGCTTGATAAAAAGTAAAGTTTTATCGTCAGGATGTTTGTTATCATTAAGAAGAAAGACGAAAGTATCTTTTTATTATTTTATTACATTTTCACTCGTTTCTGACACGTTCAAAATGTTACTTAAAAAGAATGTTTTTCCTGCGTCGGCGGGTAGGCCAAACATTTAGTATAGGGACATTTATCGTCTATTTGAAGATAGGATTTAAAACGTGATTCCGGTACCATGCCAAATCTAATAACTGATGTCGTGTGCCTGTTTTACACCCTTGTGCAAATTAATTGAAACAACCGCTTTAGTTTCCTTTCTTTCACCATATGGTCAGTTGTAGACCCACTGGAGTGACAGGGTGTAATCGATTCGTATTTTTAACTCAGATTAGGTCATTTGCAGTGGTGTGACGTTATATGAATCTATTTTAGATAGATAGATAGATAGATAGATAGAGAGATCGAAAGAGAGCTAGATAGATAAGAACAGACTGAGATAGATAGATAGATAGATAGATAGATAGATAGATAGATAGATAGATAACTGAAAAAGACAGGGACATAGATTAATAGAGAGAGAGAGAGATGGGGAGAAAGATAGATATGAACAGACTGAGATAGATAGATAGCAAGCTAGCTAGGTAGATAGATAGATAGGAACAGGTTGAGATAGATACGAATAGATTGAGATAGAAACAACCTTGTGTAAATTAATTGAAACAACAGCTTTAATTTCCTTTCTTTCACAATAGGATCAGTTTCAGTCCCACTGGTGTGACAGGCTGGAATCGATTTCTGTTTTCTTCCCTGGTTATGTCATTTGCAGTGGTGTGTAGTTATATGAATCTATTTTAGATAGATAGATAGATAGATAGATAGATAGATAGATAGATAGATAGATAGATAGATAGGAATGAATAGACTGAGATTGATCGATACACCCTCGTGGAAATTAATTGAAACAACAGATTTAGTTTCCATTCTTTCACTATACGGCCAGTTTTAGACCCACTGGAGTGAAAGGGTGGAATCGATTTCTCTTTTCTCCTCCTATTAGGTCATTTGCAGTGGTGTGTAGTAAAATGAACCTATTTTCGATAGATAGATAGATAGATAGATAGATAGATAGATAGATAGATAGATATGAATAGACTGAGAGAGATACACCTGTGTGTAAATTAATTGAAACAACTGCTTTAGTTTCCTTTCTTTGATCATACGGTCAGTTTTAGACCCACTGGAGTGACTGGGTGGAATCGATTTCTATTTTTTCCTCAGATTATGCCATTTGCAGTGGTGTGTAGTTGTGGCACCATGCATCCAAGCAGAGAAAGAAAGGCAACAAGGGAAAAGGAAAGAAAATAAGAAAGGGAGGGAAAAAGTAATGCGAGACGGATCATAGGTGATAAGCGAACACACACACACGGCTTAAGAGGCAATAAAAAAAAGGGTTATTTTGGATAAGTGGCAAATGGCGAAAGAGTGTCATTACAATGACAATGAGATTGAGTGGGTAGGGAAGTGTTATCTAAGGATATGAAAACAAACTATTGGTACGAGAAGGCATCTTATTATCAAAACACAGACCACCGGCCAAGGAAAAAATTCAAACGAAAATGTTATTTCGATAAGTGACGACAAGAAACAGGCGACTAAAAAAGACTTTGGACATATATGAAAATTAAAGGCCACCTACGAGTAATCATTGACCGATTTTCCTACTTGGCCTGCGCGAATGGAATTGTGTTATCAAGAAATGTTCGCCAAAGAAAGTCCACTTGAAAACGTTAAATTTTGATAATTGACAAAACACAAGTGTAGCTACGGAGCCTTAGCTAGATATGGAAAATTAAGATCCCACACAAGCAGTCTCGCTAACTAAACTCTTTTCGACAAAACAAACTTTTGCCCTGCGATAATAAAATTTTGTCATCAGACACATGAACCGAAGGAAAATGAATGGAATAAGAAATGTTTTTATTTCTTCCTTGGAGACGTCAGACTGACTGAAAACTTGGAGAAAATTCTTTTCTGAGGCCATGTCGGAAAACCAACCATCTTATTGAATTAACGATAAAACTACTTGACAATCGCCACGTGTTGAACAAAGAGTTGTCATATTATCCGTTCATGATAACGGCGATTTGAAAGGAAGAAAAATGGAAAGAGAAGAGATAATTAATTTTTTTAGTTAAGCACGGGTATTTTTTCCGATACAAAGCCGCGGATTGTTCACGCCTGACTAAGACGTCATTGGTCAAGTGGTGATCACATGACGCACGAATGAGGAGGAAAGATACCCGACCAAGACCTCATTGGCCGAGAGTGATCACGTGACGCACGAAGAAGGCTGTCGACGCCCCCACCCAGAGTATAAGTATGAGACGCTGCTACGAAGAAGTGGGGAGGGCAGTTGACGCCCCTCAGAAGCATGGTGAGAAAGTGGGAGTGAAAAAAAGTTACCAAAAATGGAAAAGAGTGGAAAATCTCTAACCAGAAATAAAAGAGGTGGATATGTATTTAGAATTATCGAGGAACTCCCCGACGCCAACAGACCCAACCCGGTTTTTGTCGGCGTCAATAAAAGCCAAACCCCAACAGGCAGAAATCAGTTCGAGCTCCAGTTTCCAGAGTTGAAGCCGCCTCAAGATAGCTGACCAAGATTCACGCAAAACTCCGGACTCCTCTTCAACCAAGAACAATTATTTTGAAGAGTGACTTAGGACCAGACCACCGAAATAAGTTTTTCGACTTTCGTCCAAAGACACACCGAAACACAAATTTCTTAGAGAGCAAACAACTTGAAGCGTTAAAACTTGCCTAGCGAAAACGACGTGTCACAATCCACAGAACGACTCGGGAGATAGATGCAGTCCTATGTATCGAACAACTAGACATAAAGTTTGTTACCTTTTTCTTTGATACTTTGAACTTTTTGAGTTTTCATTTTATTTTCTTTTATGCATATTTGTGTGTTATCACCCCTGTTGAACTCAATTTGCATTACGGTCCCAACTACTGTTTGATCTCGTCTGTCTAAGATCAATTCACAACGTGGGTAGGCAGACTGGAGATCAGTGCAGTTACCTTTGGTAACCAGGCGTTGGAAGCGAGTTAGGAATGGCGAGGCTGATATCAAATCTAACCAGATTCCCACCCGAATCACCAAAAGGTTAGAACGTCACATTTGGGTGCCGCGACCGATACCAAGCCAGTTGGTCGTCACAGGACGAGACAACACGACTGACGCGACAGGCGGACGTCACGTTTGGAGCAGCGACACCCGGACGGAGCAGCGAGGAGCGAACAGCTGGCGCCGCGATGAAGACGTCACAATTGGTGCTGTTTAGGGACGTCACAACTGGTGTCGTGACCGGGATAGGACCCTAGAACGGCCACGTCACAACTGGCGCCGTGGTAGATCAGGATAGAACGTCACAGTTGGCGCTGCGACCGGGGGACGATGTCACATAGTAATATGAATCTATTTTCGGGGTGTATGATGAAATTTTGCCTAGAAAAATATTGCGTCATCCGTGATTTTCATCATTTTATCACACCCAGGCACTATTGTCTCTACTCTCGATTAGTTGTCCCTCTGCCATTTTCTGCGATCGATGTTACTTCAAGAAAATTGTAATGATGCACGGACACACTAGAAATCCCTACCAGTGAGCAAATCAAAGTACTATAGATTGGTCCGGAAACTCTCCTGATTTAAATCCAAATTAATTTGCACAAGGATGTAGATAGATAGATATGAACAGGCTGAGAGAGATATACTGGCCATGAAACTCTCCTTATTTAAATCCAGTCGAGAATCTGAGGTCAATCTGCAAGGAACGACTTCGTGGAACGGACATACGAAGTACTAACATGTCCACTGGTTCATGCTTCATTGGAAATATATGAAAAAAAGGTAATAATAACGGAATTATTCATTTTGCACAAGGGATATATATATATATATATATATATATATATATATATATATATATATATATATATATATATGAACAGGCTTAGATAGATAGACTGGCTCGGAAACTTTCCTGATTTAAATCCAATCGAGAATCTCTGGTCAATCTGCAAGAAACGTATTCGTGGAATGGACATAAAAAATACTAACATGTGCACTGGGTCATATTTCATCGCAAAAATACAAAAAAAATGTAAATAACGGAATTATTTTTTGTTTCAATTAATTTGCACAAGTGTATATGTTGAAACTTGACTAATGCATGGAATAATAACGCTACACAAAATGTACTTTGAACAAAATGTATTGAAACAAGAAAGTGTACACAATATTTACATATAGTCTGTTGTATATTCCTGGTAAAACCGTTCCTGGAGAATGTGTTGACTGAGTCGCAGTCGGGCAGAGTCTCTGGTTGAATCTCTTGATTCCTTTCTCTCTTCCTGGTACCAACCATATTTATATGGTCGGTACTCCACTATGCAAATTAGGTGGATCCTACCACAACAGTATATATCTTGGGATTCTCGACACTATTCAAAGAAGGTTCTAAAATTGTTATCGCCCTTGACTTGACCTCTCGAAGTCACTCATTATCCAACCACTGTCACGTCGCTTCCCTCAAGCTTCTCAATATACTCATGAGCTCTCCTTCTCAGTGCGTCGACTGCATGAATTTTAGCCTAAACTAATCTCATCATGTTACGGTTGAAATAGCTAAATGTAACCGCACGTCCTGGGTATGACGATAAACTATATCCGGCAGAAAGGCCTCTGTTAAAGAGATTTTGAGAATCACCTCTTAACTGCTGTTGTTCACAGGTACAATCTAAACTGGGGTACCAGTACCTGTGATGGTCCCAAATATAAGCAAATAGTTAACCCCTAAACTGCGGTCAAAACACAATGAATGTATAAGAAATAGATTTTTTATAGCAAAAAATACCATCAATGCATTCTCATATAAAAAATATTACCACAAATATATTTTTGTAAATAAATTGCTACCAGTAATATATATTTAAAAAAACATATAACCAGAAATTGATTTTTTTATAAAATAAATTATTAATGCTCCCAAGGAAATTAAATTTAGGCATTACATGGCCCATAAAGTGTTGATATGCTGCTAAACAAACAGTACCATTCCCCTGAATTTTGTTCTTTTATTGTCCTTTCACCTCACTAATATACCGTTACAGCTCACACTAAATACCACATGCAACTTCTTCCAGTAAATAACACATTAGCCAGATCGTTACCCACAAAAGAAAAACCTGAGTCTTGATGATATTCTGGTTGTTACCATCTCCTCTAGACGATCGAGGTGAGGCAAAGGTAAGTTGGCGAAAAGTCTAACAGGCGTATCTTCACTTTCACGTCGCGACCAGCGATCTTTCGTCCCTTTTTTTGTCCACTTTATGTAGGTCTGTTTCGGCTGCCAGTGAACACTGTCTTATAGAGACAGCGTACTTTGTCTCACCATCCTTTTCTAAAATGGTAATTCATCGGGAACTAAAGGTCTGGCTTCATTCGGTGACCTCCTTTGTCAGGATTGTTTGACATATTTCTTGTGAGGTCCACCTCACTTAGGTGATAATCTTGTTCCGTCTCCGGCACTCGCTCGTTACAGCAATATTTAGGGTACACAAATAAATCAGTAAATTAATCAATGCGACGATTGCAACAATATTGCAAATAAAATAAAGAAATATAAGATATATATATTTTTTTCTTCAGATAGGTCAGCTGTTCGTTGTTAAGAGAAACGATACTCGTAAGTAAAAATAAATTTGCATCTGTTAGATGATATTATGACAAGGTTTTTTGTTTCCCTTCGGTATGGTTTGGAGTATTTTGTTTTACAGCATATCAACATCTCAATGGATTATTTCAAGCCGAGAATATTTTTAGGACAGGTTCGTATGAATAGAATATGTATTCTTTGTGCGAAATCAATTTGTAAATGAGGGTTTGGGTTTGATTTGAGGCATATCAACACCTCAATGGGTTATTTGATGCTCCAAGATTTTAGGATAGGGTCGTACGAATATAATATGTATTCTTTGCAAGAAATCAACTTGTAAGTACGGACTTGGGTTTACATTGTTTTACGGCATATCAACACATCGATGGGTTATTTAATGCCGACAAGATTTTAAGGATAGGTTCGTATGAATAGAATATGTATTCTTTGTAACGTACCCTCTTTTAAATTTTCAAAAAATTCAACCTTAGCGTTGCGACCGCACGCTTCAAAATTTCTTACATTTAAAAATAACAGATTTCTAAAAAAAAAACATATTTCGATTCACATCTAATCTTTCGTGTCGCATTATTACCTGGATGTATTTAAAAAACAAAACAAATCAATTTCCATGGCTGATAATGTCTGTATAAACAGATGAAAGTACTAGCAAAAAAAAGACCTTATACAAGTTGAATTTATTAAAAACAGGTATCACAAAATTCATCTAGAAGTTCGTGGGTTAATGTAATTTTGATAAATTTGTTTGCGAAGATGTATTCTCGTCATTTATATCATTAACTTCAGTAATCTGTTTTTGTATGAATGATTCATGCAATATATATATATATATATATATATATATATATATATATATATATATATATATATATATATATACATACACATAGTCACACACAGACATATATATATATATATATTATAGATTAATTAATTTAAAATAACCATATTTTAAATCAATTAATTTATAATATTAATGCTCTATAAATTTACAATGAGCACTATTTTGTAAAAATAAAAATATATATAAGAACACCGGATTATATATCTTACTGTTCTTTTTTTTTATATATACAGACACATACACACACACAGACATATATATATATATAATATTATAGATTAATTAATTTAAAATAACCATATTTTAAATCAATTAATTTATAATATTAATGCTCTGTAAATTTACAATGAGCACTATTTTGTAAAATAAAAAATATATATAAGAACACCGGATTATATATCTTATTGTTCTTTCTTTATATATATATATATATATATATATATATATATATATATATATATATATATATATATAAAGGGAAAAGACAATAGGAAAACTCATTGAGAGTGCCGCCATTGAATATTATCCAAATATTAATCTAAGCCCAGTTTTTTTTTTTTTTTTTTCCCGGTATGACCTTTCTTACCGGAGTCACTACTCCGCCATGCTTAGGTACAAAACAAATATATCACGAAATGAAAAGAAAACGGTTGAATCCATTAACACAACAAGACAATATTTCTACACCTGAAAATATTCTCTTCCTAAAAAAGTAATTGACGTAATTTTTCAGTTGACCATATGAATATACAATAGCGTTTCTAGATTCTTCTAGTTACTAACATTTTCGAGATTCCCAACCTCCCCAGTTTGTTTTGACCTCCCCCTTTCATCTCGACTGGGTCAGTTTTATATTTTCCCATTCCAGCCTAATATTTTATACTTTTTCCCACTCCCTTAGGGAGAGCGTCTCTTGATTATGTCCCCTGGGTAGAATACAGCGGTCTCTCTGTTTTATGGGTTGGACGGTCCCTACTAACATCAATTATGTTTAGTTTGTATTTGAGTTTATTTTAAGTTTATTATTGGGTTCATTTCCCTCCCCTCTCATTTTATCATTATTAGAATTGTATATATATATCATCATTAAAATTTTTATGGCATGGGGCGCGATTTTGGTAGGTCTCCCTTGAGAGCACGTGGTATTATGGTGGTTGAAGGCTTGTTTGGTGATGGACGAGTTCTTTTGGTGAATGAGTAAAATGTAATGTACGAATGGGTCGTGAATCTGATTAGCTAGGTATAAGATAGTTAGTGTTGACCAGCTTCTACCCCTCCCCTTTATTGGCCTCGTGCCACAATTTGTACTTTTTGTACGAATAAATACCAGTTACTAACATTTTGTTTGTTGCTTATAGATACTTTTTTGATATTTATTGTATAAAATATGCAATTTTGGTTCAAGCCAGAAGATGCGGAATGGTTTTAGACTAATCTTCACTTACTATCTCATGCCTAGCTAATCCGACTCAGGACCCATTCATTCATCACAATTGGCATTCACCACAAGAACTCATCCATCACTAATCGATCCTCCATTTACCGTAATACCGCATACACTCCAGGGGGTCCTACAAAACACACCCCATGAGTTTAAAAATTTCCTGATTATACAATAGTATAAAAATTTATCCATGATAGACGAGGATTGACAAACTGAAATAGCAAAAGAAACTAAAGATAATAGATGTTTGTTTGAGCCGTCCAACTCTCAAAATAGACAGGCCGCTGTATTTTGTCTATGAACAAAATCAAGAGGCTCTCTCGCTTACGGAGAGGAGAAGGAAAAAATAAATACGGCCTTTGGGGAAAGAAGAAAGCTGACTCAGTCGAGATGAAAAAGTGAGGTCAAAAAACTAATTGGATGCGGGTATGAATCATAATGATAATTATAGACACTTTGCTTCAATAAATCCATTTCGTTTTTTTGCCTTGAAAAAAGTCCACATTGGACGAAACGCGTCGGTTAAAAGTACAGTTTTACTATTCCCTTTTTTTTCTTTATCAACAGGTTTGTCTTTTTCAACAGGTTAATTCTGCGAATTTTTTTACATAATATGGCTTCCATCTTTTTTCTCTAATTTATTCCTTCTCCGGTGGTTCTTCTATTTCAAAGTTAATTCTTATATTCTTATTCTCAGCATATTCTCGTTACTTTTTCTTAGCTTTAGATACATTCTAATAAAAAGCTTTATGCCGTCCCTGAAAAGCTCTTTGATGAGGCTCATCTCTATATTAATGGCGTCTAGATTGTAAAATATAACCTACAGTTAACACTACGTCTGTATTATATATTAAATTAAAAGGGCCTCGTTTTCGTTGAATCTGATCACAGCTAGCGTCTGATTAAAATTCACTTCCTTATATCGTTCATTATTGGCAACTCTTTTTGCTAAAATGTCGTTCAATGTGCGATGAAGTCCCTACCGTAAACTTTGAGGATGGTAACGCGGTATAGTAACGTGATCAATCTTCAGCTTTCCTCACGTTTCTTTTTAAAAGCGATGTACATTTTCAGTGCCGTTTTCTGAAACTATTTACAATTGGACTACGAAACGAAGAAAAAATTCATCTATCAATAAATGAACGATGACTTCACCTTTTTTTTCTTTTATTAGGTGCAGCAAATGCCTCGTCATTCGCTATACAAATCGATAAAACTATGTATTAATTGCCTGATAATGAGCAGGGTTTAAGATACTATAACATCAAATGCAATTTTTGGAAAAGTCTATTGGGCAGGAAAATTTTAGGATTATCTTTTTGGAAATTTCTACGTTGGGTACAAATTTGCAGACATTTGGTGGACGGATATTTGTCGGACGGACATTTAGCTGAATGGATATATTGTTATGGTCCGGTTCCTTGTACCACGGTGATAGTCCAAGGTAGAACCAATAAAGAAGAACTCGAACACGTATATGGAATAACACAGATATATTACAAACAGGAATATATACAGAGAGGTAGAAAAAGTGTTAGTACGAACAATCAGGGTTAGTAGTAATTGTCTGAACCTGACTCTGTTTTGGTCTGCGTCTGACTCGACTGACTGACTCGCTCTGACTGACTGACAGACTTCTGACGGGCCTCACTCCAGACTTCAGACTGAACTCCGAACTCCCTGCTTCCTCTTGAGGCGCAGTATTTATTACGTATGGAATAGTCCATTATGTTATTATTGGTAAGGTCCCATAAAATATATATATATATATATATATTTATTATATATATATATATATATATATATATATATATATATATATATTTCGATTATAGGTGCAGTTCAATTTATAATTACATGAATCATTCATACAAAAAAACAAATATAGAAGTTAATGATTTAAATGGCGAGAATACCTCTTCGCAAACAATTTCAATAAGGTACACTAACCCCGAACCTGTATATAAATGATATGATGCCTGTTTATAAATTCCACTTTCATAAGGTCTTTTTTTTAGTTTTTACAAGCTTTCGTCTGTTCTTACAGACATCCTCAGGTATGGAAATAGATTTGTTCTTGTTTTTTTACTTCTCGGTAATAAGAGGACAATGAAAATAGAAATGTAATCCGAAAAAATACTATGAGAAATGTGTTATTGTTTTGGAACGTGCGATCGCAACGCTGAGTTTGAATTTTAAATTTTAAGGTTGTGCGTTTTTGTACAAATATAGTAATAAGAGAATTCTTTTGTACAGGTAGGTTTTCCGTCAATGTGATATGAACTATATTGTTCAATAATTACAGGAATGTCACACTTATTATCCGAAAGTTGCACGTTGGATCAGTTATTTTAATTTCAATTATAGGTGTAGTTTAATTTATAATTACATGAATCATTCATACAAAAAACAAATATAGAGGTTAATGATTTAAATGGCGAGAATACATCTTCGCAAACAATTTCAATAAGTTACATCAACCCCGAACCTGTATATGAATGATATGATCCCTGTTTATAAATTCCAGTTGTATAATGTCTTTTTAATTTTTACAAGCTTTCGTCTGTTCCTAGAGACAACGAAAATATAGATGTAATTTTTGTATGAATGATTCATGTAATATATATATATATATATATATATATATATATATATATATATATATTACGTCAATATTTTTTATTATGGATACTCGTATTTGAAATAGATGCCCCATTTTTTATAAACAATGTGTATTGCGTATGTCAGCCTGCATATTCTAAAACTCTTACCAAAGAAAATAGTAGTAAAACTCTTACCAAAGAAAATCATAGTAACGCAAGGCTCCATTTTTCAAAACTAAAGAAGGCATAATTCCTCACCCAGATATTTTTCTCTAAAACAATATCTTCTCAATTTTGCATTCAAAACAAAATAAACAGAAACAAAGCCAAAGCATTACAGCGACGTTCCGCGTGGCCATGCAGTTGGGTTGGGTTGTGTTTATTTTGTTTTACGGCATATCGACACCTCAGTGGGTCATTTAATGACGACAAGATTTTTAGGATAGGAACATATGAATACAATATGTATTCTTTGTACGAAATCAGTTTGTTGATCAGTGTTTGGGTTTATTTTGTTTTACGGTATATCAACACCTCAATGGGTCATTTAATGTCGACAAGATTTTTGAATAGAGTATGCATTCTTGGTAAGAAATTAGTTTGTAGATCATTTTCATTGACGTATTTTGTAAAGAGAGTCTTTTGTCGAGTGTCAAATGTATTGCTGGTCATATATTGTTCAAATTAAAAATATAAATTAGGCTTCTATTTAAAATACGAGTATCCAGTAAAATAACTTTTGAAGTAATAAAAATGCCGTACTGAAAATAGATCCGTTCATTCTTTAGAAATATATGAAGGAAACATGAGAGATATTGATATTTTTAACAGCACCAAGTTCATTTTTTATTGGTGTCAGATCAAATATAACCTTCTGGGATTTTTATTCCGATTAATTTTTGCGATTATTTTGAGGGAGACCGGATTGCTTCCAGTACTTATTTTCAGAAGTCATATTACAGAATTTTCATTTTCTTTCTTTCTTTTATAATTCTTAATGTCTGTTATTGAGAAACGCTTGGCTGCTCAGCGCTTTTGATTGGATGCGCGTGAGTGAAGAATATTTCTTTCTCTTTTTAAAAGTCGAAGAACACTTTAACAAACCGAAATCAAACAAGAAGTTGATCTAAATAAATTGCAACATATAGGACCGATGCCAAAATCTCCAAAAGTTTCTGACAAAAGATTTTTACTGAGATATATTCAAAGCGTTATTATTCAGAGAAAAAAAAACACACCTTTTACTTCCATTCCAATAAAATCGTGAATTGATGCAAAAGTATCCAGTATTTTATTGACGTACAATTTAGCCCATTAGATACATAGCATTAATATCATTCTTTTTACATGGCTTTCTATAAGCACTAGGCAAAATTTGTTTTTCATTATACGAGGTTCACATATGTAAGACGAAAAGTTACATTAGCAATGATTATTATTATGAAAATTCATTGTCCAATGATTTTTATAATGAAAATGCATTGGCCAATGATTTTTATAATGAAAATGCATTGTCCAATGATTTTTATAATGAAAATGCATTGTCCAATGATTTTTATAATGAAAATGCGTTGGCCAATGATTTTTATAATGAAAATGCGTTGGCCAATGATTTTTATAATGAAAATTCATTGGCCAATGATTTTTATAATGAAAATTCATTGGCCAATGATTTTTATTATGAAAATGCATTGGCCAATGATTTTTATTATGAAAATGCATTGGCCAATGATTTTTTATAATGAAAATGCATTGGCCAATGATTTTTATAATGAAAATGCATTGTCCAATGATTTTTATAATGAAAATGCGTTGGCCAATAATTTTTATAATGAAAATTCATTGGCCAATGATTTTTATAATGGAAATGCATTGGCCAATGATATTTATTATGAAAATGCATTGGCCAATGATTTTTATTATGGCAATGTATTGGCCAATGATTATTATTAAAATGCATTGCCCAATGATTTTTATTATTAAAATGTATTGGCCAATGATTTTTATTATGAAAATGCATTGACCAATGATTTTTAATATGTAAATGCATTAGCATCATAACTAAGCTGACATTTTATTGATGTTTTAAAGAAAGAATTAATGGCAGTCAAATTCTAAATAAAACAAATCTTTCCATCACCAGATTCGATTTCTGTCAAAATATTAAAAGCGTTTCTTCCCTTTTGCCATTATTCACTTATGTATGGAATTTACTTTTTTCTCCTTTGGAAATTCCTTATAGGACAATGGTTCCCAACAATTATTGTTGCATGCCCCAATGTAGCCTCCCTAAAATCATGATGCCACACCCCCTCTAGTGACATATAATTCTTATTATGCAAAAAAAAAAAAAAACTCCTAATGTAAATAAATCTAAAAGGCATACCTGGGTCGCGAATCAGTATTTGATTGATTGGTTCATTTCTACGGCTTATCAACCAATTGCAGGTTGTTTAATGCCATAAAAATATTAGATTGTAAGAATTAAGCGAGAGTAGCGATACAAGTCACTCTCTTACAGACGCGCTGTCGCCTCTCTCTGTCTTTTCTACAAATACTTTCATGGAAATTGCTCCGAGGAGCTGCATTCGCTGGTTCCCAGACTTCATGAGTTCAAGCGCCCTACGAGGCTGACATCCCGCTCACACCCTTTCACTGTCGAAACTACTAAATGTAGCCGTCTTTTCTACTCCAATAGCTTCATGTCTCGCACATCTCTCCTGTGGAACTCCCTTCCCTATTCCAGTTTTCCTGAGAGTTATAAACTCCAACTATTCAAATGTAATGTCAATCGACATCTCCAGTTGCCTTGATCTATCCACTATCCTTCTCCTCATCCTTTTCTCTATCACTCCTATCTGATCTTGCTCCAAATCTTCTTTAACCCCTTGCGTCCCAGTGGCTTCACTGCTTGGGGGGAAACGCTTAAAAAAAACACGTTATACTAATTATCCCATAGTTGGGGAAGGGGAGAAGAGGGGAATTCATACCTTTCCCTTCAGTATCTTTTGCATAATTAAATATAATGAACCTAACTGGAATTAGAACTCGGCTCTCTGATTAATTATAATTATAATCATTATACATTACAGTAACCACTATTTCCAAGTGGTTACCCATTTCAGTACTGACCAGGCTCAACGTTGCTTAACTTTGTTGATCATATCGCAACCAGTGTTGTTACAGCGTGATGTTGCCATAATCGTTTATCTCGCCGAACTAAGCATCATTCACCATCTTCACTTCCTACCACCCTCTTTTCCATATCAGATTTTATTCAGCATTTTGACTGGTGCCCTCTACCTTGAGTTGCTCTCGAGGAATCATATGCCAATAGGTATCTATCCTCATTACTCTCATAATCACTAGGTGATTGATATAAATGGAATAGAAAACTTACATTCATATCAAACATCTCATTCCGTGTTACATTTTTGATTGTGGCTCTGAAGATTCATACCAAGTAAAATTCTGGAAAATAATAATAATAATAATAATAATAATAATAATAATAATAATGGTTTCATATTGACACAGTGTTTCCAAAGTTTCTTTGGCCATGGTCCACATAAATATCTCCTAATACTCCTAATACTACAACATAATTATTCTTATTCAAAAACTGAACTCCTATTCACATGGAGGAAGCCTGGAAGGCCATTAACTTAACTTTGCTTAATAACTTGAGACAGCATATATGCAATAGTATTATCATTTAATTTTTGTTTTAAAATTACCGTACAAGAAGTTTTTGGGAACTTGCTGACGGGTCCTCTAAATATTAAGTATTGTTGAAATTATCGTTAACAATTTTTGTCCATATTTAAAAATCCTACGTTTCGTTCAATTTCGCAAACCAATCGTTGAAATTTGCCTAACCTGATTTATTTGACAAAAACACTACTTCACGGTTTAATAATTTCTTTAATTTAATTTAATTTTTTAAGAATTCAGGATAAACAATATTTTTTTTAAATCATTTCTTTTTCTCCTTTATAATATTTTAAAAGTGAAGACCACATTCTTAATCTTGAGGATGTAACATAAAATTGACTGTTTATAAATATTACTTTCTACCGCCAAATTCCAGCTTTTTGAATCGTTTGAACTTGCGAATTGTCTGTAGATTTCTGAAATGCAGAGCGAACTGGAAAGTGGATTCTTTCATATAAAGACTTCAAGAAAATATATGCAAAAAACAATAGTGCATTTTTATTAAATAAACTAGCAGCATGGCCTGGCGTTGCCCGTGCTTGATTCAAAAATCGTACGACTCATACAGTAATCGCTATCACTTGACTTAAAATATTTTTGCCCTTCCTTGCTTTTAAAGGAGTGCCCTTTGCTGTACTGATGTTGCTACATGCCTTACTTCTTGCCTATCTCACACTGCAGTTTTTTTCTAAGCTCTATACTAAACATTAAATCTGTTACGAAAAAAGAACTAAACAAAATAAACACAAAATGATCAGCTTTAAAAAAGGACTCGTAACTGGAAAAACTGAATGAAAAAAGAATGTTAACAACAAATACATTTTCACACCAAACCAAGTTCTGCGAAATCAGAATCAACGTTGAGTTTAAGCAAGCGAATGAACCAATTGGAGTAAAGTGCCATGCAGATTTAAATTTTTCCCACTTGTGACAAATGCAGCTATCGATTTTTTTTTTGCATGCTAATTAATATTCGTGTCAGTCAGCTGTTGGCTCTCACGCTGGCCAATAGAATCTTCCTGCCTATTCGTGGCAGCCAGCTATAGGCTCTCACTCTGGCCAGTACAAAATGGCCGCAAACTACATGAAAACTGCCCTAGAAGCATGAAAAAATCGATTATTTCCACTATCGATGTGAGTTGGGAAATGCAAAGTCGGTCTTGGCCTTCTCACTAACTTGGAGCATGTGCATGTAAATTTTGGTGCAAATCCGTCGAAAATTGCGGCCGTGCATTCGTTACACACACACACACACACAAACATCCTGCCTTTTATAGACAGACATAATTGTTATTTTAATCATAAAATTGTTTTTAAAATAGCGGGGGAAATGTCTTTGTTAAATAATTTTTTCCCTCCAAATTAATGAAAATTTATTGCACTTAGCTACGCACCCTAGTAAAACAAGGGCACTGTGTAGACTCTTACTCTGTCTTCCTCCACAAAATTTGATTTCGATCGGTCAGTGTATGACTACTTTATAGGGTGTGACGAACGGACGGACCGAATGAAAAAAGAATGGCCGCAAATACATGAAAACTGCTGTAGAAGCATGAAAAAATCGATTATTTCCACTATCGATGTGAGTTGGGAAATGCAATGTCGGTCTTGGCCTTCTCACTAACTAAATCACATGATTTTATATATAGATTGATAGAAATATTGTGTTAGTATATATATATATATATATATATATATATATATATATATATATAACTTTTCCTTCGTTTAATATATATATATAACTTTTCCTTCGTTTAGCATTCATATCCTGCTAAATATTAATGAATACATCTAAGATATAAAATTTTATAAATATGTTTCTCTGGATATTATTAATAATCATTTAATTTAAATCTCATCGGTATTTTAATTTAAATTTCTTGGTTAATTATATTAAAAGCTTAAGAAAAATTTTTTGCTAATTTCGAAATCTTTAAAAATATTCTCTTTTAATATTATTTACAAATAATTTGTTGAATGAAATATATCATCATTGGAATTTTGGTCATTAACAGAACGAAACGGGATTGTTTCCAATTCTCACTTAACTAACTACACTTTACGCTCCTTCACCTTCCTCAAATGACATACTAATGTTACATCTGAGGTCAGTATATCAAAATAGATGAACACTTTCTGCTTTTTCCCACTCTCTAAATAAGATAGCAATATCTCTTGATTTTAACCCGCAGTATTTTTCCATTTGAGAGTTGCTTCTTTAGGTCTCTCATGAAATAAAAAAAATTTCCTCTGGGATTTTAAGTGTTTGATATTCTTTAATTATTAATTTAATTTATATATATATATATATATATATATATATATATATACACACACACACACACACACACACACACACACACATATATATATATATATATAGCTAATAATCCGTTGGTATATAATCCAAGCGTATCCTAATAATATGAAATATTAAAACTGATCCATAAGATAGTAATATCTCTTGATTTTAAACTGGAGTATTTTTGCCATTTCATTTTTGATTTGTTTGTAGGACTTGAAGATTGAGAGCAGCTATTTTACATCTCTCATGAAATAAAAATTGTTACCTATGTCATTTTAAGTGTTTGATATTCTTTAATGCATACATACATGCATACATACATACATACATATATCTATATATATATATATATATATATATATATATATATATATATATATATATATATATATATAGGGTTTAACAGAAAAATTGTCCAATTCGTGCAACAGCAAAACTGTTAATCCAAGACAGAAAGTTAGATGGTTAGAGAGGGCGAAGATCCTCTTGAATAAGTTGGAAAATAATCCAGCAATTATATATATAAATATATATATATATATATATATAAATTTTATTTCAATACTTCACGATCTTTCGATCCTTAAGAATTATTTGTTTATGACCAATTTTATCAAGAATCTTCTGTTAAGCTTGGTGAGTAATTGTACACTGTTATTGATCAAAGTAGAGTTCAATAGCGTTATAAAAACCTCGGTAAGTTCCAGTAATGTATCTTTAATCTTTGTGCATTGTATACAGTACATGCATAATTACACATGTAATTCGTCATATCTAATTACACATGTACCTCCTCAGGAATAGGCTGGGCTTTTAAAAATATATCCCCCCCCCACATGATGGGAGAAAGAAAATAAGAAAATAATATCACGATCTCGATGACCGGATGACTGCGGGTGCTGACTAATTACACACACACGCACACACACACACACACAAGCATTATATATATATATATATATATATATATATATATATATATATATATGATCGAAATAAAAGTATAAAATTTAATATTACAAGACCTATTAAAACAATATTAAATAATAAAAAAAAAAAAACTCAACAACAAGGGGGGGAAGCAACCGGTTTTGCTCCCGCTCGTCAGGCTTCCACGGGAGATTCAATATTAAAACAGAGAAATGTACAATAAGAATAGGTGGAAAAAAAAAATTACGCATATATATATATATGTTTGTATATATGCAAGAAGGAACTAGAGGCAGATGACAGCGAGTCCCAGCAAACACTCACGTTGTTTGCACAAAGAAGGCTTGCGGGACCCGATGTAAAGTGCCTCCAGAACCTTCAGATGAAATACAGTGTGACCGGACCAACACGGTGAACCCGTCGACACTAAATTTGGCGGCACACACATATATATATATATATATATATATATAAAGACAAATATTTTTGGTATATGTACTGTATATGATTCGTATTTATTAATTCGAACACATACTTCCATGGACAACTAGAAAATAAATTCATTGTTACTAACTCATTCTCGAAGTGCGCCGCTTAAAATCAAATTGCGTGCTCGCCATGTTGGAAACCATGAATATTCAGTGGCTTGTGGACGAATATATTTCGATAGGATTGCGGACGCCTTGGACTTTTCTTCTTATACGTTGGATGTCGGTAACGAATAAGTGTCTCACAGCTGCAGAGGAATGGGACAAAACAGCAGCACCGGAAAGAAACACGAACTTAACCGCATAAAGGATCAAGACGAGCAGATCCCAAACAGGACATCTACACATAAGGGACAAACATTTCCAAGACACCGGAAAGACGAAAGACTTTCAAGGAACGCTAGTTAACCCGACTACTATGAACAACACGGAAATCACGTCATACGCTGCACAACCCAATGTACCTGCTTTTATTGTGCACAAAACATTATCGGCTGGCTTTTATGTTTTCCTGTGTCATGTCCTTTCAGGACGTAGTCGATCATGGCTCTCCACCTCCCTCTATCACTTGCAGCTCTCAACAAGTTCCTTCCCTCTGCTTCCTCCCCCAGACTACGTTCTGTCATCCACTTAAGTCCGCCAGGTATGTCACGCGTTGTTTTTCTTTCTCTTTCTTTCCCTCTGTTCGACCCGTGAGTATCAGATTCTCCCGTTTCTTCTTCATTATATGTCCCAGCTGCCTCTTCGTGGTATAAAGTATAAGCCTCTTCATTGTTTGCTACCTCTCATTTCTGCCCACACGCTCGGACCATTCGGTCCATTATATCATTAGTATCCTTCTGTAAGCGGCTAGCTAGCAAAACGAATTATTTAACTCTCATCTCACCGTTCTTTTCTATTTAACGAAAGAGCTGCTAGATATTTTATTTCTTCAGACCTAAACATCCCGGTGGTTCTAGCAGGGCGGACATTTCCTTTCTTATTACGGAGACTGCACCCTAGACGTCGTCTCTTTGGCCTACTGTGATGGCTACCGTCATCAGACGTGGTAGTCATCTCGAACTCTATTTCGTTTCCGCTACATATATACATCAGAATTTTCTTGCTAGAAAATATATAAGACCTAAGCAAATCAAGTGAAAAAATACAAAAGTGGCGAACGAAAATCCGTATGTCGAGATGTACTTTTTTTTAAAGCGTTTCACCCCAAGCAAGGCAGGAAGCCACTAGCTCGCAAGGTGTTACAGAGAGTTGTAGCGAGAACAAAGAAGAGTGATAGAGAAAAGGATGAAGAGAAGGTTAGCGGATAGATCAGGGCGTCTGGAGATGTCGATGGACATTACATTTGAATAGTTGGGGATTATAGCTATCAGGGAAATAAGCTTACCGTGTGTACCTGTGACAGAAGTTCCAGTTAAAGATTATGAAGACTACAGATTGAGATCAGATATATATCAGATTTATATATATTTAGTATAAGGATTTGATGAACCGGTTTGTAGTAAAGCAATCTTAACAAAAAATTAGACTTTGCTACACAGGAATTATTGAACGAACCAATTAAAAAATGCTCTTTAGAGTTTAAGGCACTGTTAATTTTAACACGTTCAAAACGAAACTACTCTCTATTAATATATCTGCCAGAACTCTTCCTGTCCTCCTGTTGTAGAGTAGTTTTCACGGTGGAGGCTTGCATTTCACTAAGTCGGTCCTAAATTAGGTTCGACGTACAAAACGTTAGGAACTTGAAATAAGAGTTAATGACGCAGCTATCTAGTTGTGGTGGTTCATACCTTAATGTCCGACATCGACGTACTCACTCCACTCCACTGAGGTCTCAGGCAACTGCCACTACTACTATTTATTATCTGTGGGAGAGTCTATTAACAATAGAATAGGTATGTTCCGGTATAACACCTCCATAAGCGTGGCTGATGCTAACCTCAGTAAGAAAAAAAAACTCGTTACACCTTCTCTGCTGACATGAAGTGGAACGATAATCTTGGATCACTTGATAGGTGTACTGCTCAGAAAGTTGGTTCAATGTTGTGCTAGACATTTTCTCTACAGGATGGAGAGGCATAACTTGTATAATTTTGGTGTAGAAATAAAAAGTCGGTATTCATTGAGTCCTCTGTATCCGCGGGAGTTAGGGACCAGAACCGGCCGCGATTAATTAGAATCCGCGAATACTTGTAACCCCTCCCCCTAAAAGTGCTTATAAATACATATTTTGATTGTTAAAACCCCATATCTTTAAACTTTCTCCCAAACACTTCAGAGACATTTCAGACCCTTTTAAAAACATTTTTGAAAAATAGTATCGTGACAATACACTTAGCGTAAATTTTCTTTCATACGTACAATAACAGTTTTTAATTACACATAGATCGATACAACCATTGAAAATACTCTATAAAATATGTGTAACAAGACATAAAATATAAAGTTTAAAAAAGAACTGGAATGATGCCCCCAGACTTAACATAAACCACTTTTCAGACCCCAGCCACAGCCCCTAACAAAGAACAAAGCCCAAGCACTATGCATGTTTTTGCGTTTGTTTTTTAACAATGAAGATAGACTGTTATGTGTCACTTAAAATAAGCAGGAATATATTGTGTATGTTTAGTAATTTTACGTATAAGAAATTAAAGAAAAATTCCAAAGTGTATTAGCTTATCTCACTTGTTCTCGCGATACCCTTGGGGACCATTTGCGGAACCTTAGGGTGCCGGGGAACCCCGGTTGAGAAACGCTGCTGTAGACAGTTATTTCGGAAACACCTTCTCTATGAAATATTATTTTCGAAAAATAGTTTTAATAGTATTTTCTTTCATACTTACAATAACCATTTTTAATTACGCATAGATCGATACAACCATTGAAAATACTGTATAAAATATGTGTAACAAGACATAAAATATAAAGTTAAAAACATTTTCTAAAAACAGAACTGTAATAATGCCTCCAGACTTAGCATAAACCACTTTTAAGGCCCAAGCCGCAGCCCCTAAGAAAAAACAAAGCCGATGCACTACGCATGTTTTTGCGTATGTTTTTTTTACAATGAAGATGTACAATTCTGCCAATTTTTACCCTAAATATGGACTGTTATAGGTTTTAAGTCACATAAATAACAGGAAAATAATACAAGAATATTTTAAATGTGTTCTATCGAAAACATAAGCGAATCCTTGGAATTCTCAGCGAATAATTTGTACATATGTTCTTCAGAAAAACACACGGATATTCGGGGTTTCAGTGAATAAGAAGTACATATGTTCGAAAGAAAAATCCGCGAATGTGTGAAGCCACGAATGCTAAAACGCGAATAAGCGGGGTGCATTGTATATATATTTAAAAATATTTCATTGAATAATAGAGGCATTATAGGTCCCTTTATTTTCATACTGATCCGTTCTAGTTGTCTAATCATCTAATGTATTTAAATCTAAGTTGAAATGATGATCTTTTTCCTGTCGTGACTTCCTGATCCAGTATTCCTCTCTACTGTCCCCTCTTTTTTAATAAATAATAAATCGAGGGAGTTCTTAGCGAATAATCTGTACATATGTTCTTCAGAAAACACACACGAATATTCGGGGTTTCCGCGAATAACGAGTATGTTCTAAAGAAAAATCAGCGCATGCGTGAAACCGCGGATACTGAAATGCGAATAGGGGAAGGATCACTGTAGTTGATTAATTAGTTTATTTAAAGAAATACGAATAGTTCCAACATACAAAAGAACAAAACGAAAGAAACATTTATTCGATATGTCCACCTTGTTTCTCAATTACAGCCTCCACGCACGGACGCTGAAATCATCTACAACTCTTCTTCAAAAAACCCAGGGGACAACTTGTCCCCCTCTTTACGATAGTAGCCATAAGGGAGTTTATGTTTGGATGAGATGTTCTATTAGTAGCATGTTCGAAAAACACCCCAAAGCTCAAAATCTAGAGCAGGCTTCGGCAACTCATTCGACCCCGCGGGCCGAATCGTGTTATAATGAAGGATCGTGGACCGGACGAAGGCCATTAATGAAAGATTAAGGAAAATTACATATGCGGACCCCCCTGTCAACCTAAATATTTAAAACCATAATGAAAATAAACATTGAGAAATCAGAAAAACAAAAGAAAATCTAAAATTAAAAAAAAAACACCTAACAAAAATTACTTTTCCTCAAGGAACGTCAAAATACTTCAAAGTGAAAAAAAATCAACCGAAGTGAAATGGATGAAATTATGACGTGTAGGTTTGAAACTGTTATTGAAAATTGTTCCACAAACGAACCACACACGCAAACAACAAACAAAAACGAAGCCCATATACCTATACATACGAGTACAAATAGTTGCAAACATATACACTTACGTACGTACACATGTGGTATCATCCACACATTCATGAGGAATGTATGTATAATGCGCACGTATGTTTAACTGTCTTTAGATTGCTGGTACCGCGCTGTGACGGGGGGTCACTGTTGGAGGAATGAAATAAAAAGCCGACTGAGACAACATTGTCCCTTTGAAGCTGTCGCCGGTCGGTCGGTCAAATCGGCTCTCAGTTTTTGTTTTATGTTTATTTTTTTATTTTTTGCGCTGAAATGGAGGTGACTGAGTTTTGATCGTGTTTTTGCGGTCATAGTATTCAAATTCGGTTGGGTGGATCAGAGGAAGATAACAGCAGGCCGTTTGTCGAATTCGAAAGCCTCGTCTCTCAGGTTAAAAATAGAGTCATTGGTAATCAGGCTCGCGGGCCGGTCAAAATGACTTCGCGGGCCGGATCCGTCCCGGGGGCCGTAGGTTGCCGATACCAATACTGTTTTTGACACATATATATATATATATATATATATATATATATATATATATATATATATCTTTCATCTGACGTTTACATTTCTATCTATCTATCTATCTATCTATCTATCTATCTATCTATCTATCTATCTATCTATCTATCTCACCCTGTTCCCATCTATCTATCTATCTATCTATCTATCTATCTATCTATCTATCTATCTATCTATTTCTGTTTCCATCTATCTATCTATCTATCTATCACATTTGCTCTCTTTCGGTGTCTCTGTCCATATGTATGTTATTGTTTTATCTATCTATGTATCTATGTATCTATATATATATATATATATATATATATATATATATATATATATATATATATATATATATATATATATATATATATATATATTATATATATATATATATAGAGAGAGAGAGAGCGACAGAGAGAGAAAGAAGGAGGGGAGAAACAAAGATAGATACGAAATGGGTGAGATAGATAGTTAAAGAACAAAATGATTTAGATAGATACAGATGAATAGACTAAGATATACATATAGATAGATAAATCGATAGATCGTTGCATAGATAAAGAAGAGAATGATTTAGATAGAAAGATAGATAGATATGAATAGACTGAATTACACATATACATAGATAAATCGATAGAACGTTTGATAGATAGTTAATGAAGAGAATGTGTTATATATATATATATATATATATATATATATATATATATATATATAGATAGATAGATTGATATATAGATGGATAGAGATAAATAGATAGATATCAATAGACTGATAGATAAATCGATAGCTCGTTTGATAGATAATGAAGGGATTGTGTCATATATATATATATATATATATATATAGATAGATAGATAGATAGATATGAATAGACTGATAAATAAATCAATAGATCGTTTGATAAATAATGAAGGGAATGTGTTATATATATATATATATATATATATATATATATATATATATATATATATATATATATAGAGAGAGAGAGAGAGAGAGAGACGGAGACAGATATATATATAGTTACGAAAAGTGTGAGATGGATAGATATATAGTAAAAGAAGTGAAGGTTAGATAGATAAATAGATAGATAAAATGCTTTAGATAGATAGATATGAATAGACTGATTTAGAAATATAGATAGATAAATCGATAGATCGTTTGATAGATAGATAATGAAGAGAATGTGTTATAGATAGAAAGATAAAAATATAGATAGATAGATAGATAGATAGATAGATAGATAGATAGATTAGAATAAAATTAAACAATGTTCGACTAAAAACAGCTACAAGTTACATAAACTCGGCAGCCAATCACATCCTTTAAAAACGAAGTTTTTTATTACCTCGCTCTGAGATTGAAAAACTCAACACTAAACAAAAGCATTAAAAAACCCAAATCCAGCAATATCATTTAATAAGACGTGGCAGTTTTAATAAGAACGAAGTTAATTTCCCTCAAATGTGATGTCGATATTGAATCGAGGACTGACAGGCATTTTTGAGAGGATTCAATTAAACTACTTTATTGTGTCGCCATGTGAACCCAAGGAAACAACTAACGATTAGGCAGATGGCAATATGAAAGAAAGTAAAAAAAATGAAAAAGTTTGTAATAATGAAATTTTGGCAAGAACTGTCATGTTTGGTATTTGTAAATTATCTGGAAAGTGATTCAGCTCAGGAACAACACAATAAGATTTCATCTCAATAACGTAATGTTAATTACCTATTCCCATACTCTCTCTCTTTTCTCTCTCTCTCTCGATATATATATATATATATATATATATATATATATATATATATATAAGATAATCCTAAAGCCAGGCAAACCTACCTAGTTTTCACCAAAACTGATCGTAAGGGCGAGAAGGCATCGCCCTGACGATCCGTTTAGGGTGGAAACCTAGGTAGGTTTGCCTGGCTCTTAGGATTATCTTATGTTTGTTCTACTTCATGTATTGAGCACTTTACGAAGTTGCTTTTACTTACATGAGAAACAATATATTACTAGGTTTATATATATAAAAAATAAAAGTTTACTAAATCAGTGTAATTGAGTTATTTTTGCCTTCATTGTCATAAATTTTACTTAAAAAAAATGTACCCTAATATACATACTTATACTTGATGTAAAAATAATCCTACATAATATAAGGGATTCTAATACATTTAACTGTTCATAAAAAAAATATAGTATAATAAAAATTAAAAATGAGAATATTTCAAATCGTAGTTAAATAAAAAGTATTCTAATCTGAACACCCACGAAAATCTTTAAATTTACAAATAGAAAACAATGCCGTAAGATTTTTTTTTGCCGTTAACAATAAATTAAAAAAAAAAATCCAGACGACATGCATTCAACAACGGATGTCTGTTCTCATTGAAAAATACATCCCTACCCCTTACCAAAATGTAGCTAATAACCGATACAATGATACAGACATAAGGAAAACCCAGACACCCCTTGTCCAGTTGAAGTAGATTTATCTGTAACCATGGAAACGTGATTTTAGCTGTGTCTTTAAAACCCAGTAATTTTAAAAGTTACTCCAAAATTCGCTTGAGGATGAAATGGAACTAATGTCTTTAATTTAATTGCAAAATTAAATTCGTGGCTTTTAGCTTCCATTTTTGAAACATGGTTAGAACTGTGTAGCGAAAAAAAATATTTCAAATCAATTAATATATATATATATATATATATATATATATATTGTATGCATTTAGGCAGCATTTTTTCATTCATACACGTTTCATTAAATAATATAGACAAGTGTTGCCTATTTATTTTATGAAAAGAATTTACATAAAATGAATAGACAACACTTCTCTCTCTCTCTCTATCTCTCTCTATCTCTCAATATATATATATATATATATATATATATATATATATATATATAAGAAAAACTGTATTATTAGCCAGCGCGTTTCGTTCAATGTGGACTTTTTCAAGGCAAAAACAAAATGCATTTAATCAAGTCAAAGTAACTATTAACAATAACCAAAATGGCGTTAGAAACTAAAAGCATTTATAAAAAGCTGTTGTATTCATATTGTGAAATGAAAATAACACAATAACGATATTGGGAAAAAACTTGGGCGTATATTAATATTTGGATCCTCGAGATTGTCGCCATTGAATATTATCCAAATATTAATCTACGCACAGATTTTTTTCCCGATATTACATTTCCTAACAGAAGTACTACTCTTCCAACCCAACATATGCAACAACTATACAAAGAAATCAAAAGAAAATGCTGAATCCGTCAACACAAAGTCTTAAGTCCTTGTTTACATATCAGAAAAGCTTTTTTAACTAACACGCAATAATATCAACTATGAACATGGACACACTATGTTGACAGTCTATTGAAAATGAAACATTATATAAATACATGCATACAATAATCTATTTACAGTTAACAGTAACTATATTCCATCCTTGAAAATGGCTAAATGTATAGCTGAAATCGCTCGGAAAAATAAAATGTTTTGAACAGTTTTTGTATAATTTGTCTGCTGAAAAGAAACAAAATATATAAGATCATATAAGAAATTACATAAAAAAATAATGAAAGCACCTTCTTTGTCATATTTAAAGAAGCTTGCATGAAAGAAGGATTGCTGCCTAAATACACAATATATATATATATATATATATATGTGTGTGTGTGTGTGTGTGTGTGTGTGTGTGTTATAGCATATCTATGGACGTTAATGGGTATGCCTCCATTTCCTTAAATACTGTAGTGAATACTGTATGTATTGGTCTACGGCTGCGGTTGTAGATTCAGTGCGGAATTCACTCGACTCTCTTCTAGGAGTTGACTACTTATTCTACGCGCCGCTGGCAAATCTTATATGCGTTGTTCTTGTCGTAAGTATTAACGTTCATTACCAACCTTCAAAATTCCTAAACAATTATATTGACCACAACTCACGTTTAACATGGAAACTCGACCTACATCTTTCTGACCATGGCGCAATTAGAGCTCATTTAAATATTCATGAAGATCTATTGGACCCTATTCGTAAAATACTTGTTGAAAATACAAATATAACAGCATCTTCTAAATGTATAAAAAGGCTAAAAAATAAACCCTTATTAATAAAAACAAAAACATAAAAACACTCAATAATATCAGCAATGAACATGGACACAATATCTTGACCGTGTTTTGAAAATAAAAGCATTATGCAAATACATACTGTTATGGTCCAAGTTAGGATCAAGGAAGAACAACACGAACACAAGAGTAGACATAACGAAGGTATATTACATGAAATAATAATACAAGATGTGGAAGGTGTTAGTATGACTGTCAGTCTGGTTTGGAGTGAACTACTATCGGCTCGACTCGATTTGTCCCTCTCTCGACAGGCGTAGTATATATAGTGTTAGGAAGAGTTCATTCTGTAGTTATAGGTAAGGACCCATGACACATATATACAACAATCTATTTCTCGTTAACAGTTTATCCTTAAAAATGTCCAAATATATATCCCAAAGCGCTCGAAAAAATATAAAATTTGGACATTTTTGTATAATTTATCTACCGAAAAGAAAACAAAAAAGATCACATGAGAAATTATATAAAAAAGATTAATCAAATCACCTTGTGTGTCATATTTAATGAAATTTGCATGAAAGATTGCTGCCTAAATATACCGTTACTTTTTTATCGATAGATTCAAAAAGTGTGGATGGTCTAACACAAGCCTTCCCCACTTGAAACAAATCATTGTATTGGTTTTCTGACATCGACATCTAATTAGTTTCACACATATCCGGCTACTGCGAAAAACTCTACGAAACAGCATCAACTTCATCTTGGCACTTGGAATGTACAAACTCTCCAGGTCAACAACTCAGCACAAGAAAGAAAAACAGTTCTGGTCGCATTGAAGCTAAGGAAGTACAACATTGATATCGCTGCACTGAGAAGTAAGCATCAGTCAGCTACATGAAACAGGAAAGCAAAATAAGACATCTAACAATGTTCCTGATGCACTTGGATACAATACATTCTCCTCTACTGTTTGTGGTCTTTTGTGCAATTATGCCCGTCATAGGCATGCAGATAATTAGTTCGTGGTCGTCGGAACCTTATATGTCGAAATCGACCGGAGAGTCCAGCATTGTGTACTGATTACTTGTGGTGGGATAGTGTGTATGTGCGTATGGGTGTGTATGCGTGTATAGGTACAAATAAATTTACGAATTCCTCGTAGTAAAACAGTATATGTATGGAGGGGAGATATACGCACGCATATATACACGCATGCTGACAGAAACGCACCAAAATGGAAACAGATCCAAGAGCACATAGGGGTCAGTAAAACATTAAAAGATAAAATGCCGATAACTAATTTATCATCTCGCTGGACCAACCTTAATTGTTTTATGACCCTTCGCGCTGAACTCTTCATTGCTATTTCAAGAGGGAAATTCAGATTACCAACACACAAACAGAAAATGTCTCATATCGAGAATATTTAACATTGAACATGAGGAAAAATTAATTATTATTTTTAATAATATGTGGAAATCTCCACTTTTACCTGAAGACGGTCGCGAGACCAGAAACATGTGTTGTGAAATTATGTAAAACAAAGCATAATATTTTTTTACTAAATAAATCCACATTACAACCAAAAACGTTTGCGGCACCTCTCTTCTCTTCTTTTTAATATATATATATATATATATATATATATATATATATAATATTAATATTTTTGGTGACTATTCATTACTCAGAAGAAAAGAAATAAGTAAAAAATGGCGAAGAAGAAAACAATAGGCATATCAACCCCACTCTCCACTGGGACTACTAATGGTTAGTGAACCATTCCAGGCTTCCTCACACCAATACTCTCCCTTCGTCTACCCATCCCATCTCAAGTCAGCGTGCTTGGCCGAGGAATGTCGATTGTAGCAATAATTTTTTTCCAAAGACCATTCGTCTGCCTTTCAAGACTGGAAAGAATTATTTGTAGAACCTGTATGTAAATTACCTTACCTTGTACCATCTTGTTGTTGTAGATGTTTAAATGTATATGTCATTCTTTGGATTTTATTTTATTTGCTAATTTTTTTTTTGTTGTGTGTTACTGATTTAAAATTTAATTTCTTACATTAAACTATATATATATATATATATATATATATATATATATATATATATATATATATAAATTATAATAAAAAAGAAAAGTAAGATATATAATCCGGTGTTCTTATTGATATTTTTATTTTTTAGAAAACAGTGTTCAATGTAAATTTATAGAACATAAATATTATAAATTGACTGATTTAAAATATGATTTCTTCATACACAGAAATTACCATGTTTCAAAATATGGTAATTCCTGTGTAGCGAAGAAACCATATTTTAAATCAGTTAATTTATATATATATATATATATATATATATGTATGTGTGTGTGTGTGTGTGTGTGTGTGTGTGTGTGTGTGTGTGTGTGTGTGTGTGTGTGTTTGTGTGTGTGTGTGTGTGTATTTCATTAAAGACGACAGTTTGGACAGTTTCTATACACCGTGTCCAGAAAAGAAAACACTTGTTCGAACACAAGGAAAATTAAATAAAAAGCTTAATCGTGGTACCTTGTCTGTCATCTTTAATGAAACATGCATAAATGAAGGATTGCTGCCTAAATACACAATATATATATATAGAGAGAGACATTTTATGAATTTAAGTGCAGTACAACGTTGGCGGTAAGGTCGCATCATTTGATAGATGAAATAGCCTGATGGAACCGTAAGTTCTGTGCTAGCAGTTGCTTCAACTTGTTTCCCAGCTCATTTTAGGTTCATTTACAAAAATCCATTCACCCTTCGCTCACTCATCCAAGTTCAAGGCAAAGTGCTTAGCCGATGAAAGCCGTCATTTTTCTCCAAACACCATCGATAATAAATTCGTCTGCAGTTGAAGATTGAGAGGAAGCACCTGTACGTTAATTACCTTACGCCATCTTGTCGTTGTAGATGTTTTAATGTCTATGTCGTTCTTTTAATTTGATTTTATTATTAACTTTTGTTGTTGTTTGTTATTCATATACATTTTAATTTGCTTAATTATACTGTCTATATAAATATCCTACTCGCCCTCTTTTAGTTCCGTTACAACAATTTTACTGTAGCCTCATTGGCTCTTGGGCTTAGTATTAGCTGAACAGTAAATAAAAAAAACGCATATCCTGTTCTAGTCTCCAAGTATTTTGTTATAAATAGATGGAATATTTTAAATCTTGTAAATTTCTTGTCTTTAAAGTAGACTTTGATATCATCATATTTAATATTGATATTATTTAGACACAACGTTTCGACCAATTTCCCTCTAATCATAATCATGTCTCCATTGATTGGCTGATATGGGATAATTTTTAAAATCATTTCACTTCAAGTGAGGCAATAAAGCCACTAAGATACATACTGACTGCCATAGAATATAAAAAAAAACACTATTAAGGAGAGAGAACATTAAAAGAACAAGAATTAAGAGGCAGAAGATAACGATGGACATTGCATTTAGATACCTAGACTTTATGAATTTAAGCGCAGTACTAGATTAGCCGTAAGGTCTCATTATTTGATGGTTGAAATGGCCTGCTTGAACAGTAAGTTCTGTGCTAAGAGTTTCTTCAATTGCTAGTGGAACTATCTTCCAGCTACTTGCTTCCCCAGTCAACTTGGATCTTTAAAAGTTTATCCCCTCCACTTCACCCTGGTGTCACCAATAGCCAGTGTACGATTTCGGGCCAATTACAAAAACCCAATCACTCCTCGTTCAACCATTCCATCTCAAGTCAAAGTGCTTAGCCGTCGAAAGCGATAGCAGCCATAATTTTTCTCCAAACGCCATTGATAAGTTCGTCTGCCGTTCAAGATTGGGAGGAAGCATTTGTAGAGCCCATATGTAAATTACCTTGCCTGGTGCCATTTTGTTGTTGTAGATGTTTAAATTTTTAATTTTTGTTGTTGTTTGTTGCTCTAGACTCTGGTGTTTACGCCTATCCTTCACTTTGTCGTGTGTATTTTATTCTCCCCTTTGCTATTACCGGGATTCATCATTGACAGTCACTACATAAGATACGCAGATGACACGGGACTGATAGCAGACACGGAAAAGAAATTACAGAAGGTAGAAAAGAAAAGCGAGAGAAAGGGACAAAGCATAACCTACAATGAATGGTCATCAACAAAAAAGATGAGCCCGAAATGCGATTTACAAGTCGGGGACACTAAAATTAAGCAAGTGTAGAAATTTAAATATCTGGGAAATGAGTACACGCTAGAAATCAAAGGAAATAATAATAATAATAATAATAATAATAATAATAATAATAATTCTTACAGAGGACGGTAAGCGCGACGCTGACATCCGAAGACGTATTTGACTGGCCAAGGACGCATTCCAAAGGTTAGGCAGAGTATTACGAGACAGGAGGATTTCTTTGGTAACAAAGAGTACTGAGCTGCTATGTGACATCTGTCCTTCTTTATGGCAACGAATGTCGGACGGTTTCCTTAATGATGAAGAAGTGACTCGAGGCAACGGAGCTATGGTTCTACAGAAGGATGCTAAGGATATCATGGACCGAACATGTAAGCAATGATGGGATTTTAGTAACAAAGTAAAGAGTACTGAGCTGTTACGTGTCATCTGTCTTCCTTTACGGCAGCGAATGTTGGACGGTCTCGTCAAAGATGAAGTGAGACTCGAAGCAACAGAGGTATGGTTCTACAGAAGGGTGCTAAGGATATCATGGACTGGACATGTGAGCGACGATGAGTTTTTGGGGAGGATACAAACAAGGAGGAAGCTTATACTTAACATCAGGAAGAGGCAGCTGAATTTTATGCTACATTTAATGAGAAAGTCAGGCTTAGAGAATCTGATACACACATGGCGAATAGAGGAATAGAGAGACAAGGGAAAGCAACTCGTGACTTAACTTGCGAGCTTAAGCAAGTGGATGACAGTGCAAGACCTGGAAGAAGTAGCAAAGGGACAAAACTTATTGAGAGCTACAAGTGATAGGAAGAAGTGGAGAGCCATGTTCGCCTATGTTCTACCGTCCTCTGTATGAAATATTATTATTATTATTAAGACGTATTTGGCTGGTCAAGGACGCATTCCAAAAGTTAGGCAGAGTATTACAAGACAGGAGGATTTCTTTGGTAACAAAGAGTAGTAAGCTACTACGTGACATGTGTCCTTTACGGCAGCGAATGTTGGACGGTCTCCTCAAAGATGAAGAAGAGACTCGAGGCGACAGAGATGTGGTTCTACAGAGGAATGCTAAGGATATCGTGGACCGAACATATTGGGATGGCCAAGGATGAATTTCAAAAGCTGGGCAGAGTATTGCGAGACAGGAGGATTTCTTTGGTAACAAAGAAAAGAATACTGAGCAGATACGTGACATGTGTCCTTCTTTACGGCAGCGAATGTTGGACGGTCTCCTCAAAGATGAAGAAGAGACTCGAGGCGACGTAGATGTGGTTCTACAGTGGAATGCTAAGGATATCGTGGACCGAACGTATTGGGATGGCTAAGGATGAATTTCAAAAGCTGGGCAGAGTAATGCGAGACAGGAGGATTTCTTTGGTAACAAAGAAAAGAATACTGAGCAGATACGTGACATCTGTCCTTCTTTATGTCAGCGAATGTTGGACGGTCTCCTCAAAGCAGGAATAGAAGTTCATCCCTTGTTCCCTGATCAGGATATGGTGTACCGGTTCCCTGTCTTTCTTCTGTTATGGCCACAATGCTTAAACTGTCTCTATTTTTTCGTGATCGGGCTACCCAGTGGCTGTGAGTTTCAATAATAAGGGTACCGGGTAGGTAGCTTGTTGGCTGCCGCTTCCGACAGGTCGTTAGGAGCCTGAAATCTTTGGTAGCCTCTTGAAGAGACTGATCCGTACCGGGGTATTTTTAGTGCCATGTCACATGGGTAGGAGTCCCTCTATGCTTTTTTTGTTTTTTTTTTTCCAGTGGGTAACCCTGAGGCCACACATGATGTTCTGCTCTCAGCCACGCATTGACGAGAGATATTAACAATTATGGCGGTCTTTTTATTTGTTATTTTTTTTTTGTTATTTGTTGCTCTAGACTCTGGTGTTTGCACCTATCCTTCAATTTGTCATGTGTATTTTGTCCTCCCCCATTGCTATTGTCAAACTACTTACTTCATTCCCTCTTCACAACTTGTTTCATTCCAAATTTGTTTACATTAGAGAGTTGCTTATCAATGCTGAAAAATTGATGAGACAAAATTGAATTAAGTCTTATCTCATATTTTAGTTGTTAGTAGACATCAGAAATTATACTAAGTCATAACTTAATATGAATTCATTTGTATTTTATGTGCTTTTGACCCACAGGTTAATAGGAATTGAAAGGCTAACCTATCGTCCGCTCCACACTCCTTTCATATCTAAGAAACAGGACTAGAGTCTCATCTCTGATCAGGATATAATTTACCGTCTCTCTGTCTTTCTCCTGTCAGAACCACTATGCTTTAACTGTTTCTATTTTTTCATGATCAGGCTACCCAATGGCTGTGACTTTTCATTTTGAGTGTACCGGCTTAGCAGTTTGCTGGCTGCTGTTATCGACTGGTCGTTAGAAGCCCGAAATCTTTGGTACTGTCAAAAAGAGATTGCTTCAATCTGGGGTATCTGTCGGGCCATGTCGCGCATGGGTAGGTGTCCTCGTATGTATTTCCGGTGGGCAACACTGAGGCCACATTATGCACTGCAATCAGACACACAATGGCTGGTCCGTATTGACGGCCGATCGTGACAATTATCGTGGTCTTTTCCTCAAAACATATCTCATGGAAATCACAACAAAAACAATTAAAACAAAACCAGCTAACAAAACTAAAAAAAAAAGAAAAAAAATACACCCTCCCCGAATCTTCTTTTCTCCAATATTCATGGTATCTGTTCTAAATTCTGAAGCGTACAATCTCTTGGAAGAGTCGCCAGATATCTTTGACCTTTGTGAAACCAACTTGATTTCTTTCATTGCCATCAATGAATTCTTGGCTCCAGGGCATCTTCCTCTTTGCCGGAAAGATCCCCTTATTCACATGCATCGCCTTGGTGCTTACATCCGGGATAATCTTCCGACGGCCCGGGAACTCTCTCTCTCTTCTCTCTCTCTCTTGCTCTCTCTCTCTTCTCTCTCTCTCTCTCTCTTGCTCTCTCTCTCTCCCTCTCTCTCTCTCTCTCTCTCTCTCTCTCAAGGCCGGCATGTCCTCTTTCATTTGTTTCCGTCTTTCGGTACTAAACTCTGACCGTTGTCTCTTTTTTCTTTATCGACCCCCATCTTCCCAAAACTGCATCGTATTAGGCGCAATAGCTGACAGTATAGAAAAAGCACTTTCGCTCCATCCGTCTGCAAACATCTTTGTCTTCGATGGTTATAATGCCCAACAAAACACGTGACTGAAAGATTCCAATGGTACTAACGTTGTCGGTATACAGACATTAATTTTTCCATTGCCTCACTGAAATCGTGGACGTCCCCACACATTCCCCTAGCCAAACCGAGCAACAGGCTTCTCTACTGGATCTATTTCTTGCCTACTGTCTTAGTTCTTGCCGAGCTTAGCAATACCACTCTGTGGTAGCTATTCATATCTCCTTCGAAGCATCTTTTAAACAGGAACTCCCTATCAATATGACTTCTTTCCGTTACCAGCATGCTGACTGGGACTCATTCCGGGATTTTCTGCGTGACGCCCGTTGTAATGATATCTCATAAATTAACAAATGGATATTGCGCCACTGTTTCTTCTTGGATTAAAGCCACTATGGATGCTTTCATCCCTTCTCGGAAATACCAGGTGAAACTGCAATCCTTTCCGTGGTTCACACCAGCATGTTCAACCGCAATACCACACAGGAACCACTATTTCCGTCTATACCAGCAAGACAGTTCTCATCATAATTTGTGCCTATTTACTACTGTTGGAGTTTTTGGGTTCCCTGGTGTAATAGTGAACCAGCCAAAATGATCTGACTCATTTTATAGTTCACCAATAAAAGGGTTAACCAATCAGCAGGCTCAAAATATTCAATGCGACGTGTATAAATGCGGCCATGTTTTTTCCCGAATATTCACTACCAGCCTTTGATATCGAAGACTGAAGAATTACGGAACAGCTGCTGGTGGTATTGGCGATATAGTCAGATTCAGTAGAGTGTCTGACTCGTGAGTGTTAATCTTTAATGTTGTTTCATTGAACAGATTACATACTGCGCTGTATTCTATATTCATAGACTATGGTGAACAGGGTCAACAACTACTGCACGTAAAAAAATGTAAGTGAGTGCTCATAGAAGGTAAGTCCATGTTTGCTGAGCGAATGAGGCATCGCATAGCGTCTAAAACCTTTGACATTCATTATTACTGGCGTCTCTCTAAATGGGTACTAAATAATTGCAAGGTCTCTATTTCCCGCTCTCCCATCAATCTGAGGTATTATCATCCTCTGCTGATAAAGCTAAATGCTTTGCCCGTAAATTCTCCTCAAAGTTTACTCTCATTTTGAGTATTCATGTATAAATTCCACCTTAGGAGGGGAATTTCGCAGTGATTGAGAATCTCTGGTCTAGAAGGTTCCATAAAGTTCTAGAAGGCTTCAGAAAGTTCTAGATGGTTATACAATGTTCTATAAGGCTCCAGAAAACAGTAATTCTAAAATAAATTTTTTAAGCATTTCACCCCAAGCAAGGCGGATTTCCACTATAGTACACCAGGGCATACAGTGAGTGGGAGCAAGATTAGAGGGGTGTTTGACGGAAGGATATTAAGAAGGATGGGGATCAGGGTCAAGGCATCAGATGATGACGATTGACATTACATTTAAATATTTGAAGATTATAGATATCAGGGAAGCCAGTAAGAGGAAGGGAGTTCCACTGTCAAGAAGTGCGAGAGAAGAAGCTGTTGCAGACGAAAAGGCGGTTACGTTTAACTGTTTCGACAATGAAAGAGTGGGACCGAATTGCCAACCTAGTAGCACGCTTAAATTCATGCAGTTGGGATACCTGTGAAAGTAGCTCGTCAGAGCAGTTGCCATGAAAATATTTGCAGAAAAGACAGAGGGAAGCTACATCACGTCTGTGAGAAAATGACTGGAGACGAGAGGGCAGATCAGGACCAATCACATTGCATATCCGTCTTTGGATTTTGGCAAGGACCTCGAGATGAACATCGAGGGCACCAGATCATATATGGCAACAGTATTCAATGTAAGGACGAATGGCAGATTTGTAGGATGGACGAATAAAACCTTCTGGCCCGACACAGAGAACCAACTTTCCTTGTGGTAGATGAAGCTATTGATTCAATCTAGTTGTTCCACCTCAGGTCAGTGGAAAACGTGAGACCAAGAAGGCACAGAGAGACGCTTCCGTGGAGTCCAGCATCAGAGAAATTTCGTGTTGGGGGTGACATTGTTTTCAAGAATAAATTGAGTTAAACACGTTATTGGAGCATGAAGGAAAATTTTTTTCGCAATGCAAACGGAAATTAAAGAACATGCTAGAACAGAAAAGTCAGGGGTAATTGAAAAAGTGACAAAACCGACAAAATTGGGTGAGTGCGATGTATTTAGTCCACAAAGCAAATGGTAAACTTCGCATTTGTCAGGACCACCGTCACCTGAATCAAGCAATACTCAAAGAATAGTTTTCTTTTTCCGAAAATGAACTTTTCGGTTAATTTACCCCAAAATAAGAATTTATATTTACTAAAATACATTGCATATGTACAAGAGCGAGTCAATTTCCATTACACTCCGGTTAGGTTAACCTTTGGGATCGCTCAAAACGTGTGCGACTCGGGTGCGCTATTTCTAGGTGTGGGGTCGGCATTCGCACTCAAACCGATAAATTGGCAATTTTTTATTTTTTATTATTATTAATTGTAATAAATTCCTTGTCAGTACCTCGAATATTATCCACAATGACGAAATGTGAATAACTCCTTGATTTTTGGCAATTTTTAATTCTGACTGATGGAGTTGTGAGGCGAACTAAACAAATTTTGATTTAAAACTTCTAATTTCAAAAAAGGGCCAAAAATTTAATAAAAACAAATTTAAATTTATAATTTCAAAAGAGTGGCAAAAATTTAATAAAAACAAATCTAAATTTATAATTTCAAAAGAGTGGCAAAAATTTAATAAAAACAAATCTAAATTTATAATTTCAAAAGAGTACCAAAAATTTAATAAAAACAAATTTAAATTTATAATTTCAAAATAGTGGCAAAAATTTAATAAAAACAAATTTAAATTTATAATTTCAAAAGAGTACCAAAAATTTAATAAAAACAAATTTAAATTTATAATTTCAAAAGTGTGCCAAAAATTTAATAAAAACAAATTTCAATTTATAATTTCAAAAGAGTGCCAAAAATTTAATAAAAACAAATCTAAATTTATAATTTCAAAAGAGTGCCAAAAATTTAATAAAAACAAACAAATTTTAATTTAAAATTTATAGTTTCAAAAGAGTGCCAAAAATTTAATAAAAGCAAAGAAATTTTAATTTAAAATTTATAGTTTCAAAAGAGCATTATATTTTACCAGATTTAAATACAGATAAAATCTGAAATTAGAGACATGCAAATTCTTCGCGGTATAATAATTACTTTAATTTTATAGGACTTCATGGCAAGCGATATTTTTTTAAACATAGTACACAGCATTACAGACGTGTTCACTCTTTTAGATACGTACAATTTTTTTCCTTTTTACAGCAAAGAATAAGTTATTAGGATTTCTTACGCTTAAGCATGCAACTGGCTATGCATAAATATTCCTTTCTTGAACCAAATTCCAACTTTTTGAAACTTTTAGCCTTGCAATTTGTTAATACTTCTTGCAAATGCATGGCGGACTCGAAACTGTATTTTTGTATATATAAAAAGTTAAAGAAAAGATATGCAAAAAGCAATATTGCATTTTTATTATATAAGTATTTGTAATTTTGATCATTACATTGTTTTTAAAATAGTGGGAGAATTTTATATGTTAAATAATGCAACATTTAATTTTTTCCCCAAAATTAATGAAGATTTATTGTACTAAGCTACGCACTCTGGTACAACCAACTGAACTTTGTACCCCATTTACCTGCTGGCACTTCTCCTCAACATTTAGTTTCGATCGTTCGATGAATGGCTATTTTAGAGGGTGTGGCGCACGGACGAACAGACTAAGGGGTGTCACAGAATATCATGCACGTTGTCTGAAGTTATTAAGCAAATCATATGAACTTCAATAATTAAAATTTGATTTGAAAAATGAATTGTCAAAGTTTAAACAATCAATTTAGATATCAAAAGATAGAAAGTGTTAGAATTTTAGGTAGTATCAATATATTTTATTGAGGTTGTTGTCTTATCAGAAAAGAACGCTGAACTTTTTAAAAGGGCTCTGGCAACTAGAACCGGATGAAAATTTCCAACTTATTCATTATTGTCACACAATTTGGCTCGTATAATTCGGTCTGTCCCTTGGAATTTCCTTGAAATACAATCCTCACAGTGTATAGTATTGTTGAAGTTATCGCCTCCTCTTCTCATTTGAAAATCTCTCTACTGTGTTTATATTTATAGTGCTTCTACTGTGCATTATATTTTACCAGAATTAAATATTTCTAAAAAATTAAAGAAAAGATATGCAAAACCTTCGCAGTTTATTAATTGCTAATTAATTACTTTATACGACTTCACGGTTAACAAATTTTTTAAGAAAATTTGTCTTTTTCCATTTTCCTTTTAACAGCAGTGAATAAAATCTTAGGATTTCTTACCCTAGAGCATGCAACATACAACAGTCTCTGCGTAAATAATTCTTTCTGAAGACAAATAGTATTTGACCTTGTGATTTTGTCTCATAAACGTAGGGTGAACTGGAAACTGTATACTTGTATCTAAAAACCCAAAGAAAAGATATGCAAAAAAAAAAAATAATAATATTGCATTTTTATTAAATAACAAATAATGTTTTCTCTGATAACAAGAAGAAAACTTACATTCTTCAATTCTAATTCCACAAGGCAATACCTACTTCTAAAAGTTTTCCTCAAACGACAGTCATTCGGCAACTCCTTTCATCCAACAAACGGACGCTACCGCTACTGTGGTGACCTGAAGCGTCTCAACCGGCTCAAAGTCTTGAGGATATATCGTGAACTTTAGATTTTCTAGGTATTTCTGTCAGTTTAGATTAATTTCTTTGTTGTCCGAAATATTATTTCTAGAGATTCTAGACAGAATCCAATGAAAAATCTGTAATTTTGTCGGTCGTAACGTGACATTTTAGCTTCAGTGACATTACTACCATCTTAAAGTCGCTTCAGTGTACTTTTTTCCTATGAATATTTTCATTGTTCTGTTGAGCTGTCCTCTTTAGCACCTCGACTTGCTATATTTAAGTACAGTACTAGATCAGCAACTATATATCTTTAATACTGTTAGAATTGCTAAGTATAAGCGTATATATATTGTTCTAATGGAATCCTATCTCGCAATTCTCGCGTGTGCAACTTTATTTCGGCCACCATGATTTCCAACCATCAATGATCTTCAAAAATGTAAATGCAACGTCAATCTGTCTCCTTTTATTTCCCTCTGCTCTCAATAAATTTTCTCATGATTTTTTTTTTTTTTTGCTCTCAGTAAACCCTGGCGTCTGAGTGGGTTTATCACCATACTTGGTATTAAATGATTATTTTTTTTAAAGTATCTTTCTTTCTATTGGGTTCGTACTAAAATGATCTTTTTTATGTCAGACTTTTCTCCAAATTGTTCATCTTTAGATCGATTTTTTGTTTATGAATGTTAATATCAGATATGTCAACGAAAATGCCAAAAGTACGGACATCATTTACGCTTTCTGTTTTTCGTCTTGTCTAAAACCTGTTGAAAACGATATATAATTTTCCTTGAAAAAACTACCTGACAAAGAAAAGAAACCTTATCACATGGAAGTGTTCTGAATTCGATGAGAATGTAATTAATGTTGAGAAGTGGAAGCACAGAAAAATAATTCTTAGAACAAGGGTTGAGAAATACGTCACCACAGCAGACTACATAATTGGTCTGTTATGTAATTTATTATTATTATTATTATTTTTATTTTCTTTGATTTCTGGCGTTTACACATTTCTTTCCGGGTCCCGCCCAGGGACCTAAGGTTAGAAATGGCATCATGACACTTTCCTATGACAAAAAAAAAGAAATTACATAGATAAAGCCCTTCGTAAAGTGTGGGCTGTAATTGTCAGAACAATTTTTTGTATCTCCTTGAGGCATGGACTTCCAGGAATCCGTTCAATTAGTCTACTGGAATCTTTTCCAACCCATCCGTGGGATCCAACTACAACAGGGATTGTTGATGTTCCCATATGCCACATTTTTGAGATTTCTATTTCAAGGTCCTTGTATTTTGACAGCTTTTTGAATATCGTCAAAGATACATTGCAGTCAGCAGGGACTGCCATATCAATAAGCAGGCACCGTTTTTGCTTGTGATATTATTATTATTATTATTATTTTCAATATGTAAGATGGCAGTACTAAAGTGGTCTGATATGAAGAAAGACGATGAATTCTTTTAGTATAAAGATATTCTGATTACTACAATAAAACATATGAGTTTTTTTTTTTTTTTGTCGGACTGGTATATTCTTCAGTGAAGCGCCTATTTCGTTCGTTAACATCACAGGGTATTGGAGCTTTAAAATAAACCCAGTGTTGTCTTCTTGGCTTCCTCTGTCCATTTTTTTTAAAAATATTTTTCTTCATTTCATTTTTTTTTTATTTTCTTCTCATGACTTAAATTATTTTTTGTCCTTCTCTTTACATGAAATTACTCTGTTATTTTCTTTCTTTCTTTCTTTCTTTTTTCTTTCTTTTCCTTACGTTAAATATACTTTCTTTCTTTCTTTTTTTCTTTCTTTTCCTTACGTTAAATTTACTTTCTTTCTTTCTTTTTTTCTTCATTTTCCTTACGTTAAATTTACTTTCTTTCTTTCTTTCTTTCTTTCTTTTTTCTTTCTTTTCCTTACGTTAAGTTTACTTTCTTTCTTTCTTTCTTTTTTCTTTCTTTTCCTTACGTTAAATTTACTTTCTTTCTTTCTTTCTTTCTTTATTTATTTATTTATTTATTTCTTTTCCTTACGTTAAATTTACTTTCTTTCTTTTTCTTTCTTTTCGTTACGTTAAATTTTCTTTCTTTCTTTTTCTTTCTTTTCCTTACGTTAAATTTACTTTCCTTCTTTCTTTATTTCTTTCTTTCTTTCTTTCTTTCTTTTCCTTACGTTAAATTTACTTTCTTTCTTTTTCTTTCTTTTCGTTACGTTAAATTTTCTTTCTTTCTTTTTCTTTCTTTTCGTTACGTTAAATTTTCTTTCTTTCTTTCTTTTTTTTATTCTTTCTTTTCCTTACGTTAAATTTACTTTCTTTCTTTTTTTTTTCTTTCTTTTCCTTACGTTAAATTTACTTTCTTTCTTTTTTTTTTCTTTCTTTTCCTTACGTTAAATTTACTTTCTTTCTTTCTGGAATGCTTGCTTTTTCATAGGTAAATTCCTTTTCTTTGTTTTATTTACATCAAATTCCGGTCTTTCTTTCTTTCTTTTTTTCTTTCTTTCTTCTTATTTAAATAACTTTTCTTTCATTCTTTGTTTTTTTTCTTTCTTCTCCCTACTTAAATTCGTTTTCTTTCTTCGTCGTACGTCATATTTCTTACCGCTTTTCTTTATTTATTTCCCGTGCGTCAAATTCCAGTCTTTCTTTCTTTTTCTTTCTTTCTTTCTTTCTTTCTTTCTTTCTTTCTTTCTTTCTTTCTTTTCTGTACATCAAATTCTGTCTTTTTTCCTTCTTTTTTCTGTACGTCAAATTCCAGTCTTTATTTTTTCTCCCTACCTAATTTTTTCTTTCTTTTTTTACTTACGTCATATTTCTTTCTTTCTTTCGTTCGTTCGTTCGTTCGTTCTTTCTTTCTTTCTTTCTTTTACATCAAATTATAGTCTTACTTTCTTTCTTCACATTACTGAATTCCTTTTTTCTTTCTTCTCCTTCCGTTAAATTTATGCCTTTCTTTCTTTCTTTTCTTTTTTCTTTTCTTTCTTTCTTTTTACGTCAAATTCCAGTCTTAGGATCTTTTTCTCATAAATTAAATTTTAAATTTTCTTTCTTTCTTTACTTTATTCTTTCTTTCTTTCTTTCTTTCTTTCTTTCTTTCTTTCTTTCTTTCTTTCTTACCTTTTTCTTTCGTAAATTCCTTTTCTTTCTTTCTTTTATTTACGTCAAATTCCTGTCTTTATTTCTTCTCATTTAAATAAGATTTCTTTATTTCGTTTTTTCTTTCTTCTTCCTACTTAAAATCCTTTGCTTTATTTCTTCTCCATACGTCATATTCTTTCGTTCCTTCTTACTTTCTTCCTTTCTTTCTTTCTTTTCTTTTTCTTGTGCGTCAAATTTCAATCTTTCTTTCTTCTCCCCTCTTAAATTTCTTTTCTCTCTTGCTTCTCTTTACGTCATATTTATTTATTTTTCCTACATCAAATTCCACTCTTTTTTCTTTTTTTTTTTTTTACTGTACGTCAATTTCCAGTTTTTTTTTTTCTTCTCCCTCCTTAAATTCTTGTCTTTCTTTCTTTCTTTACCTTATGCAATATTTCTTTCTTTCTTTCTTTTTTCTTTTCTCAAATTCCTGTCTTGTTTTTTTTATCTTTCTGGTTTGCTTTTTCTTTCGTAAATTCCTTTTCTTTCTTTCTTTTATTTACATCAAATACCTATCTTTATTCCCTCTCCTTATTTAAATAACTTTTCTTTTATTTCGTTTTTTATTTATTTAATGTCCTACTTAAATTCTTTCTTCTCCTTACATCATAGTTTTCCTTCCTTCCTTTCTTTCTTTCTTTCTTTTTTCTTGTGCGTCAATTTCTAATCTTTCTTTCTTCGTCCAATTTAAAATATTTTTCACTCTTTATTTTCTTTCTTTATTCTACATCAAATTCTACTGTTGCTTTCTTTCTTCTCATAACTTAAATTTGTTTCTTTGTTCTTCCCACTGGATTCAATGTTCTCTCTTTATTCTCTTTGCATCATTTTTCTTTCTTTCTTTCTTTCTTTCTTTCTTTTTTCCTTCTTTCTTTCTTCCTTTCTTTCTTTCTTTCTTTTTTCATTCTTTCTTCCTTTCTTTCTTTCTTTTTTCATTCTTTCTTTCTTCCTTTCTTTCTTTCTTTTTTTATTCTTTCTTTCTTCCTTTCTTTCTTTCTTTTTTATTCTTTCTTTCTTCCTTTCTTTCTTTCTTTTTTCATTCTTTCGTTCTTCCTTTCTTTCTTTCTTTCTTTATTATTCTTTCTTTCTTTCTTTCTTTCTTTCTTTCTTTCTTTCTTATCTGTATGTCAATTTCCAGTCTTTCTTTCATTGTTCTCCTTATGATATCTTTCTTTCTTTCTTTTTTCTTTCTTTCTTTCTTTTTTCTTTCTTTCTTTCTTTCTTTCTTTCTTTCGTTCTTTCTTTGGTTTATTCGAATTCTTTTCCTTTCTTTCTTTCTTTCTTTCTTTCTTTCTTTCTTTCTTTTTTTCCGTACATCAAATTCCACTGTTTTTTCTTCTATTTTTTTCTGTACGTCAAATTCCAGTCTTTCTTTCTTCTCTCTTCATTTTTTCTTTCTTTTTCATTTACTTCAAATTCTTTCTTCCTTCCTTTCTTCCTTTCTTCCTTTCTTTCTTTCTTTCTTTCTTTCTTCGGCTTATTCGAATTCTTTTATTTTCTTTCTTTCTTTCTTTCTTTCTTTCTTTCTTTCTTTTACGAATGTCTTTCTTCTCCCTACTAATTCTTTTTTTTCTTTTTTTTTTTCTCCATACATTATATTTCGCAATTCCGTTTTTCCTCAATTTCTTTACCTCTTCTTTTTCCTTTTTTTTATTCTTTTATCATTTTCTTTGAATTACTATTCATTCTTTATATATATATATATATATATATATATATATATATATATATATATATATATATATAAAATTTCATTTTCATTCATTCGCTTACTTCCGATTTCATATCTTGTATCCTTCGTCAGTCTTCTTTTCTCTTTGTTCTTCTTCCTTCCTACGATTCCAGTTTCCAGTTTCTTTGTCGCTACTTCCCAGTCTGCCATTCCAAGATTTCTTCCTCGTCTAGACGCCATTATTTCATTAAACTCTAAATACCTCCTCAGAGGATGAAAACTTTCGCTTCACTTCTTAAAACCAATTGTCACGCTCTTCAGTAAAAGAAGGAAAAAAAAAATCAGTCGCTTCGATCGCTGCTGAATATTTCTTTTCCTTTTCCTTTTTTTTTAAGCACGCAAGTGTTTTCGTCTGTTTGCCGACGAATTATAATACGTACGCTCCTCTAGCTTGAGAGGTATTTTATTGTCTGGTAAACCTACAACCGGATATCCGGTTATTCGCTGCCGCTAAAGGGAGGAAAAAGAAAGAAATATAAAACGGAAGTTGACGGAACAGCGAAAGCCTAGAAAAATAGACGGCGGCCATATTAAAAGATAGGCACAACCGTGTTTGGCGAGATAATTTTAGATGCCAGCGGCTTTGTTCAGACCAAAACCTGAGGAATTTTTCATCGGTCTATTTTAGTTGTCAAATTATATATTTTTATTTTATTTTATATTTCGTTTGGCGTGAGATTTTCTTTCTATATATATATCTTTGAATTTAAGCTTCTTTTTTTTTCTTTTGGATCGAACGTCGTCCTGATATGCCAAAGTTGGATATAGCCGGAAATCAGAAGCCGCAAATGCTGCAAAAGTTTGGAACTGGTATATAGCGAGTAGTCTTGCTTTTAATGGATATTTTCTTCAGTTACCATCCTTCCTACTGCTCCCAACCTAACGGCCTCCTTGCCTATTATTATTATTTGGCGGTATTTACTCTGCTCACCCCCACTTGGACGAGATGTGACACAAGGTCTGCTTTTAGGTAGGGACCCGATCGCGTACGCCCGGGACAGGAACAAAAATTCCCCTCAGCCAAGATGAACATGTCGATTGTCATTACATTTGAATATTTGAAGACTATAACTGTCAAGAAAGCAAGTAAGAGGAAGGGAGTTCCACAGACAGGAAGTGTGAACCGTGAAGCTATTGAAGTAAAAGACACGGCAACATTTAACCGTTTTCTCATGAAAGGGTGGGACTAGTAAAACGTTTAAATTCACGCAGTTTGGGGAACTAACGAAAATAGCTCGTCGGGGCAGCTACCGTGAAAGTACTTATAGAAAAGACAGGATGATATTTGGAGTCTTTCTATATTTCTGAGATGAGGTATTATGTACATTATTCGGACTATTGTCCTCATCTTTGTCGCCATATTTATTACAACGTTTCGGCCCTTCAGTATCTGTCTATATTTCTGAGATGAGGTATTATGTACACTATTTACATTATTCGGACTATTGTCCTCATTTTTGTCACCCTATTTATCACAACGTTTCGGTCGTTCTACGCTCCGACTTTCTTCAGTATCTGTCTATATTTCTCTGATGAGGTATTATGTACATTATTTATATTATTCGGACTATTGTCCTCATCTTTGTCGCCATATTTATCACAACGTTTCAGCCGCTGTGCGCTCCGGCCTTCTTCAGGTGGTTGGAATTTCGAACTGACCCCTTTATTTCTCTCAGTGGGGTAGACTGTTCTAGTTCCACGTGCCATGTTTGATGGATGTCAGTTATCAGTTATCTCCTGTTAATTTCCCTCTGAAAGTTCTCCACTGCCTTAACCGGGTATTGAACTCACATTGTCATTACATTTGAATATTTGAAGACTATAACTATCAACTCACACTCTTTTGGGTCCTGTTACTGGATCAAACCAACGCCTTTGCCATGTGTCCTTGAGGACATCTTGGTATGAATTTCTGGGTGGTATAAACCTAATGTCTTCAGCAACCACCTGAAAAAGGCCGGAGCGTACAATGGCCGAAACTTTGTGATGAATATGGCGAAAAAGATGAGGACAATAGTCCGAATAATGTAAATAAGGATGATATTTGTTATATAGATTAGCCATTTGACTAAATTGAAGCGCGAAGAGAAAGGTTTTAATGTCGGAATTTAAAACCTTTCTCTTCGTAGTTCAATTTGGTCAAAAGGCTAATCTATATAATAATTGCGAAGGTCAGTGTGTCACACTTTTTCAACTTTACTCCTAGAGGCCGTAGCTCAAAATACCACACCATTTTTGAATTAGGCCGTCTCCGGGAGCAAATTAAAAACATTCCGGACCGGAACCGGAAGCGCTTTCCCTGAAATTTTAAATTCCCAAATTTTGATTACTGCTATTAATTTCAGCGATTTTTTTTTACGTGATTTTTGGTGGCAATTTTTTAAGGGGGAAATAAATTTACGAATAATCGAAATTAATTGTGAAATCTGGCGAAAGACACCCATGAAATAAAATAATTGCTTGTACGGAAAGTAAGGACCTACTCACATCAATTTACTTTAATTGGCGACAGAAGAATTATCGTTGAACTTTTAAAAGGTAAGTTTAAATATCAATGCAAACCTTAAATGCAGATATCAATTTTGAGTTCTTCTGTAGTTTACTGTTGCCTACAAACTTTTTCCCGCTATTCTACCTACGTACCTATTGTGATGAAGGCTCAATATAGAACCATTCGCGGGGCAAAGTGCCGCCCGATAGGGCGATTTTAGGCTTGTATATAATAAATATCGCCAATCTTCCAATACTGTTATCATTTTGTCCGATATTTATTCATCAAATGTTATTAACCAGCATATTAAATCTGCATACCATAAAAAGGACACGTACACCATCTTTCGTTTTAACTACACACACACACACACATATATATATATATATATATATATTCTACACACATAGATATATATTTATTCTACTATCTACATTCAACATCATCACTTGATAAGACAGCAGAGGTGTTGAAACAAAATGGCTGTAGTGATTTTATAACATATTTATGTTATAATTTTTAAACAAATATTTATATTTACTCTACTTTGTATTGATCAAATTTTTTAAAATAGTAATTGTTGGTTATTGAATTTATTCCGTATATACCAATCACATACTATATATATATATATATATATATATATATATATATATATATATATATATATATATAAAATTAATCACACATAAATTAATAAAAAGTATCAATGCGATTATTGGCGACATCCGTCACTAGAAAACATAATATATGCATTAAAATCCTTTTTTGATTTTATAAGAAAAAATAAACACATGCCTGATGATGGATGGTAGACCCTCCGTAAGTACTAGCATTTAACATCGAATAAACTGAAAACTACAGACAACAAGTTTTTTCTTCAGGATCAAAAGTTGCACTATGGATGAACAGGATTTTAATGCATATATTATGTTTTCTAGTGACGGATGTCGCCAATAATCGCATTGATACTTCTTATTAATTCTATGTGTGATTAATTCTTGTATGTAAATCATATGCTGCCCTAATGTTTTATATATATATATATATATATATATATATATATATATATATATATATATATATATCCGTCCTTTAAAAAGGGCTCTGAGAAATAAATTATTATAATGGAACTTTAAATGGGCTCTGGTGAAATAAATTATAATAATGGTCCCTTAAAAGGGCTCTGGTGAAATAAATTATTATAATGGTACCTTACAGTTGTCTGTTTTTCTTTTAAATATTAGCTCTGGATTTACATTGAGCTCTCAGGATTTCATCCTCCTTGGGATTACCCATACGGATTACCAAATCCTTCATAACTTAACTATATATATATATATATATATATATATATATATATATATATTGCGTGAGGGTTAAATTATCGCCATTTATATGTTTTAATTTCTCGCATGCGTGATGTTTCTTTTTGATCTTGTCCACTGCTTAGTATACTAGGGTCAATTGGGCACAGCCTTTGAGAAAAAGAGCACCATAACGCAATTTACTCCTCCAGAAATTTCGAAACGGTATGAGTGGCGGGAGTTGAAATTGAGGTACTGTCCGGTAATTGTCGGTTTACGGTATACAGATGTCTTGAACCCATGCTCTGTTCGAGATATTAGAACATCCAGGAATATAATATCTCGAACAGAGCATGGGTTCAAGACATTCGTATACCGTAAACCGAAATTCTCCGGACAGTACCTCAATTTCAACTCCCACCATCCATACAGCGTAAAGAAAGGGATCGTCCACTGCTTACAACACCGAGCAAAAGTTATAAGTTGCGATCTAGAGACATTAGATAAAGAATTGGTCAGTATAACTAGTACCCTACAACGTAACAACTACCTTGGGTACATGGAAGCAACTGGGATAGGCGGGTACAACAACACTCAGAAAACAGTCTGCCTGCCTTCTGTGAAGGGGTTATCAGAGAAAATACAAAGGATCTGCGGTTCATCTAACATCAGGACAACCTTCAAAAGCTTGACGACACTTCGCAGATATCTCTCCCGAGTGAGGCCCCTCATAGAGTAGAACATGACTAAAGACTGTGTGTACGCCATCCCGTGCAGCTTCGGAAAGAATTATAAAGGGGGGGGCAGGTCGCCCCTTTAAGGTAAGGCTTCAAGAACACCAAAAAGCTGTAACACGAGGGGAAGTGAAAAAATCAGGTTTGGTTGACCACATATGGCGAGAGAAGGGAGATCACCGCCCTCAGTGGGATCAAGTTGAGATCATAGACAAAGAATACCATTGGAAAATTCGTAAACTTAAAGAATCAGCACATATAACTATCAATTTCAGTCAATTCATTTTATATCTCTATTTATCTGTATATCTCTTTTCACTCAATTATTTATTCGTTAACTCTCTATCTCTATCTGTTTCAGTCTATTCATATCTATCTATCTATCTATCTATCTAATTCAGGCTGTTTATTATCTATCTATCTATCTATCTATCTATCTATCTATCTATCTATCTAATCGCAGGCTGTTTATTATCTATCTATCTATCTATTTATCTATCTATCTATATATATATATATCAGTGATTTGCCATGCGTGATACACGCTGAGACGATCATGTATCTTTCGATACATGACTTACCAGGCCGATTATAACTATCTACCTATCTATCTAATTCAGGCTGTTTATCTATCTATCTATCTATCTATCTATCTATCTATCTATCTAATTCAGGCTGTTTATTATCTATCTATCTATCTATCTATCTATCTATCTATTTATATATATATATATATATATATATATATATATATATATATATATATATCATTTATTTGCCATGCGTGATACACACATAACTTATTATAATTATCTATTCTATCTAATTCAGGCTGTTTATCTATCTATCTATCTATCTATCTATCTATCTATCTATCTAATCGCAGGCTGTTTATTATCTATCTATCTATCTATCTATCTATCTATCTATCTATCTAATCGCAGGCTGTTTATTATCTATCTATCTATCTATCTATCTATCTATCTATCTATCTATCTATCCGTGTGTGTATTTCACTCAGTCCATTAGCTATTTTTTATTTATCTATCCGTTATTTCACTCTGCTCATATATATATATCTTAATAAGTATGTATTTATCTACCTATTTCTGTTGAGAAAACTCTTTAGGTAGCCGTGGGATTATATTTTTTTCCTTCTCAGTTCATGTTACTTTTTTATTTATTGTTTTTTATTCTTTAGATTTATTGGTATTGCTTTCTATTTTTATTTTCATTGGTCAACTCGAAAGCTTTCTGTTGCATTTCATAAAACTTCGGTTTTAATATATATATATATATATATATATATATATATATATATATATATATATATATCATATATTTGCCATGCGTGATACATGACTTACGAGGCCGATATTTTCGGTCAATATATATATATATATATATATAATTATTTATTTAAAAAAAATTATAACATAAACATGTTATAAAATCACTACAAAAATAGCCATTTTGTTTCAACACCCTCGGTGTATTATCAAGTGATGATGTTGAGTGCAAAAATATATATATATATAAATTTTCATTAAACAGTAAAGAAGTAAAAAGTCTAGGAAAATTTTCAAAAAATCTACTTACAGGTTAACGAAACGTAGAAATGTTGGTTAGCTCTCCAAGAAAAAAAAATAAATATGATTTTTGTATATTCATGAAATAAACACATACACACACACACACACACGCACACACATATATATTTATAAATAATCATATATATATATATATATATATATATATATATATATATATATATATATATATATAAAGCATTTATGGATAGATAATAATGTATATATGATATATATATATATGGTTTATACTGCAACTATGCTGAGCAGACCTTAATTTACAATTTCTGGGACAGAGCGTGTTATCTAGTGAGATCGACAAACTGAACAACGCCATCACACTCAAACCCTCGGTCACGATGACTTGTGACTTCGTGCTAGCACAGCTATAGACAGCCCCCAAGTATTCCGTCTATTCAATTTCACTCACAAGTACTGGACCAACCCTTGGTATGGGTTTCAGGTAGTTCCTGGCAAATCGACCGCGGTGAGATTTGTGGTGAAAGCAAACATTCTAACGTTCTTGGCCACGCGGCCATATATATATATATATATATATATATATATAAAAAGTATATAAATATATATATGTATATATATGTGTGTGTGTGTGTGTGTGTGTGTGTGTGTGTTTGTGCGTTCGTGCGAGTGGAGCGGCGTCAGTTTGTTTCCTGCTTAAATGCAATCATCAGATCTGAAGATTGTGTTTAAGCATGAAACAAATTCTCGCCGCTGAGTGTTGACATCAGTGTCACTTCTATATTTACATACTCTCTATTCTCTATTCTTCTACCCTTATAAATATAACATCAGTGTCCACTTCTATATTTACATACTCTCTCTATTCCTCTATTCTTCTACCCTTATAAGTATAGCATCCTTATATATATATATATATATATATATATATATATATATATATATATATATATATATAGATATTAGAGAGAGAGAGATATAGTTCAGGTAATAAATTTGGGTATATAATCCAAGTGGCTTCTATTAATTTAAAATATTAGATCTATTTCACAAAAAGAGCTTAATATATTATTTATTATACCAGAGCCAATATATAGTATTACACAAAAAAACATTACCTCAGACGGTGGATAACGTTTCATTAATATTCATTAAAATAATATGTGACGTCATTTGTTTACATTTGGAAACGCCATGAGCAGATATGAATGTACGTGTAGAGATTCATGGATGATTGATGGTTAAAATCAAGTAAATTCGACATTGCTGACCGTACGCTCCTCTTTGGCCAAATCGGTAAAGGCACGTCAAGCTAAATCACGGTTCTGTATATGATACAGGTTCGAATCCTGTTGGAGGACATATACTTTCTGTGAAAATTTCTCGGACATTCAGGCCGGTAAATGTTATTAATACTGTTTATTATAAAACAGAGCATTTACTTAAATATGTGTATCTTTAAAAAGATTGTATAAACGTAAGAATGTCTTAATATATATATATATATATATTGTCCCACTAAAAGTTTCTTACTATTTTATTTTCAATAAATAATTTTGTTCTTTTGTTAGTTTCATGCATTTAAATGCATGTAATATTTAAAACTGCTAATATTCTTCGTAATTTAATATGTATATTTTAAATCAGTTACTCAGTCTATTGCTAGAAATCAATTTTGTAATTCTATTGCTAGAAATCAGTTACTCAGTCTGTTGCTAGAAATCAATTTTGTATGTCTGTTGCTAGAAATCAATTACTAATTCGGTTGCTAGAAATCAATTACTCAGTCTATTGGTAGAAATCAATTACTCAGTCTATTACTATATATATATATATATATATATATATATATATATATATATATATATGAAGAAAAAAAAAATATACGGAAAAAAACAAAATATAATTAACATTATCAATTCAACATAACAATATGATAATGTTAATTATATTTTATGAATATATCCTGAATGGTTTATTAGACCGAAACGTCCAACGTTGACATATTAACATTAAAACAGCATAATTGTATATAAGGATTTTTGTTTTGTTTTTCCGTATATATTTTTTCTTCATACTATCAGATCTATATCCATATATTTTGCTTGCATATATATATATATATATATATATATATATATATATATATATATATATATATATATATATATACCGAGTTTCAACCAAGGGCCACTGGAGGTATGGGTTACGTTTGGAGGCCATTTATGTGTAATAGGATTGGAAGAAGACTGTTATCCCGAGCCTTGAATAAGTTAAGATTGTCGTGATTGGGGGAACATCCTGTTGGGAGCTGATACCCACTGGGCAGTGGATCGCAGGAAAAAAGCTACTCGATTAAAACTAAATTCTCACCGATGGAACCGGAAGGTGTGTGGGTAGATTGCAAATATATAAATGGCATGGCGTCTTTCGTCCGATCGTCCGATCACTTTCCGTGTAAGTAGCAGGAGAATAATGAGAAGCTTGCAGCATCCAGCCTGTGGGTGAAATGTTGAACGGTGGAGAATAATATTTCGTAACCCACAAGGGTGTTTATAGACGCTTTTAACTCTATCAAAGCTGGAGAGTGCCGTCTGGCAATGCTCCTGCCCTAATACTACTGCAGTACTCTATCTTTGGCTTGATCTGGCCCTTGTAAAGGAAGAGGATAAGCAGGAGAGATCAATTACTTACTGTCGAATATTGGTTAGCTTACCAGTGGTCTGACACACAAGTAGGCAAGTGTGCCCAGAAGCTAAACTGACTTGAGTCATTTACTGGAGAGATATATGGGTGAATAGAGACCACTCATGCAAATGTATTGGGCAGGTCTATTCTAACAAAATGGACCAACCTAACTGGTGTATTGGGCACTCTCCTATAAAATGAGGTAAAATTAGCTGGCCTGCTTTTCAAGAGGACACAAGAAGGTAGCCATGTTAGTAGGTAAGTCACTTGACTTCTACAGAGCTGTACAGTGAACCGACTTGAGGGCGAATGTGAGTTTGAGGCCCAAGTGTCTTTCGAGACAAGGTGCTTCCCCGAGAGGACCTCCGTTCATCAAGATTGGTGTCAAATCGGTGATAATGAAATGTAACTTGCTTGGTCTTCGATGAATTGAATGGAACCAACCAGATTTTATCCTATTGGGTAGTTTGCGCAAGATTGGAAGAGAGTTCAGTCGACAATCTCGAGAGTTTTAGAGGTTCCCCCGTATATAGTCGGCATATATGTTTACAAATGATATGTGTATATTCTTAGACAGATCATTTATGCAGATCAAAAAGAGGTTTTGTCTAAGTAATGACTCCTGGGGACACCTGCGTTGACCTCTAGGGCTCCAGTGAACAGGACTTTAATAATTACCTTCAGGGACCTAACTACCAGTTATGAAAAAAATTATTATCGAGATAACCCATCCCGGAAAACATGACTGGAGAGCTTGTGTAGTAAGCCTTTTTGACACATCCTGTCGAAGGCCTTTGAGATATCTAGTGCTATGGTCTTCGAGGTGTGTTTGTCGTCCAGCGTCTCACTGGTTGCGTGAATGATTGTAATTAGGACGTCGGCGGTGGATCGGCCCAACGGAAACCAATATTGCTCGTCGGTGAAAAGTTTGTTCTTTTCTAGATGCTCGACGACCTTCTTATTGATTATGACCCCAAAAACCTAAGGAGACTGATGGGTTTGTTCTGGGAGGGAAGAAGATCGTACGTCCGCGTTCGTGAAAACCTGAACACTTTCCAAAGTTTTGGGAAGAATTTCTCCTTCGAGAAGCGGTTGAATAATAGTACTGGAGATAATTCCGGATTGATATTCTTAAGGACCACCACCAGAATTTCGTCGTTGACTACGACTAGAATTTCGAACCCAACCCTTTATTTCATTCGCAGAAATAGATTTTTCTAGTTCCACGTGTCATCCCTCTTCCGCCTTTAGGTCTAGTCACAGGATTTAACCAACGTCTTTATCCACTTGGGCATGTGTCCTTGGAGAAGTCTCTGCATGAATTTCTGGGATTTATAAACCTCATGACTCAGTAACCGTTTTTACCAGTTAGAATTGCATTTTTTTCCGTTATTATTATTGCATTTTTTTTTACCAGAGCTTATATTGCAATTTTTGTGCTGTTCTTTGCATTTCTGTAGGACTCCGTATTACCGCTTCCCATATTGTATTCATTTCTATGTTTGGCCGACTCAGGAGATATTTGTGGCCTAGTATATGTGCTGATTCTTTAAGTTTTCGTATTTTGCAGTGATGTTCTCTGTTTGTTCTCTTCATCCCACAGGAGGCAGGGATCTCCCTTTTCCCTCTCTGAAGAAAGCCGGAGTATTCAACGGTCGAAACGTAAATATGGCAATGAAGATGTGGATAACTGTTGTATCGGAAACCTACCACCCCTCTTGAAGATGAACTTGTCTGCGAACAAAGACTTTAAATAGTGGTATGTCAGTTGACATGGGGGGGGGAGACAGATAGACAGAGAAGTTCTTAGCTGAGCTAGTTATTGACTACTCAGGCGATTTCTGTACCTTTTTACCAACCTATTAAAACCCTTGTTATTGTTACGTGTTATCTGGCGTTTGTCTCTACTAACCCCAAATCAACATCATAACAATAACATTCCGAATAATGTAAATAATCCTAATACCTCATCTCAGGGATATAGGGAGATATGTTGGGTCATTTTTCTGAGTTTACCCTGCTCCACCTTTATGAGTTTTTTTTTTAATTTTTATCCCAATGTACTCATGAGTATGATTTTTATCCCAAGGTACTCATGAGTCATAAAAATTTAAAAAAACTTAAAAGGTCCAGGGTAAACTTGATCTCATATATCTCTGAGATGAGGTATTAGGATTATTTACATTATTCGGAATGTTATTGTTATGATGTTGATAATGTCAAGTAGAGTCTATTTTTGATTGCCCTTGTGCACAACTGTGATATCAAGGCAATTTCCCTTGTCAGCAATGATGGTCATATACTACAGGTGGTTAAATTGCACATTATCATACCACTTCTCTGTGCAAACGAATCCATACATTCACCACCTTTCAAAATGAATTCTGATAGCAACATTGCTATGATATGGTCTCAATTGTTATAATATAATTGTGCTTATTCCTTCTTTAGTTACTTAGTTCGTCTGTTCGTCCGAAGGAAAAATAGTCGTTCCCCTGTGTCGCTGCATTAAGTACCTGACTCCTCTGTGCCTTGAGAGGCATTTTTTGTGTGCCATGCCCTTTCAGGGAGTAGGCGATCATGGCTCCCCACCTCTCTCTATCTCCTGCAGCTCTCAAGATTCTTTGTTTCCTCCACCAAACCTCGTTCTGTCATCCACTTGCTCAAGCCCATCAGGTATGCCATACGTCGTTTTCCATTGCCTCTCTTTTTCTCTATTCAACCCGTGAGTATCAGATTCTCCATGCCATCTTTCCAAATTATGTGTCCCAGAAACCTCAGCTGTTTCTTTCTGACGTTGTCCTTCTCCTTGTTTGTAACCTCTCTAAGATCTCATCGTTGCTCACACGCTCGGTCCATGACATCCTTAGCATCCGTTGTGTCGTGGCACAATAGTAAAAATAAGAAAATCAAGTCGAAGTTGGTTTAAAGAACAAGTGTATTTAACATCACAGATACCAAGGTAGGAAACGGGTACTACTCAGCTAGGCAGTTGTAGAACTGTCGCTGCTTACACCGGGTAGGTATTACTGGCACTATATATAGGTAGAACCGGTGTAATTCCCTTGTGTTAGAGGCCGGTGCAACATCATCATTTTGTACAACAACATCTCCGTCGCTTTGAGTTTCTTTCTATGCCTATAACAGTTCATTTTTATCTATTTTTCTTCATGTTTTGATTCTATATTATCTTGATTTTCTTTTGTGTATGTGCCTCCACATTTTCTCCGAAAAACAGAGCATGATGAAAGGGGCCCCAAACATAATAAAAAACAAAACTTTTATCCTCAAAATGCTTTTTAGTATTAAGAGGAAAGACCAAAGTATTTTTCGATTATTTTATTAAATTTTAATCCTCTCTAGCAAGTTCGAAATTATGGTAAAAAATTTCTTGTGTTATTTTTTGTGTTTTTTTTGTGTTATTTTTTGTGTTTTTTTGTGTTATTTTTTTGTGTTTTTTTTAGTGTTACTTTTTTTCTTAAGTCGTCGATGCCGTTCATATTTACGTTAGTGTCTTTTGCGTCTCTTTTTCAGGTGTAAAAAAATTGATTTGGAAATTTTTGTAAAGATCAAATAATTGTCGACTTTTTAATGAAACATTCAGCACTTATTCGGAAAGGAATTAAATTATTTTTCCTTCTTTCATTTACAGAAAATTGTAGTAAACATAATTGTTTTTTTTTATATGTTGCCACCCACTTATTATTCTTAGTTTCCCTTAACTAATTAGAACCTAAATCTAGTCGTCCTGGGTAAGACGTTAAACTACATCCGCGTCCAGGGTAAGATGATAAACTACGTCCAACAGTAAGGCATCTGATTAAGAGGTTTTGAGGAGCGTGAAACCACCTCTTAGTTGCTGGTGTTCCCAGGTCCACCCTCGCCCGGGGTGGTAGCACCTGTTAGGGTCCCAGCTATGGGCAAATATTTAACTATTACCAGCAATACATTTGTGAAAAGGTTATTACCAGACAAAACAATTTTTAAGAATATTAACAGAAACAGATTTTTGAGAAAACAAAATATTACCAGCAATAAAGAATTTTGTCGGCATTGAGTAGCCCATTGGAGTTGGTATGACGTGGGACAAAATAAACCAAACCAATCTAAACCAAAGAATACTTATTCTGTTCATACTAACCTATCCTAAAAATCTCGTCGGCATTAAATAACCCATTGAGGTTGATATACCGTAAAACAGAATAAATCAAATCAATTTAAACCAAATAATGCATATTCTATTCATACGAATCTATCCTAAAAATGTTGTCGGCATTAAATAACAAATTGAGGTTGATATGCCGTAAAACAACATAAACCAAACCTATCTAAACCAAATAATGCATATTCTATTCATACGAATCTATCCTAAAAATGTTGTCGGCATTAAATAAAGCATTGAGGTTGATATGCCGTAAAACAAAATAAACCAAACCAATCTAAACCAAAGAATACATATTCTATTCATACGAATCTATCCTAAAAATGTTGTCGGCATTAAATAACCCATTGAGGTTGATATGCCGTAAAACAAAATAAACCAAACCAATCTAAACCAAAGAATACATATTCTATTCATACGAATCTATCCTAAAAATTTGTCGGCATTAAATAACCCATTGAGGTTGATATGCCGTAAAACAAAATAAACCAAACCAATCTAAACCAAAGAATACATATTCTATTCATACGAATCTATCCTAAAAATGTTGTCGACATTAAATAACCCATTGAGGTTGATATGCCTTAAAACAAAATAAAGCAAAGTAATCTAAACCAAAGAATACATATTCTATTCATACGAATCTATCCTAAAAATGTTGTCGACATTAAATAACCCATTGAGGTTGATATGCCTTAAAACAAAATAAACTAAAAAGTAATCTAAACCAAAGAATACATATTCTATTCATACGAATCTATCCTAAAATGTTGTCGGCATTAAATAACCCATTGAGGTTGATATGCCGTAAAACAAAATAAACTAAAAGTAATCTAAACCAAAGAATACATATTCTATTCATACGAATCTATCCTAAAAATGTTGTCGGCATTAAATAACCCATTGAGGTTGATATGCCTTAAAACAAAATAAACTAAAGTAATCTAAACCAAAGAATACATATTCTATTCATACGAATCTATCCTAAAAATGTTGTCGGCATTAAATAACCCATTGAGGTTGATATGCCGTAAAACAAAATAAACCAAACCAATCTAAACCAAAGAATACATATTCTATTCATACCAATCTATCCTAAAAATGTTGTCGGCATTAAATAACCCATTGAGGTTGATATGCCGTAAAACAAAATAAACCAAACCAATCTAAACCAAATAATACATATTCTATTCATACGAATCTATCCTAAAAATGTTGTCGACATTAAATAACCCATTGAGGTTGATATGCCTTAAAACAAAATAAACTAAAGTAATCTAAACCAAAGAATACATATTCTATTCATACGAATCTATCCTAAAAATGTTGTCGGCATTAAATAACCCATTGAGGTTGATATGCCGTAAAACAAAATAAACCAAACCAATCTAAACCAAAGAATACATATTCTATTCATACGAATCTATCCTAAAAATGTTGTCGGCATTAAATAACCCATTGAGGTTGATATGCCTAAAACAAAATAAACCAAACCAAACCTAATTCTAGGAAAATATTTTTACGTTATCTTTCTTATTAAATTTATATTTGAAATTTTTATTTTTTTAATTTTCACGTTATTTTGCTATTTCTTTTCAAATTATTTTTTTATTTAAATCCTATTCTATCAAAAAAAGTTTATTTTATCTTTTTTTATTAAATTTTTTGAGTTGTTTTGAGATAAAAATGTTTGAAAGATAACCTTTAATTTAATTTTAAATCTAACGTTTAATTTAATTATTTTTAGACTTGATTTCATTCACATTTCAAGATTTATTTTTGGGTTCTTTGTTTTTCAGAAAATGGTAGTAAACATCATTTTTTTTTACATATGTTACAACCTACTTACTTAATCTCAGGAAATTTCGAAAAATTAAATTGGCCTGAGAAAATTTTTTTATGGTGGCATTTAAATGACATTATCGTTAAAAGGTCACTTGTTTTAAAGTTTTTTTACGTTACTGGGAAAACCCAATAATTTTTTTGGGTCTGCAATTCTTTCATTTCATTTCTGTGTTTCATCGTGTCTCAACAGGCTTTTAAAATTTGTTTTTGATAATTATTGTCAATGCTTTTCAATACCGTGAGTTAATAATTTTAGAAATATCATTGGAAAATTCGAAAACTTTCGAAAATCCGAAAAGTTAGCGCGTATGCTAGGCCACAAAAATCTATTATCCGGCCAAGCATAGACATAAATACAATATGAGAAAAGTGCATTTACATTTTTGAAGCGGACTAGGGTGTTCTTCCACAAGCTAAGCTATGTTTTCGTCAGTCTGAAACGTTTCGATCCTTCCTGTCCAGATAACGGAATATTGGCTATTTTCTAAGTACATATTACTGTACGCGTAAACAAACGTTGGCTGAAACGAAGAGCACGCTGAGAGTAAAATTTCCTTATTAAACGCTTGCTGTGACCCAAGAAATTAATTTAATATAAGCAGAAGGCTTTCTGCCTGGGAGACTAAAAAAGTCCTCAAGGCGCTGTCTGTTTGAAAATAATGGTTTCTTATATATATGTATATTGCATTTCAGTAAAAATGAAGACATCCAAAAAACTTTTTTGATATTAAAAATGCTCTCTACGTTACGTTTTTACTTGTGTAAATATATATATATATATATATATATATATATATATATATATATATATATATATATTGAATAATAAAATTAAAATCTTCAGACACACTGGGCTGTAGATTAATATTCTTTCGTTTTTATTACTATTATTTCATGTAGATTCCTCGGCAAGTTCGGCAAAAATGGCCATCATCAGGTGAAGAATATTTCTGCTTGCTGGTAGCAGTAAACTACAGAAATGAATGTCTTGATGGAGAAAATGAACTTTTGTCTGTAGTTTTCATTTGTTTTTTTTATTTTTTTTATCTTTTTAACATGAATCTTTTAACATTCCTTGTGTTGGTCAGTCTCTTTTAAATTGCTGGATGGATTTATGCTTCTCTGAATATATATATATATATATATATATATATATACAAATGAGAGAAAGAACAGATGGAGTAAAAATTTACTTTTTAAAAAAGTGCACAATACAAAGTAGAGCAATATTTATATATATATATATATATATATATATATATATATATATATATATATTATAATATTTTATTATTATAGATGATAATAAAAACATTGTACATCGATACACAAAAAGCTTACAATCATATTATTGAAACATGAAAGCTGTTGTTTTCTAAGGAGTTAGGTGACCAGATATAAGGGGGGAATGTGGTCGGTGAAATTGTCTGACAGTCATGACTGTGTTCTCCCTATTATGTGGCATGTTGCAGATTCCTATTCCCAAGCATAGTGTTTTCCAGCAGCCACCCTCTTGACCCAGAGCTGTACTACCTACACGAGGCTCTTGATGTTGGCCTCGGGCTTGAGTCTGAGTCGCTGTGATAAGATGAATAGAAGCATAACGTCGCCATCACTATAGATCACGCTTAGCATCATCGTAATTAGACTCATTCAACTCTTTTCCGATTTTTCGGTAGTGACCTCAGATTGACACCCAAAGACAACAAAATCAAAAACAAACAACGAAATGCACGAAATTAAAAATGCTATATATATATATATATATATATATATATATATATATATATATATATATATATATATATATATGAGGGAGGCTATATTTATGATCAACTGTACTTAACAGTGGACATTGAAATCAACATCCAACAGTCTGTCCTCTCTCTGTGTTGCCTTCAATATATATATATATATATATATATATATATATATATATAGACTCTTCTCTCCCGTCGAATTCGACGTATGAGGGTCAAACAGATCACTTCCAAGGAAACCGACAGCCCGACACCAGCACATGAGTTTTGATTATATTGCTGAAGGTTTTGTGCAGGACCATCCACACTTTTTGAAGAGCCGAATACAGAGACCCTGGTACACTATGTGCCACAAGGTCCTCAAACGACTCTCCGCAGGTTTTGAATTCAGAGTTTTCCTTCTCCTAGACCAGTTGCCATCCAAGGCTATATAACTCAGTCTGTCCTGCTATTTACCCATAGCTGGAGGGAGAAGAGGATTCACACCTTTCCCAATGGAATTAGCACGTAAGTGAATGCAATGGACTCGACTGGAATTCGAACATGGCTCTACGATTCCTTAATGCAAGCCGTTATAAATGTAGTTTATATATATATATATATATATATATATATATATATATATATATATATATATATATATATATATATATTCTTATTTCTTATTTTGTTAAAATATTTCAACCTTGAAAATAAATAAATGTATAGCTGAAAGAGCTTGGGTAAAAAAAACATTGGGCAGATTTTATAATATTATAATTTATTTATTTTTTATAAATTAATTTATTATCTGAAAACAAAAAAAATAGATCATATAAGAAATTGTATAAAAAACTAAATCAAAGCTCTTTGCCTGTCTTGTTCAATGAAATGTGCACACACACACACACACACACACACACACACATATATATATATATATATATATGATAGACATCTTCTGTTTTTTAGATTTGTGTCGTATTTGACACTTGATACCCATATAAAGTTCTCCACTGCATTAACCGGGTATTGAATTCACACTCTTTGGGTCCTGTAACAGGATCTAACCAACGCTTTTATCCACTGTGCTATGTGTCCTTGAGGACAGAGGGAAATTAACAAGAGATAACTGATAACTGACATCCATTAAACATGGCACGTGGAACTAGAACAGTCTACCCCAGTGAGCAAAATAAAGGGTTCAGTTCGACATTCCAACCACCTGAAGAAGGCCGGAGCGTACAACGGCCGAAATTTTGTAATGAATATGGCGACAAAGATGAGAACAATAGTCCGAATAATTTAAATAATATACATCTTATCCGTTTAAATGGTGTTTTAGTGGATGCCCATATTTGAGTAGACGCTCCGTTTATTTTCAATGGTATTTTATTTTATCTACCGGCCTGAATGTTCGAGAAAATTTAATAAAGAGCAATGGGGGGGTATTTTTCTATATTAGGTTTTTTTTTCCTTTTTTTTTATTCTCATCATCATTTTTCTTTCATTCTTTTCTTCTTTCCCTCCTACTCGCTTTATATTCCTTTGCTTTCCTTTTTTATTTATTTTCCTGCTTTTTTTTATATTTATCTCATCATTTATTCCTTTCTTTACTTCTCTATTTCTTTCTCTAATTATTCTTTCCTTGTTTTTATTTCTGTGTTTCCTTCTTTTTTAATCTTTCTATATCTTGTTTCCTTATTTCTTTATTTTCTTGCTTTCTTTCTTATTTTCCATACATTTTCTTTCTTTCTTTCTTTCTTTGTCATCTTCTCATGCACTTTCTTTCTTTCTTTCTTTCTTTCTTTCTTTCCATACACTTTATTTCTTTCTTTTTTCTTCTTGCTATGCTCTTTCTTTCTTTTTATCTTTCTTCCTTTCTTTCTTTCTTTCTTTCTTTCTTTCTTTCTTTCTTTCTTTCTTGCCATCCTCTTTCTTTCTTATTTTTCATCTTCCCTTGTTCTTTCTTTCTTTCTTTCTTTCTTTGTCATCTTCTCATGCATTTTCTTTCTTTCTTTCTTTCTTTCTTTCTTTCTTTCTATACACTTTATTTCTTTCTTTCTTTTTTCTTCTTGCTATGCTCTTTCTTTCTTTTTATCTTTCTTTCTTTCTTTCTTTCTTTCTTGCCATCCTCTTTCTTTCTTATTTTTCATCTTCCCTTGTTCTTTCTTTCTTTCTTTCTTTCTTTCTTTCTTTCTTTCTTTCAATACAATTTCTTTCTTTATGTCTTTCTTTCTTTTTTCATCTTCCCATGCTCTTTCTTTTACTTCTTTCTTTCTTTCTTTCTTTCTTTCTTTCTTTCTTTCTTTCTTTCTATAATTTCATTCCTTCTTTCTTCCTTTACTTCTTTTTTCTTTATTTTGTTCATTCTTTTATCTTTCCGTATTGCTTCTCTCATTCTTGGTTTTATTTATTTCTTTCTTTCATTTTTTCATACATTTCTTTCGTTCTTTCTTTTAATTCTTTCTTTTATATTTCAATACTATTTTTTCTTTCTTTCTTTCTTTCATTTCTTTCTTTCTTTCTTTCTTCCATCTTTCCATACTTTTTCGTTCTTTCTTTCTTTTTTTGTTTCCTTCTAATTTCATTTTTCCATACTCTTTCTTTTTTTATTTCCTTCTTTCTTTCATCTTTCCACAGTCTTTGATTGTTTCTTTCTTTCTTTCTTTACATATTGTTTCTTTCTTTTCTGTCTTCCTTTCATCTTTCCATATTCTTTCTTTATTTATTTTTTCTAGCTCTTTCTTCAAGCTTTCTTTCTTTCTTCCTTTTCATACTCTTTCTTTCTTTCTTTCTTTCTTTCTTTCTTTCTTTCTTTCTTTCTTTCTTTCTTTCTAGCATTTCTTTATCATCTTCCCAAGCTCTTTCTTTCTTTTATTTATTTATTTTTTCCTTTCCATAATCTTTCTTTTTTCATCTTCTCATGCTCATTCTTTCTTTTCTTTTCTTTCTTTCTTTCTTTCTTTCTTTCTTTATTTCTTTCTTTATTTCCTTACTCTTTCTTTCTTTTTTTCATCTGTTTATGCTCTTTCTTTCTTTTATTTATTTTTTTATTTATTTATTTATTTATTTATTTATTTATTTATTACTTTCCATACTCTTTCCTTCTTTTCTCAACGTCCCATACTCTTTCTTTCTTTCTTTCTTTCTTTCTTTCTTTTTCACCTTCCGATGCTCATTCTTTCCTTTATATCTTTCTTTCTTTTTTATCTTTCTGTCTTTCTTACTTTCTATACTCTTTCTTTCTTTCTTTTTTTCATCTTCCCAGGCTATTTCTTTCTTTCTTTTTTTCTTCCTTTCCATACTCTTTCTTTCTTTCTTTCTTTCTTTCTTTCTTTCTTTCTTTCTTTCTTTCTTTGTTTGTCATCTTCCCATGCTCTTTCTTTTTTTATTTCTTTCTTTCTTTTTTCCTTTCCATAATCTTCCTTTCTTACTTATTCTTCTTCCCATGATCTTTCTTTCTTTTCTTTCTTTCTTTCTTTCTTTCTTTCTTTCTTTGAATACTCTTTCTTTCTTTATGTCTTTCTTTCTTTATGTCTTTCCTTCTTTTTTCATTTTCCCATGCTCTTTCTTTCTTTCTTTCTTTCTTTCTATTTATTCATTCATTCTTTCCTTCTTTCGTTTCCTCCTTTTTTCCTTTCTTTCCTCCTTTCTTACATCTTTCCATAGTCTTTCTTTCTTTTTTCTTTCTTTCTTTCTTTCTTTCTTTCTTTCTTTTTTCTTTCTTTCATTCTTTTTTCTTTCTTTCTTTCTTTCCATACTCTTTTTTCTTTTTATTTATTCATTCATTTTTTCCTTCTTTCTGTTCCTTCTTTCTTTCCTCCTTTCTTACATCATTCCATAGTCTTTCTTTCTTTTTTTATTTACTTCTTTTTTTTTCATTTTTGCCACTTTCCTTTTATATTTCTTTTCTTTATTTCTTTCTTTTCCGTTCTTTGCTCCTTTTTCTTCCTTCCTCTCCTTCTTTCTTTCTTTCTTTCTTTCATTTCCTTCTTTCTTTTCTCTTGCATAATTTAAATATTTCGTTCTCACCTTCTGTATTTCCATTTTTTTTTTTCCTTTTCTTCTTTAATTTAATTTAATTTGATTTTACTTTATATGACTTCGTTCTTTTTTATCTTTTGGTTTTTACTTTCAGTCATCTTTTTAAAACCTTTTCTTTTATTTTTCGCAAATTCTCGAGCGTGCCTAAGTCGAAATATAAAAAAAAATGGAAGATACATCAAAATATGAGATGGTCTGTGGAAATATGTGACAATTCAACGAAATATGATACTGAAATTTTAACAACTGATGATTAAAAACAAAAGAACTTTATCGAAGAAAAATGGTGGCAAATTTTTCACGAAAGATTTTCAAATTTTCTTAACGATTTCTTTGTTCAAACATCGCGCAAAAATTGTTTCCTTCTGTAATGTCAAATAAATCGATTGAATGGTTAGCGGAATTAAATAAATTATTTATGCCGAGAAACTGACTTCTGCAAAGGAGATTTATCGGTGTTCAGGAAATGGAGATATCAATGGAAATGTGATACGTCCCAAAGAAAATATGGTAAGATCCATGGAGATATGGAATGTTCCAAAGAACGCATGGACTGACCCATTTTAAAATAATGGAATAATGCATAGTAAACAAATAATAAAAGTATTTTATAATAATAAGATTTCGGAACGTTTCTGTGTGTGTTACGGTAGCGCATCAATGGCACATCATAGCGCAGTTGTCTTAGAGCAAAACTGCGAAATCATATTAAACTGGGAAATAAAACAATTATCTTTTTTCTTTCTTTCTTTCTTTCTTTCTTTCTTGCCGTTCCATACGTTTTTTTTTTAATTCCGAATATTGGAGGAGGTATGAAAAAATACGACTTTAACAAAAATCTAAAAACAATTACTTTAGCAATAATAGAAACTCACACTTTCTATAAAATATATAAGGAATATAGCAGTACAGGAGTGTATATAGCAAAGAAATGCAGTCATAAAAAGTTGTAAGATGAAATAAAACAGAAAACGTATCATGAAAGCCCAAACGTTCACTACAGACGTATATAATAAGAACATTTAATACTTTGTTATACCTGAACGTACCTATTCTATTATTAATAGACTCTCCCACAGATAATAAGTAGTAGTATCACAACTAGATTGCTGCGTCATTAACTCTTATTTCAAGTTCCTAACGTTTTGTACGTCGAACCTAATTTAGGACGACTTATTGAATTACAAGCCTTCACTGTGAAAACTACTCTACAACATACTTTAATACGAAAAAGATCCCCACTTTAGAACAAAAGAAACACCTATGTTATTTACATTGTTCTGACTATCGTCCTCATCTTTGTTGCCATATTTATCACAAAGTTTTAGCGGTTGTAGGTTCCAACATTCTTCATCTGGTTCGAATGTCGAACTGAACCCTTATTCTCACTCGCTGGGTACACTGTTCTAGTTTCATGTTCCATGTCTAACGGATGTCAGTTATCTTCTGTTAATTCCCTCTCCAAGTGCTCCCCTGCCTTAACCAGATATTGAACTCACACTCATTGGCTCCTGTCATTGGATCTAACTAACGCCTTTATCCACTGTGCCATATGTCCTTGAGGACACATGGCACAGTGGACAAAGAGCAGCACAATATTATTGGATAAAGACAGAGCAAACTTATTATTAATTAAAGAATATCAAACACTTAAAACTCCATCGGTGATAATCTTAATTTCATGAGACCTTTAAAAAAAAGCAGCTCTCAATCTTCAAGACCTTCAAATAAATCACAAATGAAATGGAAAAAATATTCCGGGTTAAATCAAGCGATATTGCTATTTTATTTTGTTGTGTATGATACACCTAATTTACATAAGCGGACTACCGACCATATAAATATGGGTTGGTACCGGAAGACGGGGAAGATAGTAGAGATTAAGAAATTGAATCCAGAGACTCTGCCCGACTGCGATTTAGTCAACCCATTATGCAGGAACAGTCTTCCCAAGAATATACCAAACTAACTGTAAATATTGTGTACCTATTCTTTGTTTCAATACATTTTGTTAACGTACATTTTGTGTTGTATTATTCCATGCTTATTTAAGCTTCAACATATTTAGATAGTAGGAAAAGGTAGACAGAGAACTAACTTCATTTTAAGGCCCTCCACCATCCTTAAGCCCTTCCGCCATTCTCAAATGATCTACGCAGGTCAGTATATCAAAGTAGCTCAAAACTCTATGCCTTTTCCACACTCTAAATAATATATCTCTTGATTAAACCCGGAATAATTTCCCATTTGTCGGCATTAAATAACACACTAAAGTGTTGATATTCCGTAAAACAAAATAATTCCAAACCCTGATCTACAAACTGATTTTTTACAAAGAATACATATTCTAGTCTTACGAAGCGATCCTAAACATCTTGTCGTCATTAAATAACCCATTGACGTGTTGATAAGCCGTAGAACAAAATAAACCCAAACCCAGAAATACAAACTGATTTATTACAAAGAATAGACATATTTTCTATTTCTTCTCGGCATTAAATAACGAACTAAGTAATCCTAAAACATCCTGTCGGCATTAAACTATTTCTTATAAAGAATACATATTTTATTTATACGAAGTAATCCTAAACATCCTGTCGGCATTAAACTATGAATAAGATATATATATAATGGTAATCAAAACAAAAATAACCCCAAACCCTGATCTACAAACTGATTACTTACAAAGAATACATATTCTATTCATACGAACCTAAATTAAAAATCTTGTTGGCATCAAATAACCTATTGCGGTTGATATGCGATAGAACAAAATGAACCTAAACCCTGAAATACAAACTTATTTCATACAAAGAATACATATTCTATTCATACTATCCTATCCTAAAAATCTCGTCCGCATTAAATAACCCATAGATGTGTTGATATGCCATAGAACAAAATAAACCCAAACCCCGACCTACAAACAGATTTCTTACAAAGAATACATATTTTATTCAGCCGAACCTATCCTAAAAATCTTGTTGGCATTAAATAACTCATTGAGGTTGATATGCCGTACAACAAAATAAATCATATCAATTTAAACCAAAGAATACATATTCTATTCATACGAATCTATCCTTAAAATGTTGTCGGCATGAAATAACCCATTGAGGTTGATATGCCTTAATACAAAATAAGCTAAACCAATCTAAACCAAAGAATACATATTTTATTCATACGAATCTATCCTAAAAATGTTGTCGGCATTAAATAAACCATTGAGGTTGATATGCCTTAAAACAAAATAGATCAAACCAATCTAAACCAAAGAATACATATTCTATTCATACGAATCTATCCTAAAAATGTTGTCGGCATTAAATAACCCATTTAGGTTGATATGCCGGTAAACAAAATAAACTAAACCAATCTAAACCAAAGAATACATATTCTGTTCATACGAATCTATCCTAAAAATGTTGTCGGCATTAAATAACCCATTGAGGTTGATATGCCGTAAAACAAAATAAACTAAACCAATCTAAACCAAAGAATACATATTCTATTCATACGAATCTATCCTAAAAATGTTGTCGGCATTAAATAACCCATTGAGGTTGATATACCGTAAAACAAAATAAACCAAACCAATCTAAACCAAAGAATACATATTCTATTCATACGAATCGATCCTAAAATCTTGTTGGCATTATATAACCCATTGAGGTGTTGATATACCGTAAAACAAAACCACGTAGATAAGCTATTTAAAAAATTACTGAACCGAAAGTGTATGTCTGCAAAGTAGATTTTATTAAATAAAACGCATAAGATAAATCTCCAACGTGTTCCGACAGTTGCATTACCATCGATAGTCTTGTAAATTTTATATTTATTTACTAAATGGAAGCATTTTTCTGTATATGTGACAATATATTATTAAGACATTTTATTGGTCGAAGAGACCGGGTAGAAATGGGAACCTACTGCGGAAAAAAATCTGCCTCGTCAGTCATGTATCGAAAGACACATGATCGCCTAAGCGTGTGTCACGCATGGTACATAACTGACTTATTGGTCGAATTATGGAAGATGATGTCCTGCAAATATTCCCTTATTCCTATAGAACACCGTGTACTTTATGTCCTATTTTAGCGTTGAAAGTTCATGTCTTTTCTTCAAGTAAATTCAACTGTCTCACTCACTACCAGAAACTAAATTTTATCAGTGTCTTAGAATTCAAAATGGCGAACTAAATCTTGTTTACGATAGAGTATTTACTTTCTGATAATGATCAATATGGTTGAAAGAAACCCATCAACATGAAAAGAAAAAACATAAAGCCGTGACGAGTTTTTTATATGTTTACAAGCGCTTTCTTTTCACTTTGCATTTCACAAATCGTCTTTGCCATGTTGTTACGATGATGGACTAAACTTTCAGTTGTCAGAAAAAATGCTTATCATTTAATCGAATCTATACGTAGTCGACTTAAATGAATGTTCTTTCTCTACGAGTTAACGTTTATAAGCTACATCTTGCTTTCGTTGCAGATGAAATTGCAACATCTGAACTATATCTGTCTATACACAAAATATTCAAAGACAAAAACACAACGCACATGAGTATACACACACACATTATATTAATAGTATTCACTTGGATTATATACAAACGAATTATTACCTGTATATATATATATATATATATATATATATATATATATATATATATATATATATATATATATATATATATATATATATATATTGTGTATTTAGGCAGCATCTTTTCATTCATACACGTTTCATTAAATAATATAGACACGTATAGTCTATTTATTTTATTTTTTTTTTCATAACGTCTGATAAGTTTAATAACATTATCATTGAACGAAGAAAGAAATTCACAATATTGATCCATATTTTTTTATCCAATCTAAGCTTTCGGCTTACATAAGCCATTATCAATGATGTCAATTACAACATATTAAGCAATATACGGACAAGACAGTGATGATAGTCTGTGATTGTTTACATAGATGATTTCTAAGCAACAATAAACACCTGCATATAGGACGCTAGAAGCGAAAATCGCACCGCATCTCATGACGTCACACATGACCACCCGAGAGTGATTTTTCTAGTGATTTTATAACATTTTTATGTTATAATGTTTCCATAAAAATAATGAAAAACAAAAATTAATGCTGCTTCAATGTCGACGTCAGACGTTTTGGTCTAGTAGACCTTCTTCAGGACATAGTTATTAAAACATAATTAATACTTGTATATTCAGATTTTTGTTTTTTCATATTACTCTTGACGGTTTTATATCTACATATTTGCTTATATATATATATATATATATATATATATATATATATATATATACTGTTCCGCTGTATAACATCTCATCAGAGTGGCTAGACTTCATGTTGTCTCGATCGAAAACTGGTTGACTTGGCATCAGTTGGAGAATCTGTCCCACAGCAGGTATGAAGATGAATTTAAGCCTATTTATATTTGGATAAACAGACCTGTGTCTGAGAGAACTTGATTCGTTCTATCGAAGAGTATTGCATTAATAGTAATAGTCACTGTTACAAACTCACATTTCTTCCGCAGAGAGCCCAAACCAAATAATTTTTCAGGAACTTATATATATATATATATATATATATATATAGACAGTGGGGGGGAAATTTATTGTATTTTCAACTAATGAATAAACTTATTTTTTCATCTAATTAACTGTACACAGATGGATAAATGATAACTAAATACGCATGGAAAATTGAAAGAAGGAAGGAATGATTGACTGTCCACAGAATCCAGAACAATAGACCTCAATATAAGTTTTAAGGAACATATATATATATATATATATATATATATATATATATATATATATATATATATATATATATATATATATATATATATATACATACAGTGGGGAAAACAAAATATATATATATATATATATATATATATATATATATATATATGTGTGTGTGTGTGTGTGTGTGAAAGTGTATATAAATATAAATAAATATATATATGTATAATTATTTATATATTATATACGCGATACTTATTAAAAGCGCTCAATATCAGAAATAGAGCTAACATATTTGGTTGGATAGATGTGAGTTTGTGAAACTGGGTTTCACGCTTTAGCGATCGTCAGTGTTTGTCTGACGATCGCTAAAGCAATAAACCCAGGGTCTAAACTCAGATCTATCTCTAAATATATATATATATATATATATATATATATATATATATATATATATATATATATATATATATATATATATATATATATATATATATATATATATATATATATATATATATATATAAAGTTATATATATATATATATATATATATATATATACAGTGGGGTGAAATAAATATTCATACACATAAATTTTCTTAATTTATTGTATTTTTCAACTAATGAATAAACTTATTTCTTTTTCATCTAATTAACTGTACACAGATGCATAAATAATAACTAAATACGCGTAGAAAAGAGAAAACTTATGGCACATCTCCAGAAGGAAGAAACGATTGACTGTCCACGGAATCCACAACAGCCGACCTTAATATGTAGTAAATGGCATGTCTAACCGATTTCCAGTCGGATCGCAGCGATTCGTGGCAGTTTTTATTTGGCCTCGTGCGCTTCCCCAGTATTATCCAACCATGGAATCGTTAACTCTACTAGCAGGACAGATTTCTTTGAATCAGAGCACACAACAATGCCATGACATGCGTCTGTCTGAATGATGTGTATCGTAAATTGTTGTAAGATCAACCAACGCCCTCCAAACAGGTTGTGAGTTATTTGGGTTTTTCGTACAGGGCGTTCACCATCCTTGCGAAAAGGGATCTTCGGTTCTCTGGTCTTTACAGGCTGTACGTTGACGACTTCACACTGTGTTCTGACGAAGTCCAATGCCCATTTCCTGCGCTTTGTTGCAGTGGTTGTGGACATACAGAGTGCACGTGATATAAAGTACCTCGATCAGTTAAATATAATGCACATATATCTGTGTCAGTGTATCCCCCCACAGCTTGAGTTTGGTCGTATTTGCTAGATGATCATAGGTAGATCGCAGGACTTATAATATTGCCAATGGCTACATTGCAATCAGGGTACCCCATGATAGCTTCATCGGATTAATATCTTATCCATGTCGTCCAATCACACTGTTTGGACTGAGAAACAGCAGTAGATGTTCGCTGCTCTTCTTTGAAACTCCTGATTTCTTCGATCAACATGTCTCAATTATCCTTTAGACCCCGTTTCAAGAAAACCTGGTTGATTGTTTTGTACAGGTCAGCTCGATTGGTTTTGGTCATCCCAAAAATCTCTTTGGTTCACAGGCTGGATTCTGCTTCTTGGGTGACTTTCTACTGCCGACTACTTAATGTCAGTTTTGATATCTGCCTGTGTTCTTGTAGATAAAAAAAATAACGAATTGATAAATAATGAAATATTTATAAAATAACAAATGAGACATAAACTCATGTAAATGTATCAATAATAATAATCAACAATAAAATATAATTAATAAATAATTATTCAATCTTAGCAGATAAGTAGATAGAGTGGGCTGTGATAACTTTTTTAGCCACCCTTGATTATAGCAATTTTGGCTTGTGTAATAACGTTTCTTTTTTATTGTTTTCAGACAATACCGTGTTAGTATCAAGCTACCCTCATCTATGAACAATAGTTGACTTATATTTTGAAATGAAAGTTCTTGGAAGTAAGGAAATTAGTGAATTTCAACAAGGGTAACTAATAGGATGGCATCAGGGTGGCAAGTCAAATAAAGAAATTGCTAGATTTTTCAGGTTAATCATCAAACGGTTAATATTGTCAAGAAATTTAATGAGGGAGGCGATTGTCGTGTGGAACAACGTTCAAGAAGCAAATATAATTAATAAATAATTATTCAATCTTAGTAGATAAGCAGGTAAAT
>CAHIKZ030004759.1:1407500-1420000 GCA_903632075.3 Acanthosepion pharaonis | reverse complement strand
AGAAGGCCGGAGCGTACAATGGCCGAAACGTTGTAATAAATATGGCGACAAAGATGAGGATAATAGTCTGAATAATGTAAATAATGCACTGTTAATTCCCCTCTGCAAGTTCTCCACTGCCTTAACCGGGTATTGAACTCACACTCTAGGGTAATGTCACTGGATTTAACCAACGCCTTTCTCCACTGTGCCAAGTGTCCTCAGAGGGGAATTAACAGGAGATAACTGATAACTGACATAATCCAAATGTAAGACATCAATTAAACTTGACTAATAGGGGCGTGGATATTTATGTTGAGTCATTGCACTAAAATTGTTAAATATCTATCTAATTCAGCCTTTTATATGATTCATTCTCAGTACTTAGCTGTTACATGTATTTCCAAGATTATAAACCTTCCAGGAGCCGAGCCACAAGCTCAAACATACTTTGTTTACTAGCAGCGGTGGGAGCCTTTCTACTCTTGACTAGTATGTCATTACCATACATACGAGTGATTAATGTAAACAAATACCTGGCGCCAGTCTGTGAGAGACGCATGGCGAATGTGTTTTATGAGAATTAATCTTTTTTCTTTTTTTCTTTTTAGAACTTTCTTTCCAATATTAGGGTGTGTCTTCCATGCCGCACCGTCTTGTAAGCCGGAAAATACGGTAATTCATATTTTCTCGAACTCATTAAAAACGTGTGTTTAAATTTCTTCCTTTTCGAATAATTTCTTTCGGTTTAAAATTTCAAATGACGTCAGGTAAAATCCGATATATTTCACCAGGACGTCTTGCTCACCTCTTAGGCGTTTGATATTTTTTGTCGAACGACAATATTACGTTAATCTGGTTAATGTAAATCATCTTTGGTATTTTAGCACCTGTTGTTGTCTTCAGGCTATCGTTGCGTCAAATCTAATTTGGAAATTTACCATATGAACGAGTCAGTCTATTTTTCTTTTTTTTTTTTTTTGCCATTCGCGTTTTACCGAAATATCTTGGTTTTCTTTTAATTTGACACCAGTGGTTCCCACCCCACCCCTCAGCAATATTTTGACTTTTGCAAATCATCTTCGACACGTTGTCAAAAATAAACTCCAAAGATTTTTTTTTAGTGGTGAGGGAGGGGAGGGCGAATAAAAGGTCACCATCTTTAAATACACGCTGCACAATATTGATCGTAAAACAATGTCCGGACTTCCGCCTGTAAAGCAATTTGCTATATCTACCTCGAGACACACAGACATAGACAAACACACACACATAGACACACACACACAAACACGCACACACCAACATGTTTTATATATATATATATATATATATATATATATATATATATATATATATATATAATTTTTATTTAAAAATATGATTCCAACACGCTACATAAGAGTTCTCATGTTTCAAAACAAGAGACGAAAACTTCAATATAAGTATTTTAATTATATTGAATTAAAGTACTAAGCACTGTTCCATCTTCAAGCGAAATTTTTTTTGGAAAATATATATATATATATATATTAAAGACATTTTTATGTTTAACGTTCTTTTTATGGATACAAGTATTTAAGTAAATGCTCTGTTTATAATAAACAGTATTAATAACATTTACTTAAATACTTGTATCTATAAAAAGAACGTTAAACAGAAAAATGTCTTTAATAAATAAATTGTCAGATTGTTCATTTCTTAATATATACATATATATATATATATATATATATATATATATATATATATATATATATATATATAAATTTTGATTTTCTATCCTTGTGACCTTGCTTGAACCGGCTTCTAATGCTCTGGACTGAGAGACTTGGAGGTAGTAGTTGTGTCTCGTCGGGGCACAGTCCTATGGTTAAAGAGAAACTCGGATGAGTTCCACCACGGAATATGTGATCGAGCGGCGCTATATCGAGTCGCCACCTCATCGTCACTGAGGCCCATTGGAACAGTTGGTATGATGTTTGCTTGACACCCTAACTGTCAGGGTTTCAATTCTCGGCATTGGATGCGCACTGCTGATGAGTCCCAAATATAGGACAAAACGGCCGTCCAGTACTTTCTGCATTCTGTTGAGGTTTCTATCAGACTCGATGAATTACTTAATTATAATTATCTCAAATCCTCCTAATTTCTATTTCTTGCTTGAGCCTGGACTGAGGGGTTCGGGGATAATAGTCCTATGGTGGAAGAGAAACTCGGATGATTTCCACCACGGAATATATATATATATATATATATATCCATGTAACAGCAAATTTGTCCAAATCGTGTAACAGCATGGTATAATTGTCTATCCTACAAATTGTGTAATATCTAAAAAAAAAAAAAATTGAACTATTTGAGTTTCTTTTTTCCCCGGTTTTCAGATAAGTCATTTAAACATCTTGACACAATTTGTAGTTAGAATCGATGAAAAACAGATATATACCTTACCTATGAACACTAATGGGTATGTCCCAATCCCTATAAATACATTGGACACCATAGTAAGTGGGGGGTAATATTATATCTAAGTAGTCCACCACTAGCAGTGGTTTACCTACTTCACGCCACTGGCGAGTATTGTATTTTGTTGATGTTATAAAGATAACCATTTCATTTCCAAACTCCGTTTTGGTTATTCCTCACTCAGTAACCCGTCCTAGGTTGCAACTAAAACCCTTTGAGTCGTTCAGCTAGAACGAGAACAGGTTAAATTCATTTTATGCCAGCCCCAATATGTTTTCCTTACTGAACAATGTTGAGAGGAAAAAGATCATTCATACCTTCCAAAATGGTACCAACATTCATACTCCGGCATCCTTCTTCAAAGTCCATTCAAGAACCATGAAGAGAATGGTGAATATGTTTAGAAAAGGGTGAAGAGTAGAGTTGAAAACTAGATCAGGAGGAAGAGAGATCCTCATTTCGACTTAGTGCTAAATATATTCTTATTGTTCAAATCAGAGTCAACAGGTGTTAAAAAATAACCTCGGAGAATTCCAGTAAGATATCTTTAATCATTTCTAAGATACAATCATTCAAAGCTTAATCTAAGAATTGGACAGTTTTGCTGTTACACGATTTGAACCATTTTAGTGTTACACCCGTTGTATAGAGATGAAAATATTGTATTAAGATTTGCTATATTTTTGGATTAGAGTGATCAACACTTACTTGTCTTTGATTACAAACCAATTTGCATAAAGAGATCCATTTAAAAAAAATAAAAATTGTCTGATGATCGCAAAAACGTGAAACCCAGGGTTACAAACTAATATCCATATAACTGAATATGTTAGCTCTATCACAGCTATTGACCACTTTCCACTAAGTACCGCATACTTATATATATAAAATAACTGATCCAACGTGCAACTTTCGGATAATAACTGTGACATTCCTGTATTCATTGAACAATTTAGTTCATGACACATTGGCTGAAAAACCTACCAGTACAAAAGAATTCTCCTATTACCATATTAGTACAAAAACGCACAATCTTAAAATTTAAAAATTCAACCCCAGCGTTGCGACCGCACGTTCCAAAACAATAACACATTTCTAAAAGCATTTTTTCGGATTACATCTATATTTTCGTTGTCCTGTTATTGCCGAGAAGTAAAAAACAAAAACAAATCTATTTCCATACCTGAGTATGTCTGGAGGAACAGACTAATATATTGTAAAAAAAAAAAGACCTTATACAACTGGAATTTATAAACAGGATCATATCATTCCTATACAGGTTCGGGGTTGACGTGTACTTTATTAAAATTGTTTGCGAAGATGTATTCTAGCCATTTCAATCATTAACTATTATATCTGTTTTTGTATGAATGATTCATGCAATTATATATATATATATATATATATATATATATATATATATCAAATATGTGGTGCAGTTCAATTTATATTACACTGAATCATTCATACAAAAATTAGATTAGTAAAGTTAATGATGTAAAATGGCGAAATCACTTCGCTAACAAAATTTTAAAGGTGCATTAACCTACAAATCACTCGATGAATGTTATGATCCTTGTTTTTAAAAATTATAAGCTGTATAAGGTCTTTCTTTAATACTCAAGTACTTTCGACTGTACATTCAGTCATGTTCAGGCATGGAAATTATTTTGTTTTTGGTAAAATTCAGGTAGCATCCGAGACGAAAACATATAATGCGAATCGAAATGTTTTTTGTTTGTGGCACCATTTACCAAGGCAGAAGAAGAAAAGAAAGAAAAGAAAGGAAAGGAGAGGCGAAGACCCAAAGCGTGGATGATAAGCAGAACACCACGACCAAGAGACAATGGATAAAGGATATTTTGATAAATAACAAAAGGCGAAGATTGTCATTGCAATGGAAAAAGAAATTCTGAGTGGATAAAGGAATCGGGTGTGTTCTAGCGACGGGCTGTGTTATCTGGGATACATAAACAAACCGCTAGTGCGGGAAAGCATCTGATTAAGCAAACCCCAGACCTACTAACCAAAGAAAAGTCCAATTTAAAATGTTATTTGATAAATGACAAAATACAGGTGAGCTATAGGGCTTTGGATAGATATGAAAAATTAATTGTGTCAAAAGCCGCACACGATGTGTCCACTGACCGATTTCTTTCGACGGAACATCTTTAGCCTGCGATAATAAAACTATGTTATCAGAAATGTGTACCGAAAAAAATGAATGGGAACTTAGAAATGTTTCTTTTCGAGGCGACGGTCTGGCCGTGTTAAAAAGCCCACCCATTCTGATAATTAGCGATAAGATGACTGACGAAGACCAGGTGAAGATATATATATATATATTAAATGTCACAGAACATAAAAACCTGATTTTGATAAAACCACGTATGCATTTTTTTCCGTTTGGAGATCTTTTCGTCGTTTCAGGAAAACGTTGATGTAATTTATGACGAAAAAATAGCTCAGTCTACGCATGATTCAGCCGTAGGCCATCACTTACATGTAAACTCGACTGTGCGAGTAAGTATGTGAACAATTCTTTCAGAATTTTGCACAGAGCACTGTCGCACATCGCTGGCGTCAGCTTGAGGGTTTCCACATGAAATTACATCAACCTGCTCTGTGCAAGCAGAAGGAACATTTCATTCGATCCCCCAGTCTTTTAGAAGTTACCTGAGTACTATTTTTCAATTTTGTACGCACTTGGATCTATTGTTCTTTTTTGTTGTTTTTTTGTTTTTATTGGTAAATAAATGTATTGGTAAAATAATTTACTTATAAATATATTTTAATTTTCTTCCATAATTTTTCCATCCTTCCCTTTTTTTTTTCATTAGTGTGTAAACTGTCCAATTTTTTAGTTTATTTTTGTTTGTCATGAAATACTATAATTCTTTTCCTTCCTACGAAGTGTTGGGAAAAGTATTCCTAAAGGGAAAATATGTGCTTTATTTAATCGGCATATATATATATATATATATATATATATATATATATAATGGACTCTCTAGTCGGTTTCGACGTATGAGGATCTGCCAACTTATTGATTCAGTTATGAAAGTTTATATGATAATCTTAAGTGGCATTTAAGACCAGCTAGTGATTTACAAAGGAGGTCACATATGGAGCAGGTGTGAGAATTGTGAGATGAGATCACTTTTAGAATGGCTGACCTTTTAGATCTTGCTCTCGCTTCTTGAAGATGATTCAGACAAGCAGGTTGAAAATTGCTGAGTCCACTAAAATACGTTGATCTCCATTCTACCCGCTCCAAAGCTAAGTGCTCAAGGGTGTTATGTGGTATATTGACTGCTGACAAGTTGCTTAGCCATGGGCGCCCTACATTCCTGTAGCCCTGATCTAACTGGCTGTACATTAGGATCTTGGGTATCCTGTCATCAGACATTCTCAAGACATGACCAGTCCAGCGTAACTGAGACTGTATGATAAAAGTCTCGACTCCTCCAATATTACACCTGTTAAATATAGATTGCACGCAGATAGCTTTTATGGAAAACATCTAGCTGGCGTGTATATATATATATATATATATATATATATATATATATATATATATAATTAAATTAAAATAAATTCATTATGTCTAGAAGAAACCTCAACAGAATGCAGAAAGCATTGGACGGCCGTTTTGTTCAATATTTGGGACTCATCAGCCGGGCATCCACTACCAAGAATCGAAACACTTACAGTTAGGTTATCAGGCAAATGTCATACCAGCTGTACCAACGAGCCTCGGTAACGAGGAGGTAGCGAGTTAGACTCGATATAGCACCACTCGATCAGATATTCCGTAATGGAACTCTTCTGAGTTTCCCTTACCCATAGGACTGTTCTCCCACTATATCGCGTTTAATGGATGCCAGACGTTAGTTAGACCCAGTGACAGGACCCAAAGAGTGTGAGTTCAATACCTGGTTAAGGCGGTGGTGAACTTGGAGAGGGAATTAAGCAGGAGATAACTGATAACTGACATCCATTAGACATGGCACGTGGAACTAGAACAGTCTACACCAGTGAGCGAAATAAAGGGTTCAGTTTGACATTCCAACCACCTGAAGAAAGCCGGAGGGTAAAACGGCCGAAACATTGTAATAAATATGGCGATAAAGATGAGGACAATAGTCCGAATAATGTAAATAGTGTAAATAATGATTTAGTGGTACAAATCTTAACAATATACAGATAGCTCGTGAAGAAGAGGTGGGTTCATGCCTTTCCCAAGGGTATATGCGCGTAAATTGGAACTCGTCTCTTCAATTAAAAATTCTATTATATATCACACAAAAGGCACATCGAAGTTTACAGCACCTGGTGATTACCCACCTAGGTAATGACCAAGCACGACGTTGCTTAACATCGGTTATCGTTTCAGTGTGATATGTCCATAAGGATAGATAGATAGATAGATAGATAGATAGATAGATCATGAACAGACTGAGATAGATAGATAGATAGATAGATAGATAGATAGATAATGAATAGATTCAGATAAATAGATACACAGACAGGTAGATAATACACTGAGATAGATAGATAGATAGATAGATAGATAGATTCAGATAAATAGATAGACAGATAGGTAGATAATGAACTGAGATAGATAGATAGATAGATAGATAGATAGATAGATAGATAGATAGATAATGTGTTAAAGGAGATAGATAGATAGATAGATAGATAGATAGATAGATAGATGTCATCAGGCTGATATAAAACCCAGGAAACTGACATTGACCAAAAATTCGGTGAAAAAAATTCGGTTTTAGTCGCCATAAAATACGCGGGCAATTTCCATATAGAAGAGGAATTATTTTCCATCTCTGCTGAGAGCCATATATAAAGAAATCGCTCCTCTGTCGCACGAAACAAAATATCTAAGACAAATAAATTCTACGAAACACAGAAGTCTAGTATTGGTGTAATTTACAGCCAAGTGATTTCTCTTGTAGACACATTACCGATGCCTATATTCAGAACATATTCAAAAAAGATGGTAGTTCCATTCCATAGAAATATATTTGTTAATGTTGAGTGCTATCAGATGTCAGGCTGTGAATGCGATCGGGTGTCGATAAGTGACGATCTCTAAATTCGCCCTTTATTACAGAGTGCAAATAGTAGATAAGTTGGAACTGGGAGGCGTCGAGATTTTTTTTTTTATCATCCCATCTCATATAGGCGGTTGCTAACATATAGATATATAACTCAGTTATTTATTCCATATAATCAATTACATAGTTGAATAAAAAAAACCGTTTAATTAAAAAACAGAGCTTGTACTCGAATATGAGTATAGATCAAAAATATAAGTTTAATAAAAATATGTCGGTCTTAATTAATTTCCTAATACACACACACACACACACACGCATTAAATATATATATATGAAGAAAAATATACAGAAAAAAACAAACAAAAATCTTAATATGCAATTATGCTGTATTAATGTTAATATAAAGTCAACGTCGGACGTTTCGGTTTATTTTAGACCATCATCAGGACATATTCATAAAACATAATTAACATTAGAACATATACAAATATCCATATATTTGCTTACATATATATATATATATATATATATATATATATATATATATTTGTATGTGTGTGCGTCTGCAGATAGATAGTTAGATAGACAGACAATGAGAAACACTGGATAGATAGATAGATAGATAGATAGATAGATAGATAGATAGATAGATTTGAAATGTCTTTTTGATCAAGAAATTGTCAAAATGCTTGAAAGAAGTGGCAGACAGTGGGCATATGGCGGATATGGCCAAGCCTTGTATATATATATATAACGCAAATATAACTTTTATTCATTGAAGATGGAAAACAAGATCTTCCGTGAAAGTTACAAACTGTGTCAGTGCTATTAATAGGAAAGAATCTAGAACAATGATATATGAAATCTGAGACGGCTGATGGATAAAGAATAAATTTCAGATCGGGTGGACGAGGACTTGTTTATAAACAAATGCAAAAGGGCAGGAGGCGATGTTTAATTTGGGTCATTAAAAAAAATAGACGAAAATAATATTTTTGACAAAAAGATATTGAAGTAAATTGGACCGGGGAGGTAAGATTAGTGTATGTTTACCGCTAGCGAAATCTGATCTAAACATAAGTTGTATCTGCTGAATTTGTTCAGCGAAAAGACAATTGAAATGAACATTGAACCAATTAATTTTATCCACTAAGAGATTTGAAATAGAATTTGAATTTAAACTTTGCTCATGGCGACACTCGTGTTAAGCGCGTGAACAACCTGGCTTATAACCTTCGGTTTGCTATATAAACGTTTTGCTGAGTTGGAGAGACTTGAGCGTTAGACGAGAGTGACGTTGAGAGAGAGAGAGAGAGAGAGAGAGAGAGAGAGAGACTGTCGTTGCAATGAGTCGGTCCAGTGGCGAATCAGAGATAAGGACTTCAAGAAATATCATCGTCGTTGTAGCAGTCGCATTGAAAAGTCGCTGAAACTTAACGTTTGTCACTTACGACAACCAACTGAAAAGCTACACTTCCACGTAGGGCTGGAATTACGAGTCACATATCCTCCCAAGTTGATTTGGAACGTGTTAATCACACACACACACACACACACACCTCCTTCTGTTGGTATAATTGGTAGAGGAGTGGTCCTCTGTTCTTATGTTAATTGCTTTTCTATCCTTTCTGTAAACTCTTTCTACTCTTGTTGTTTTCTTATATAAAAGACATCAATATTTTACCCATTGTTGTTCGGCTTCTGAAGATATTATTTCCTTGTTTGCCACTTTCTAATTTTTCTGCCGCCCACCCTCACAGCCGTGCCTACATCCCCAATCGACCGTGAACGTATGGACAACACCCCGCTTAATAGATCTAAAAACTAACACAACGTGGGCAGCAGGTGGAACTTGGCCAGTGACCGGTCGAACAATCTACGGGTACTCAGGGAGCGTGCGGCCAGCTACCCCTGAGTTCGGTTCAGACCGGGTGGGTGCCTCAACGCTGGAGGTTAAGGGGCTGAAGGGACGAGTGGTAGAGAATTCTTTCTAACTAATTAATATTAAATTATACTATAAAATTCAAAATTACCAATTTAAATTGTAAATTTAATCTATATTATGTTTAAAATTATAAAATAATTTAAAGAAGAAACTGAGGAAAAATACATATTTTCTTCTATTTATTTTGTTTTTATTGAAAATATGTTGGAATAAACGTCAAGATCTAATGCTGCTCTAAACTCTATTACAAATAAGATACATTTGAATGGACGATATGCGTTAGGGACAGAGAAATCTTGCAAAATGTATACTTGGGTATATATTATATGTTAAGGGCGGTGGAGAATTTGAGAGAGAAATTAACAGGAGATAACTGATAACTGTCATCCATTAGACATGGCACGTGGAACTAGAACAGTCTATCTCAGCGAGCGAAATAATGGATTCACTTCAACATTCTAACCACCTGAAGAAGGCCGTAGTGTACAACGGCCGAAACATTGTAATAAATATGGCGTCAACGATGAGGACAATAGTCTGAATTATTTAAATAGTGTAATTTATATTGTGAGTTTCTTTCCACGCAACCAGACGTGACGCAATGCTGCGGTTTTTAAACTGATTATGATTGACTGAATAACAATACACTTCATGTGCCACCGAGGTAATAATAATGGAAAGGATTTTCTGGAAATTATATCTCGTTTTTTTTTCCATGCTAACACTAGCATGGGGAGGGGGAGGCACGGTGATGTAATGGATAGCGGTTTTAATTGAGGAATTGGAGAGCCGAGTTCGAACTCCCTCCCGTTACATTCACTTATGTGCTAATACCCTCGGGGAAGGTGTGAATCCTCTTCTTCTACCTCTAGCTGTGGGTAAATAGCAGGACAGATCGGGTTCTATAGCCTTGGATGGCAACTGGTCTAGGAGAAGGACAACTCTGAATTCAAAACCTGCGGAGGGTTGTTTGGGGTTGTTTATTACCACTTTCTTTGTGTAGCGAAAATGGCCTGTGATAACTTTACATGCATCTCAATTTGGATTGTCGACCTCATAGCTGCTTTCTCGCTTGGTTAGCTGAAGTAATATCCGTCGTTTTTCCCCAATGTCCAGAACTCTCCGGTGACAATATAAAGGTCACATTAATTGCCGTAGAATATCCCGGGGATAGACCAGGTCTCTGTATTCGGCCCTTCAAAAAATGTGGATGGTCCTGCATGAAACCTTCACCACTATAATCAAATCTCATGTGCTGTTATCAGGCTGTCGGTTTCCTAGGAACTGATCTGCTTGACTATCATACGTTGAATTGGACGGTAGAGTCGAGTATATATATATATATATATATATATATATATAGAGAGAGAGAGAGAGAGAGAGAGAGTGAGAGAGAGAGAGACACAGAGAGATGGATATAGATATAGATAAATTAAAATGCAAAATGGTGGGGCATAGATCTGTTTCAACTGACAAAACTATGTCAGTGTTATTCAACTCCGGTATATAAATTTTGGTAATTTTAAAGTAATTTTGGATTTTGTTATGTAATTTATTTGCTCTGTTCTAATAATTACATTGAGCTTTCTTTCGTGGGCCAGTTTAAATATTTTATATCACTAAGATACACTTGGATTACATACCAACAGATTTATTACCTGTACTATAAAAAGTATTCTTACCTAAACACCCCCAAAAATCTTTAAATATACGAGGGAAAAAATGCCGTAAGAATTTTAGCCGTTAACAATATTTTTTTTTTTTAATCCAGACGACACGCTTTTAACGGATGTTAAAATTCATTGAAAAATACATCCCTACCCACTACCAAAACGTAGCAATAACTGATACATTTAAATATAGAAACAGAGACAACCTTCGGCTGTTAAATTGGATTCATCTGTAACCTTGGAAACATGAATTATGATTTTAGCTGTGTCTTTAAAACCCAGTAATTTTAAAAGTTACTCCAAAATTCGCTTGAGGATGAAATGGAACTAATGTCTTTAATTTAATTACAAAATTAAATTCAGGGCATTTAGTTTCCATTTTTGAAACATGGTTAGAATTGTGTAGCGGAAAAAACATATTTTAAATCAATTAATTTATTATATATATATATATATATATATATATATATATATATATATATATATATATATATAAAAAAATATAAAATAAAGTTTACTGAAACAGAGAAATGAATTAGCTATTTTTTGCTGTCATTGTCATAAATTTTCCTTAAATAATATTTAAAAAATTTTTTTTTTTAAATGTGACCTGGTAATATACATACTTATACTGGATAGGAAAAAAATAATTTTATATACTGTAATTAATTCTAATACATTTACTTGTTTTAAAAAGAAATATAAGCATTGAAAATTAAAAGTGAAAATATTTTAACATTGTAGCTAAATAAAACGTAACCCTAAACATCTCCAAAATATCTTTAAGTATACAAATAGAAAAAATGTCGTAAGAATTTTTTGCAGTTAACAATAAAATTTAAAAACAAAAAAAATCCAGACGACATGCATTTAACAGATGTCAGAATTAGTTGAAAAATACATATCTACCCCTACCTAAACATAACTCCTTTTTCGAACGTAACTAATAACTGATACGACAAAAGTTAATAAAAATGAACACGCTACCAGCCCTTGTCTGAATGATTTGATTTCCCTGTATCCTTGGGAAAACTGAATTATGAATTTTTCTGTGACTTTAAAACTCAGTAAATTTTAAAAATAAGTTATTCTAAAATTCGCTAGAGGATGAAATGGAACCAATGTTTTTAATTTAATTACAAAATTAAATTCGAAGCTTTTAGCTTGCATTTTTGAAACATGGTTAGAACTGTGTAGCGAAAAAGATATTTACATCAGTTAACTTATAATATTAATGCTCTGTAAATTTACATTGAGCACTATTTTGTAAAAATAAAAATACCAATAAGGACACCTGATTATATATCTCACTGTTTTTTCTTTATATATATATATATATATATATATATACAAAGCAGC
>CAHIKZ030004759.1:1397500-1405000 GCA_903632075.3 Acanthosepion pharaonis | reverse complement strand
ATATATATATATGTGTGTGTGTGTGTGTGTGTGTGTGTGTGTGTGTATTATAAATTAACTTATTTTAAAATATGGTTCCTTCGCTACACAGCAATTTCAAAAGCCGAAGCTAAAAACTTCAAATTTAATTATACAATTTAATTAAAAGCATTAGTTCTGTTTCATCCTCAAGCGAATTTTGGAATAACTTACTTTTAAATTTACTGAGTTTTAAACGCACATATAAATTCATAATTTCCTGTTTCCAAGGATACAGAGAAATCCAGTCATTTAGACAGGGGCGGTAGTGTGTTCATTTTTATTAACTATTATTGTATCAATTATGAGTTACGTTCGAAAAAGAGGTTAAGTTTAGGGAGGGTAGGGGTGTATTTTTCTACGAATTTTGACATCCGTTCAAACGCATGTCGTCTGTTTTTTTTTTGTTTGTTTTCTTTTTATCAACAAGAAATATTTTTTCGGCATTTTTTCCGTTAAATTCGGGAAACAATTTGACATTACAATGGGATCACTAGACTCAGCTGAGTCTCCTACCTAACAGGTCTTTTTATATATAGTAAACTATCGAATAAGAGAGTCAATGTAGGGCTCTTGTCCAAGTTAAGAGCCCTACATCGACTCTCTTCAATAGAACTCGGTCGAGGTAACTAGAACGCCCTACTGACGACGAGCTCCTATTAGTCCACAGTATTTTCTGACTTATCGACAACATGGAACTTGTCGATAAAGTCCCGAAATAGCTTCACATCCAGGTTATTAGTACCCGATCTTTCTCCTTTCGATATACGAATTAAAAATTACCGGACGAGACGTTGTCAAAAACGCCTTGATCCGCCGAAACTAATCAGGCCGCTCTCCAAGGTCACGGTGTACATAAAACCCAATGAGACGAAGAGACATATCCTTTATGGTAACATCCAGCACGCAAAGCCTGTCCGACGGGTGTGTTAAGACAAGAGCACACGTGGCATTCAAAGAGTTGCTCACAAGTCAGGAAACACTTCTGGAGCCTTCTTCAAAAGGACACACCTCTTAGTATATACTAGCAGTAGAGCCCGGCGTTGCCCGGGGATGTAACAGTAAGAGATAGATCAAGTATCGACCATCATAAAGACTGAAAAATAAAATTGACAAAGATTATTGTTTAAGGTTGACGGACACGCATGTCTTAATTAGTTTTTTTTTTTTTTACGAATTGGTCAAACCCAAACTCAAACAAAAACATTGTTTTCAATCATTATGAGTCTATCTATTAAAAAGAATTTTATTATAAACAATTGTTTTGTAAATGGAATTTTTAAAGCATTCCGAATGTAAAACTAAAAAAAAAAGTGTGCACGACAATAAGAAACACTAACTGCGAAAAAAAAGTGAATTTTTGTTGAAATCGGTTGAAAAATGTAGGAAATCCGATCCCATATATAAACGAACACACACACATACACAAACAACCTGGGTTTTATAATAAGTATATAACTCGATATGAGTTGTCCCCCTTTCATTCTGCCGACAGAATCGTATTTTATCGTGTTTTCAAATTGATTTCGTGCAAAAACAATTGTGTTTTTCCAATTTTTGATGCTGTCAGAACCACCGCAAGGTTATTTTACGCAGTCATGTGAAATTTTGTTGAAATCGGTTGAAAAATGTAGGAAATCCGATCCAATATATAAACGTACAGACACACACACACACACACACACACACAATCTGCGTTTTATAATAAGTAAGATTCACGGTCGCAAGTTGAAAAGTGGGTCTTCTGTACATAACATACGTCCACAACGAGACGCTGAAGATCGTGAACGGGACTCGCCCTGCGAGATTCTGTCTTTAGGCCTCAGTCATTTATCCCAGCCAACCAGAGAGCCATGATCAGTCCGATTAGGGTTGGGGATCCGCATTAAATATGACTGGGTTAGGACACCGACGGCATGTCCCATTGAACTTTGGTTCATCTCATTATTGATAGTGCCGTCAAGAGACAGGCCACTTATGTCCAAGTGGGACGTTATTATCAGACCTCAATACAGGGACCGGTAAACAAAAAGAGGAATCCTCCCTGAACAAAACTGATTACATTTTTTTTACATTATCTTCGTTGAAGTAGCCCAAGGGATGTAATGTCCCGAAGTTGCCATTTGCCTCTTCTAGCATCGACTATATTTTTTTGAATCCCTGCCCCGATCGCCCCACAGTTAACGTCCTCTTGGTGCTGGGAAAATTTCTAGTGTTTTCACCGTCTTTTGAGTTGAATTCTTTGAAATTTAGAAAACGTTTTAATTATTTTATTTTGCGGGTTTGCGTTAATGCCAATTATTTTCAGATTTTTTTTTATTATTTGATTGCGCCGATGAACTTATTTGCCTTTTTGCGTTGTTCGATATTTTATTTTATTTTATTTTTTGGTGAATTGAGTATGTGAAGCGAGCGCTTTTGGGGTACAGAGGGAGGTCGCATTGTTGGCAGTGATTTTGATATGGGATTTTTTTGAGAGTGGTCATCTTGTATGGAGTGAGCGTTAGGGATTTTGTGACTGGAGGTGGAGCCATGATATAATTAAATTGAGGAGGAAGTCAGTGCCGAGTTAGAAGAGGACGCTGCTGGAGGTTGCTGTGATCTTTTAAAATTTAGCCGTTTCTCAAAATACGTCACTTAAGTTAATTTCATTGCTCTCGTCTTACTGGCGTAGCTGGCCGGGTTACTGCCCTTGGAACTGGTAGACGGGGTGGGGCTCTGCGTGTCTTTATCCCTAGGTGCTTCCGGGGACTAAGGTCCCTCTATGTTGAGCTTTTCTCTATTCTTGCCAATAACCAGCCCTTTTCCCTTCTCCGCGAACGCACAAGTGGCTGGCAAAGGCATTTCCGGAAATGGGGTTCTGGGCATTGGACCCAACAGGGGATTTTACAACACCGGTCCCAATCATTGGCATGCCCATCACAGTCGAGAGGGAAATATCAGACACGACCAGAGTGGTATTTAGATTGGTGGGACCAGAACCCCAGAGGCCTTGTTCTCTGGGCAGGAAGAGGTGAGCCGATCAGTCTATCCACCCTTCCAGCAAGTTGGTTTACGGTCACTCACATTTTTTTTGTTCTCTACACCTAAACAGTTGGGGAAGGATGTAGCACTTTGTATCTGGCCGTACTGTACCACATAAGCAGCCAAGTGCTCTCCTATGAAAGGAGGAGGAATCTCGTATACTGATATTCAGGCAGATGATGAGGTCTTTCGTTTCATGATCTCGTGTGCAGACGTCATCACATTCATCTGGCATAGTAACAGTGCGTCGAAAATAAAGTAACCTACAACCTTGATTAATCTTTGGGGTTTAACGTTAAAGATGTTATCACAGTGTCTTTTGTATAGTGACAAATTTTGGGTAAACACTTGTCATCCAAAAAAAAAACTGTCACAATTCTCTTCTGAACCCTTTGTAATTCTTGGAGGTCTACCAAGAGCCTATCTTCTTTGATAAGATGTTCGTAAGTCTTGGTTCTCTCCAGGAACTGCGTAATGTTGACTATACATATTGGGAGAGTGCTTCCAGCAACAGGGGAATTCCTTGGACCCAACATTATGTTTGTTGCTGATGTTGATGTCGTTTTTCTTGTCCATTTTATATTGAATTGCCTGGTTTTCGGTTGGTGTATTTTCCGTTTTTGAAATTTTGGCCGTTTTCGGCCACCATATTTATCTTTTTGTCGTTGATGGCAATATGCTGCCGGTTTTTTCTTACTTATTTATGCGCCACTTGCTATTTTTTTTAACCAAATAGAGTCTTTATAACGGCCAACATTTGTCGGCCATTTTTTTTTATAAAGATTTTACCCATTTTTGTTTTCTTTTTTCTTATTGGCAAAATAAAGAAATTAAAAAATAAAATTATCCGGCCTAAAAAAAAAAAAAGAAACAGAAACAGCAAAGAACAAATTAAAACACAAATTAAAGTAAATCTGCAAAATGCAGCGGAATGCGGATAAAATAAAATAAATTAGTTTAACGTATAAAAAGTAACAATAAAAAAATATAATGGAAGACAAAAATCTGAGTTTACCAGTAAAAAACAGAATATAGCGAGTAAAAATATAATAAATTCACTTCAAAGACACGAATAATAAAACCACGCAGAAAAGTAGGGAGTCTTTTAAATTAAACAAATACAAATAACAAAATCAATGCAAAATATTAAAAAAAAGAAAACTGAAAAATTTAAATTAAACGCACGCGTAGCTAAAAAATATTCACCTATCAAAAAAGAAACAGAAAATGGTCGAAATAAACCGAAAAATAAAAATAAATTTGTCAGAAGGTCTAGCGTAAAATAAAACTAAAACTAGGAAATAAAATTAAAATTTGTCTTTTAAAGACGTTTTCTATTAAGAATAAAAAAGAAAAACCCCTAAACACTTAACATAAAATTAAAAGCAAGAAAAGAAAAATAAATCAAAAACATTAATGCAACATATAAAAGGTTGTTACACAAGAAAAATAAAAAATAGCTTATTTTCAGGAAAGAGTGAAAGATTAAAAAAAATAACAGCAGATACAATTAATATAAAATAAATGTAAGCAAAATAACATTTTTTTAGCAATCTTTGGAAAAATAAAATCAATGAGAAATCAGTGGCGTTGTATAGTCTATACAAAATTTAAACGGTCAGAAACAAATTCAAAAGACAATCGTTAAGCCATGTGAGTTGTGTTTTGGCTTGATTATTTATATATGCTGGTCAGTGGTGCATTATGAGTAGGTTTATTATATTATTCTAATGGCTATGGGTGTTCGGTAACGGTTATGTTTCTAATTACCGTAGGGGCTATTCAGTGGAAAAAAAAAACAGATCTGGATGCAGTTTTGTGGCTATTTTGTAGTGTTGTCTGTTAAAAATTATTAGTGATTGTTTTGTTATTCTTTGTTAACTGTTTTTACGTTTACTTGTGTTTATGTGTACATTTGTATTATATTAATTTGTTTATTATTTATTTAACTGTTATATTATATATATATATATATATATATATATATATATATATATATATATATATAAAAAAAGACTTAAACACTAATATTCCATGTTTATATTTTATTACATTGGAATCGTAATTACGATCCAATTCATCAGACCTACAAATTCAAAAAAAAATCAGAAAAATAACTCCGGGAATAAAAAATAAAATTTATGTATGACAGTGGGGGACGAATGTGAGAGATAAATGAAAGCTCTAGAGAGGGGTAACAGACGAGAGAAGAACAGGAAGGTCTAAAGATGAAGGGGGATTAAAATTTAATAGAGAGAAGTTTTAAAGAGAAGAGCTAAATGAAGGTTTCAATGAGTGAGATACACATAAATATGAATCGCCGACCTAAATTAAATTAAAAACCGACTCCGGAAATGGGTGTATACATTTGTGGTGACACTACGCACAATAAAAGACGATATAATCTAAACTTAAAAATCAGAAGATGAGAGAGAGAGAGAGAGAGAGAGAGAGAAAGAAAAAATAATATATAATATATATATATATATATATAATTATTATTATATATATATAATTATAAATTATATATATATATATATATATATATATATATATATATATATATATATATATATATATATATATATGTTCAGGTTTTTCAGACTCGATGAATTACTTAAATATAATTATCAAATCCTCCTAATAATTTCTATTCTATCATGTACATCATTGCTTGAACCGGCTTCTAATGCTCTAGAGTGAGCGGCTTGGTGAAAGTAGTCGTGGCTCCAGGAGGCACAGTCCTATGGCTACAGAGAACTCAGTAAGAGTTCCACCACGGAATATGTGAGCGAGCGGCGCTATATTGAGTCTGATTTGCAAGAGGCCCGGTGGAACAGTTGGTATGATGTTTGCTTGACAACGTAACTGTCAGGGTTTCAATTCTCTGTAGTGAATGCGCACTGCTGATGGCTCTCAAATATGAGACGAAATGGCCGTCCAGTTCTTTCTGCATCCTGTTGAGGTTTCTTTCTTTCAAACTCGATGAATTACTTAAAATATATATATATATATATATCTTCGTATAATGCATCTATTGAATTATTTGGTACACATCACCAGTGATGTTTCTAGCCGCGGTTCATTACGTGTTTCGGGACTTTCATCATCATCCGCGGTGACCCGGTCGATACTGACTGGTTATTGACTTGTGTACCATCCGTTAGCTACAATTTTTTCCAACTTCCCAATCAGAAAATGCAACTCCTCTTGGCAATTTATAGTCCAATCACGGATAACTTCCGTTTTTTAGTCCAATCACGGAAAACTTCCGGTTCAGCAGCAATGTACGCTGAACGCATAAAAAGGGAGTAAATACAATCACAGTTTCGATCTGGTAAGGAACATGGCGACACAATCGACTTAACGTAGCAAGTTAATATTTGTATCCGTCACAGATATATATATATATATATATATATTACTCTCTTCTCTCTCACACAGACACACACAGACACACACACACACACACACACACACACACACACATATATATATATATATTGTATATTTAGGCAACAATCTTTCATTTATGCATATTTCGTTAAAAACGACAGACAAGGTACTACGGTTAAGCTTTTTATTTAATTTTTCTTGTGTTCTACAAGAGCTTTCTTTTCTGGACAAAGGGTGTGTAAGAACTGTCCAAATGTTTTATATTTCGGAGCGCTTTCGGCTATACCTTTAGCCATTATGAAGGATGATTCGATTTTTCAGTTTAATCGAGTGTGTGCGTTCTGTGTATGACTTAGTATGTGGTAGGGATGCTTTTAATAGAAAACACAAATATATTAACTGCATCCACCTGTAAAAAAAAGACTAAAAATAATGGATAAAAAAGAAAAAGCCAACTCTTTACCATATTATCTACGAACAAGGCCACAATGTGCTAACCGTATTCGGAAATTAAAAACCATCTCTACCACAAACAAAGACATATACAGAACGAAACATAAACATAACAGCTGAACTGAAAGTCACTCATTCGTCGAAAACGACGAGGTCCATCACACACACACACACACACACACACACACACACACATATATATATATATATATATATATATATATATATATATATATATATAAAAACAAAACTAGAACTTGTAAAACTTGGGATGACCCTGTCCCTTATGCTTACATGAAAAGCTACACATTATTAAGTTTCTAAATAACAAAAATCTATTAAACATGAGTTAATGGTTTTTTGCCGACATCATCAAATTTTTCCATTGAATAATTAGCATAAAAACAAACAAACAATAAAATAATTTTTAAAATCCATAGTCCTAATAAATAGTTCAAATGCCCTACCAAAAAAGAATGAAGTCGTCAAAAAACAAGTTAGCGATTTACGACAGGTTTTATATACACAAAACCCTTCCAGAAAAAAAAATAATAAATAAATCTCCATAGACGCTTAACCAGACTAGACGATGTCATCTTCCGCTTTAAA
>CAHIKZ030004759.1:1355000-1392500 GCA_903632075.3 Acanthosepion pharaonis | reverse complement strand
AGAACAGGAGTAAAGAGGGGTGTTTGAGGAAAGGATATAGAGAAGGACAGGGACAAGGATCAAGGTATCAGATGTTGATTGACATTACATTTGAATATTTGAAGATTAGAGCTATCATGGGAAGCAAGTAAGAGGAAGGGAGTTTCAGTGTCTGGAAGTGTGAGAGAAAAAGCTGTAGGAGTAGAAGAGGCGGTTACATTGAACGTAACAGTGAAAGGGTGGGAGTCGAAATGCCAACGTAGTAGCAAGCTTAAATTCATGCAGTTGGGGTACCAGTGAAAGTAGCTTGTAAGAACAGTTGCCATGAAAATATTTGTAGAAAAGACAGAGGGAAGCCACATTAGGTCAGTGAGAAAGTGACTGTAGACGAGATGCCAAGTCAGGATCTATCTCACTGCATATCGGTCTCTCGATTTTGTCGAGGACCTCAAGATGAACAGCAGGAGCACCAGGCCATATATGGAAATATTATTCAATGCACAGACGAATAGTAGATGTGTAGATTTGAAGGATGGCCTCAGGCGAGAAAAAAAACCTTCTGGCGCCACACAGAGAACCAACTTTCCTTGCGGTAGATGAAGCTATTGATTCAATGTAGTTGTTCTACCTCAGGTTAGTAGAAAACGTGAGATCGAGAAGTCCCAGAGAGACACTTTTATGGAGTTGGACATCAGCCATATTGATAGGTGGCAGAAAGGGTTCTCTATGGTGTGTAAATGAGTCTGTTCTCTATATCTACTCATTTCTCCTATTATAGGGTTCTTTTCTTGCACTTCTCGCCTGTGTAAATTACTTCCGATTTCCTGTTTCCCTGCCACGTAATATACTCACAATTTAAATGAAATGTCAATCGCCACCTTGTGTCTTCCTGAAATCTGTTCCGTTATTGTCCTCGTATTCGCTGATCTTCATTAAAATCTTCCCATTCTTATTTACTCTATGTAAACCCCACACCATAGTCGCATTATTGCAACAGTATCCAATTCACGTGTGGATGGTAGATTTCTTATGTGGAAGGGGGGTTCTAACGAGAAAACTTGAGAAATAATTCCTTGCTCCAGATCACCATTGATTGAAGGTCCTTTTCAAGAGTAGTTACCAGATTTATTGTTAGTTGGGGACTGATTTCACCTAGAAGGAGATTGATAAAGATGAGAAAAAAAAAACGTAGGTTCAAGAATATAACCCTGTTGTAACTTTGCATTAATCTAAAATGATATAGAGGCGTGTCCGTTCAAAACGGCCTTGATTATACTATTTGTTAGGAATGATTGGATTAAGCCAAATATTTATCCAGACTTATGGTAGCTCTTGAGCTTGTGTAGAAGACCAGCAAGCCAAACCCAGCTGAACACCTCAAGCTTAATAGACAAATGGCGATGAACTGTCATCCTTTGTTGGAGTATCTGGTAGGTTTGACCAATGTAATGCTCGTGTCAAACTTTGCATGTTATTATGTTTATTAAATTTTCTAAGTTGCACAGGAAATTGTTTTAAGTTTTGAATTTGGATCCGTCTTTGAAGTGAAATGTGTAGCCTTCTAATAGCTAGCTGCATCCTCTGCAGAGGGGGTTGATTGTAGCTTGTCACCCGAGGCACTTTAATTGGGATCTGCAGTTTTGCATTCGTCAATATCATTTTTAGTGATTTTGGTGTCGTTTACTTTTTATGATTGGGTATTTTTATAGTATGTTTTTTTCTTTATCTTTTTTTGTTCTTTAGTAGCATTGGTAGGGTTAGTTGTTTGTGTTTGTAGATTTTTGTGTTCTTTGGGTTTCTTGTAGTGTGTGGATATTAATTTGTTTCGCTTTTTCGATGATATTGTTGATCAAACATTAGTTTTTTTTCTCTTGATGAATATTTTTTTCATCTATTCTAGTCTATGGTCTCCTGTTGTTGTGTTTGAGATTATTGTACATACCCGCTTGGCTACGTCGAGTGGGATTTCAGGTGGGAAGATATAAAAAGAGATATTGTCGAGAGTCAGGAGTTTTGAAATATATGTCGGTTTCTAGTTTAGTGTTTATTTTTGTTATTAATATGTCTAAGAAAGGGAAGTTTGTTTTGCTTTCTGTACTCCATAGTGAACTAGATGCTAGGATTTATATTATTAATAGATGTTTGGAATGTCTTTCATTTATCCAAACTTTCATCCCACAGAATATATACAGTAGCGGCCATAATATAAGGAACGGAAACAACAAAGACATAAATATGTGTATTCCTTAAAAAGTAATGCATGATTAGCAATGAAATTTTTACCAAATAAAAAATTAGGGTGTAATGCATAAATATTATACAAAGTTACAAAAATTTACATAATAGTTGTTTTTTCATTGTTAATCATGCATTACTTTTTAAGTAATACACATATTTATGTCTTTGTTGTTTCCGTTCCTTATAGTATGGCCGTTACTATATATATATATATATATATATATATATATATATATATATATATACTTAAAAGAAACCAATAAAACACCAGTCTAAGAGAAAGAAAAATCTGAATTCAAACCACCTTCTGGTTTGTAGGTCTTGCCTCTTGCAATTCTGAGATGTGGGAGTGGGTAACATCAACATTCACGGCGCAAAAGGCACCGGCAAGCCAGGACACTATTCTTCACTGAATGTCACTGTGAAGCACAATTGTGTAGATACAACGGAGTGGCCATCACCTCGGCGGCGCTAAATGCGCTACTGAATCAACGTACGAACGTAATTTAAAAACGCTCATAATTAATAAGGCTAATTTTGACAGTCCTGTATATATATTTCCAAAGAATCAATTGATTTATTTTTAATCCGACGTTTTTTTTATTATGTCAAAGGTTATTATACTTATATAATAACGTTTGAATTAATATATAATATAATGTTTGAAGTAATATATATATACATATCTATATATATCGAAAGAGGGAAAGAAAGAGAGAAATATAAAGAAAGAATTTTAATGCGACATTTGTATTACTTTAAAGGTTATTATAGCGGGCACGCATATGGCCTTTCGAGAAAAATATATGAATAAAAAAGTGAAAATAGAACTGTGGTGGAGTGTGTTGCTCTCTGTAGCCGATCAGTAAAACACACCAGATCAGGCGGGCGTTTCTCCTACAAAGAGGGACACGGGTTCGGTCCCTGCGGTAGACCACTATTACTTTTTTTAAATATGGCGTCTCTTTCAAATCAGAGTGTCCACTATAATGTTTGTAGTTTTTTTTTATATATTATATATATATATATATATATATATATATATATATATATATATATATATATATATATATATATATTATATATATATATATTTATATATATTTAAGAAATGTACAAAGTCAAACAATTTATTTATTTAGATACATTTTTATGATTAACGTTCTTTTTATATATACAAGTATTAAATAAATATTCTGTTTATAAATGTTATTTAATACTGTTTATTATAAACAGAGTATTTACTTAAATACTTGTATCTATAAAAATAACGTTAAACATAAAAACGTCTTTAATATATATATATATATATATATATATATATATATATATAATTATTATTTCACCACAGCCCTTTTAAAGGGCTTTGGATCATCAGACTTTACTTCCAAACGTTGAAATGAAAAATGAAAAGAAATTTAGACATTTTTGACGGGCCGTATTAAGCATATGTAAATTAACGAAGTGAGGAAGTGATGGGGGAGATAAGGCGAAGTGAGGAAGTGAGGGGGGAGAGAAGACATGAGTGAGTTAGATGTATCATTTCAATTCTTTATCCCTAACCCCACTTGGTGTGGGCTAGACAAACGCTTCACTTAACTTATGTTATCTTTAGATATGGATGGGTAAGTGGTGAAGAAGAAAGCCGACATAAAAGGAAGAAGATACAATAAAACAATCCTGTTGAGAGGAGGTTTCACTTAATTTCTTGGACGCTGTTATTTCGCATTCCTTTAAAGGGTATATTTGGGGGTTAAAGTTTGATATAAATCTAAATGTCTACAAAATCTACGAAGAATTTAATTTGATGTTTGTTGGAGTTTTGGGTATTTTCTATGAAATAGTCGATTGGAAAAAAAATCATAGAAAGTACATTGAAAGAATAATTCATTTTAAATCTAGTAATCTTTTTTATTTTCCTAAATTTTTTTCTTGTTGATTATTAAGTTGACATCTATTCGTTCGAGTTTTATTCATAAATTAAACTCGTGACTGTTTTTAGATACCTACACAATTATCAAAGGTTATTCCAATTTAAATAGTTTTATTATCAATATTGATTATTAGAGTAATATATTTCAATTTAAATTAAATTATCAATTTAAAATTTACAATATAACTTGTTGAATTTTGTTCTTTCGTTGGCTCCATGCATTTAAATTCATGTAATAATTAAACTGCTAATATTCTTCCTAATTAAATTTGTATATTTTAAACCAGTTACTCATTCTATTGCTATAAATCAATTTCTAAATCTGTTATTAGAACTCAATTTCTTAGTCTATTGCTAGAAATCAATTACTCAGTCTATTGCTAGAAATCAACTTTGTAAGTCTGTTGCTAGAAATAAGTTATTCAGTCTACTGCTAGAAATCAATTTTGTAAGTCTGTTGCTAGAAATCAGTTACTCAGTCTGTTGCTAGAATCTGTTTTTGTAAGTCTGTTGCTAGAAATCAGTTACTCAGTCTGTTGCTAGAATCAGTTTTGTAAATCTGTTGCTAGAAATCAGTTACTCAGTCTATTGCTAGAAACCAATTTTGTAAGTCTGTTGCTAGAAATCAGTTAATCAGTCTGTTGCTAGAATCAATTTTGTAAGTCTGTTGCTAGAAATGAATTATTAATTCTGTTGCTAGAAATCAATTTTCAGTCGATTGGTATAAATCAGTTACTAACTCTGTTGCGAGAGACGCTGGTTCAGTGCGTCGTGCGATGCAATTTTTTTTTTCTGGCGTGAATCTTCCATATTCAGAAGTCTATTGGACATAAACTTGCATTTCGGCTTTAGTCACTTTCCCATCGCTGTAACGGAGCTTCGATGTGACTTTTTGAGAAATTTCGTAGAAAATATGCGTTCTCCGACAGGAATCAAAGCTGTGGCCTATATGGGACCGTTAATTGATCCGACGTGGAGGTTAGAAAATCCAAATTCCTATTTATAAACAAAAAAAAAAAATCTTCAACCATCTTTCCCGGACGATCATATCTACTCACAAAACGTACCTTAACGTAAACCTTGACGACATATTATGAAATTGTTGAAACTTGACTAATGCATGGAATAATAATGCAACACAAAATGTACTTAGAACAAAATGTATTGAAACAAGAAAGTGTACACAATATTTACATATAGTCTTTTGTATATTCCTGGTAAAACCGTTCCTGTAGAATGTGTTGACTGAGTCGCAGTCGGGCAGAGTCTCTGGTTGAATCTCTTGATTCCTGTATTTATCTATCCCGGATAAAATGTGGCCGGTTTAAAGTGGGTCTCTCCAGCCCGTAGGCTCCGCCAAAAAAATATGGCCTTTCTGAACCCGCCTAGACGGGTTCAAGGCCTATCTACCACCCCGGACGAAACCCTGCCTCTCGGCAAAGCCTCGTCCGGGTTCCTCACTGCAAAATGCAGAGAGTTCGACTGAGAGTGAATCTCTTGATTCCTTCCTCTCTTCCCGGTACCAACCATATTTATATGGTCGGTACACCACTATGCAAATTAGGTGGATCCTACCACAACAGAAATGGACTATCATTTTCTGTTTATATATATTAAAATAACGTATAAACAGAAAGTTCAATCTTTCACAAAAACATTCCTGTCGGTAAATATAATTAACGCTGTTTATTTAAAAAAAATAAACGTAGCAATTACGTAAATGAATTGTATCTATGAAATAACGTACAAACACAATATATATATATATATATATATATATATATATATATAGGGAGAGAGAGAGATAGACGGAGCGAGAGTATAAAAGAGTAAGAGAGATTTTCCTTTGTATAATTTGAATCAATTCAAATCCACTCAAATAATTTCATATGCCGTATAGCCTTGAACGAACCAATTAACTAAGAAAGATCGATGATCCACTTACGGAAAATAATTTGATGCCATTTCATGAAATAGCCCAGGACAATTTTCATAAACACGGTGATGTTTTGGGAGAAATCAAACTTTGAATCACATGTCATGTAATTAAGGTTAATTAGCTACGAGAATCTATTTATCTATCTATCTATCTATCTATCTATCTATCTATCTATCTATCTATGTCCATTAATAATCTATCTCAATCACTTTAGATCTATCTATCTATCTATCTATCTATCTATTTCCATTACTAATCTATCTATCTCAATATCTTCATATATGTTTTTCTTTATATATATATATAATTTAAAGAAAAACAAATCATTTTAAGGCTCCATTAGTTATAATTTAATTCACCAGAGAATTTTATTTTTCACTTTCAAGATCCAGAGAAAAATAATTTTCTCTGATGAAATAAATTATAATTAATGAAGCTTTGAAGTGGTTTGTTTTTCTTTAAATTAAATTATTCCCTCTGACTTAACATTGAGCTCTCAGGATTTCATCCGCCTTGGGATTATCCATAAGGATTACCAAGATTTTCGTTACTTATATATATATATATATATATATATATATATTATTCCAAGATTATTTACTAACTTATTCAAGATGGTCTTCGACCTCTAACCTTCTGTCCTCGAGTAACAAGGTGATTCACCGGTTTCGCGTATGATTTTATTTTCAAATTTTTTTTCACTGTAATTTCGACTGTCATAGCTGAAACTTCTCTCTCACGTGCCATACATCTCATGGATTAAATTGGAACTTTTGTAATTGATCTATTTAGCTCTTATTTGAAATGATGGTCTCTCTTCCTGTTTTGACCCCCTGATCCAGTATTCCTCTCTGCTGTTGCCTCTTTTTTTTAAAACTTATTCACCGTTCTATTGACGGTTCTTTACTGGATTTGAAGCTGGTACCCAGGGTATACCTGTTGGTAGCATCACTGAATGACTGAATTATCTTTTTCCTATAATCATTGGTTATTTGGGAAAGGGAGTGAGTTTCACACTGAATATTTTATCCTATTCTCTTTCTAGCTGAATAACTTCAACGGTTTTACAGTGATTCTTACGATAAATGGTGCCAAGATGGCTAAACAACCGAAAATCTGGAAAAAAAATAAACTCACACACACACACACGCAAACACACACACACACACACACACACACACACACACATATATATATATATATATATATATATATATATATATATATATTTTCAGGATCATTTTCCAACTTATTCAAGATGATCTTCGGCCTCTACAAATTTCTAACTTTCTGTCATGGAGTAACAAGATGCCTCACAGGTTTCACGTAAGATTTCATTTCAAAGTCCTTTTTTCACTGCTCTTTGGACTGTCATAGAAATGTCTCTCTCATGTGCCTAACCTCTAATGAATTGTGTTGGATCTTATCTGATTGATCTTTTTTAGCTGTAAGTTGATGATCCCTCTTGCTGTTGCAACTTTCTGATCCAGTTTTCTTCTCCATTGATCCATCTTTTTTTATAATCTATTTACCGTTCTCATGCTGGTTCTTGAGTGGACTTTGAAGATGGACGCCAGAGTATGAATATTGCAACCATTACTAAAGGCCTGAATAATATTTTGCGTCTCACTATTGCTCATTTGGTAAGACAGTGGGTCTGACACAAAACAATTGTAACCTGCTCTCTTTTTAGCTGAATATCTCAAAGTGTTTTTCAGTGATTCTTACGAAAAATGGTGTCAAGATGGCTGACCATCCGAAAATCTGGAAAAAAAAAAGAAACACTGTTAGTTTAGTGAAATTTAGATATTAAACATTTTGGGAGATGGACAATTATGCTATAACACGATTTGGACAGTTTTGCTGTTACACCCGATATATATACAGGATGTATCAAATTAATTTTACAAATTTTCGGGGCGGAATACTCATACCAAATCAAGGAAAAAAGTTCATATAAACATATACACGTAAATCATTCTTTTTTTTTAAGTTTAATGAAGGTTTAATGTACATGATGCTGTGTTGCGATGTGCTCTAGGTTACATTTGTTCTTCGTGTGCATTTGTGCCTAGTCTCTCTTCAATGTTTAACCTGAGTAAGTGATCGATTCAGCAATGGTACGATATTCATATCGTGAGCCGATAGATATGATTTTTACATACTGCTACCCTAACGGTAATAGACGCGAGACTTCACGACTGTATCATATTACTTAAGAATGCCTGTGCTTATATGTGGGGCTGTATGTGTACGTATAGTCGTATATACGTATGCATATGTAAGTGTACATATATGTATGTATGAAGATATGTACTCATATAAGTATATTGGATTGCATGGTTTACTGCGGAGGGTGTTCTCGTATTACCCACTATCTGTAAATCTATAACTCAACTAATTTACATTAATCTTAACGGGTTTAAGGTTAAATCCCTCATCGCTTAGTAATAATATTGGACACTTGTAGTACAAAAACTATATGCAGTGAATCCCAGAAAAACACACTCAGGGCTTGTATAAGAAACGCCACATAGCAGGAATTGATATTAAACTAAAGACAACAAAAGGTCCTGGCCATAAATAAAATCTAATCCCAGACCACTTCCGCTGGGATAAGATACCTTACGCCCCCACCAATCACTAACATAAACCAATTCTCATTAACAAGGCGTCTATCAGAGAAGGACTGCTGGAAAACAGACACTTAGGGGCTGATGATAGCCGCATATAGAACGGCTTGAAATAGACTATCCTCTATGTTGAGGCAATTTTTTTTGTGTTTGCTGTAATATATATATATATATATATATATATATATATATATATATATATATATATATAAAAATATGATTCAACACATACATAAGAGGTCTCATGTTTCCAAAACAAGTTTAAAAACTTCAATATAATTATTTGAATTCAAATAATTATATTGAAGTTTTAGGCTCTTGTTTTGAAACATGAGACCTCTTATGTAGCGTGTTGAAATCATATTTTTAAATAAATAATTATATTTATGCTCTACTTTTGTGTCGGGCACTATTTTTTAAAAATAATAACAAAAATACTAAAGAACTTTGGATTATTTACCTAACCAGTTCTTTCCTATTTTCTATATATTTTCACACACACACACATACATATATATATATATACATATACACATATATACACACACACACACACACATATATATATATATATATATATATATATATATATATATATATATATATATATATATATAATAACGGACTCACCCGTCGGTTTCGTCATATGAGGATCTGACAGCTTATTGATTCATTTATAAAATTTTATGCGATAATCTTAAGTGGCATTTAAGACCCGCTCGTGATGTACAAAGGAAGCCACATATGGAGCAAGAGTGAGGATTGTGAGATGAGATCGCAGTTAGAGTTTCATAAGCGAGACGTGTCAGAGAATGGATAACACAGTGTTGATAGCAGACACAAACTGGAAATTAAAAGGAATTCTGCAGAAGGAAGGAAAAGAAGGCGAGAAGAAAGGAATAAACATCAATTGCAAGAAGACTGGTTTGGTTTGGTTTGGTTTGGTTTGGTTTGGTTGCTTTTATTTTACGGTACATCAACCTCAATGGGTCATTTAATGCCGACAACTTTTTTTTTTATAATAATTTGGTTTTGTCAAAAATCAATTTCTGTTAATTTTTTTTCCTCAAAAATGTATAGCTGGTAATATTTTTTCATAAACGTATGGCTGGTAATATTTTTTTTTTTTTTTTTTCAAAAACGTACAGCTAGCAACATTTTTTTTTTCAAAAACGTATTATCAGTGGCCTTTCAGTTGGACGTAGTTTCTCGTCTTACCCAGGACTCGGATGTAGTTTATTGTCATGTCCGGGACGATATCTGGGTTTGGGGGATTAACTATTTGCCCATAGCTGGGGCCCCAACAGGCGCCACCACCCCGGGTCTGGGTGGACTCGGGAACACCAGTAATTAAGAGGCGGCTCCATGCTCCCCAAAGCCTCCTGATCAGAGGCCCCGCTGCCGGATGTAGTCTATCGTCTTACCCAAGACGCGGATGCAGTTTATCGTCATACTCAGGACGGGCAAGAAGACTGAATGACTGAATATCAGCAAAAGGAACAGCCCAGCATGCAAATTACAAATTGAAGATGCCAAAATCAAACAAGAACATCAATTTAAATATCTCTGGAGTGTTTTAACAGGGGACTGAAAATGTGACACTGAAATCCGAAGCGCATTGGGCTAGCGAAAGATGCCTTCCAAAAGCAAATCAAAGTATGAAGAAACAAAGAAAAATTCGTTTGACACAAAGAAAATAGTTGTGAATTATTAAGCAATATCAGTCCTCCTATACGACAGTGCAATGCTGGACAATCTCTTCAAAAATGAAGAAAAGAATTGAAGCAACAGAAATGTTGTTATACAAAAGGATGCTGAGAATATCATTGGTCGTACATTTGAGTAACGACGAAGTTTTCAAGAAAATGGAAATTAAAAGGACATTTAAAAGTTAAAATCAGGAGGAAACAGTTGAAATTTATAGGGTGGATAATGATGAAAAAGTGTTTGAAAAGTTTGATATTAAGAAAACAAATTAAAGGCATTAGGGACAGAGAAAAAAAAGTATAACCTAACTAGAGAACTTTTGATGGTGGAACAAATTTTAGAAAAGATAAAAAAAAACAAAATTTATTAAGATGTATAACGGACAGAAAGCTGTGGAGAGTCATGATTGCTAAAGTTCTGAAGGGACGCAAGTAGGTTAATTAGCAGGATTTGTATCAATAAATCATTACTGTCTCTAAATATTCTTTCTAAACAAAAATATATTTCGTAAGATCTTTAAATATTCTGCAGTAGGTTGATAAGCCGTAAAAATCAATCCGTCCATGTGTGTTCCATATGATATTTTTTTCAATATTTGCTTTTTGTTCAGTTTTATTTTGCTGTTAATCTTATCGTGTTTTCAATGTTCGTGATTTTCAGTTATGTCACTCCAAGGGCAATAAAGCCCCTAAGACGTGAATTGTCCCTGAGTGTGCGAGAATATGCGAAAAAGAAAACATTATTAAGGAACGAGAACAATAAAAAGAACAAGAATTAAGAAAACCGAAGATAACGATTGATATTACATTTAATTTTTTAAAGTTGAAATTTGACTGGAAACCAAGCAGCTGGAAGAGAGTTTCAAAAACGAGACGTGTCGGAGAAGAAACTCTTAGCATAGAACTTACGGTTGCATCCAGCTATTTCAACTGTAGGATGACGAGACCTTGCCGACAATCTAGTACTGCGCTTAAATTTGTAGGCTAGGTAACAAATAACTGGAAATCCCTGTCTACCAGAATATCGATTAATCAGTTATTTTCTCCGATTAATCGATTACTTAATCTACAGTTTTAAATACTACATCAATATGACGATACTAAAACCAGGTGAAAAAAATCTTACAGCATAATATAGAGGAATTTATTTTTTTTTATCTATTTTACCAAAAGCAAGATAATAAAGCCACTAAGATGCAGAGGTGGTTTTACTGTGTGTGACGGGATATAAGAAAAAGAAGAAAAAAAACACAATTAAAGAGCGAGAACAATAAAAAGAACGGGTTAAGACGACAGAAGATAACGATTGACATTGCATTTATTTTTTTAAGCTCAAATTTGACTGGAAACCAAGTAGTTCGAAGAGAGTTTCATAATCGAAACGTGTGAGAGAAGAAACTCTTAGTATAGAACTTACGGTTACATCTAACTATTTCAGCTGTAAAATTACGGGACTTTACCGACAATATACTTGTGTGCTTAAATTTGTAGTCTAGGTATCAGAGAGGAAAGCAATATTTATTTTGAATAATACAAAAATATGGCATAAGGCCGAAATTCAGGATAAAGGAATGGTTGTCTTCAATCTGTCTAATATTAAACGATTGCTGACCCAAATATACAATTCTTAGTATAACCAAAATACCATCCAAAACAACACATTCTTGCATACCATTTTTACGACAGTCACCTTAATACCTAGAGTCTCTATATAGTCCTAACTAGTTCCTATATGTAAAATTTATTTGTATAGAGGCGATTAAAATAACAACAATTTAGCATGAAGACCCAGTAAAATAGAGTAAATCTCATCAAAAATAATTACAATGAAAATGTTTATAGTAAATACACAGGGAAGTTCCGTTATGATAATGGAAAAATGGCTGAAGCCGAGATGCCAGGTCAGTACCAATAGAATTACAATTACTTCTTTGTCTTTTATATAACTCTGTCTGCCATGTTGTCAAAATACCATAGTGTTTTCAATTTTCTCTGTTTTTTTTTGTCTTTTTTTTTTTTTTTTTTTTTTCGTTTCGAAGCCAGATTTCGGTTTACGCTGTTTGGTCGGTTCAAGAAAAAATGACTTTCGAAGTTGGTAGCGCTGTTGTATTTGCAAAGATGACTTCAGACTAGTTATTTATAAGTGAGAATTTGGAACCAAAATCGTAATCAATAGGATTGTCCGTTGGAAGCTGAAGAATTCGCAGAAGAAAAAGAAAATGAGAGAAAACAATAAAAATAAAATCTCAGAAATTCTATGAAGTAGAGATTTATTGGAAATCTTGAACGTTAGCTGTAACTTTTCCGACTCAGTACCCGGAAACATTTCCATGAGTGAACAGAATGGTATCAGACTGAATGTTTTTACCTATTTTTTTTTTTCCTGCATTTTCAAATTCATTTGGTGGCATGGTGGGCAATTCTTTTGCCACTACTTAAATTGACTGATCCGTTTGTAAGAAAAAAATGCAGGACGAATTATTTATGGAAATAAATTTGGTAGATTAGCATTCAGCAGAACTTGCTCAAGCGACGACAAAATCCAAAATAATTCAATTTTTGTCATTTCAGAGGGAGGTTCATGTTCATGATACAAATACAATGGAATCGATCTCTGACTTCGTAAAGAGGTATCTGTACTTGATTATTATCTAAAAATGCCAGTTTTGGAAAACTGATTATAGGTAAGTATCCACGTTGTCCTTCTCAACTCGCATAAGACACACACACTCTCACAGACATATATATATATATATATATATATATATATATATATATATATATATATATATATATATATATATATATATATTTTTAAGCGTTCACCCCAAGCAAGGCGAGAAGCCACTAGGACGCAAGGGGTTACAGAACATTTGGAGCAAGATCAGATAGGAGTGATAGAAGAAAGGATGAGGAGAAGGGTAGTGGATAGATCAAGGCAAATGGAGATGTCTATTGACATTACATTTGAATATCTGGAGATTATAGCACTCAGGGAAACTGGAATAGGGAAGGGAGTTCCACAAGCGAGAGGTGCGAGACATGAAGCATAAATCGAAATTCCCACATATTTTCTGAAATGGCGTCCTCTCTGTTCTTCTAGAAATTGTTTAATAGTTTTTTTTTAAAAATCTGTTCACAAAAATTTCCACATATTTTCTGAAATGGCTTCCTCTCCGTTCTTCTAGAAATTGCTAAATATTTTTTTAAAAAATATATTCACAGAAATTCCCACATATTTTCTGAAATGCCTTCCTCTCTGTTCTTCTAGAAATTGCTTCATATTTTAAAAAAAATATATATTCACAGAAATCCCCACATATTTTCTGAAATGCCTTCCTCTCTGTTGTTCTAGAAATTACTTCATGCTTTTTAAAAAGATATATTCGCAGAAATTCCCATATATTTTCTGCAATGGCTCCCTCTCTGTTCTTCCAGAAATTGTGTAATATTGTTTTAAAAAATATATTCACAGAAATTCCCACATATTTTCTGAAATGGCTTCCTCTCTGTTCTTCTAGAAATTGCTTAATATTTTTAAAAAAAATACATTCACAAAAATGTGAATTATTTAACACGTCCAACCTAAAACAGTTCAAAAATTCGCACCTCTGCTCAGCGCTCAACGTAAATTTCAATCTGCTTTCCAGCGTGTCATCGGGGAATCCGCAGAGTTGCGTTTTTCGCCAAGACATGCATTGTGGTTATTCAAATATGTTGGTGCCAAAGTTTAAAAAATAATAATAATAATAATAATAATAATAATAATAATAATAATGATGATATAAATCTGTCAAATTGTTTCAGATATCTTAATATTACGATATATTTAAAAAAATAGGTTACAATCTTTTGAATTAGTAAAAGAAATATTTTCTTGCTGTCATTAAAACCGAGATATATAAAGAATGGCTGACACAAGACGTTGAACATTGAAGAGATTTATCAATGTAAAAGATACAACAACGATATTTTTCAAGAAAATTCACGGTTAATAATGTCTCTAAAATTTTCGGTTATGATTATGAGCGAAGACATTATAAGAGGATGGAAAAATAATAATAGAATACAGGTTAAAAATGATATATTAATGACGGAGTGTAGGAATAAAAAAACAACAATAATAAGATGGAATAAAACTAGTAATAAAATAATAGTAATAATGAAGAGTGTATAGAGCCAGAGTGATGGGATAAAAAGCAACAATAATAAGATGGAATAAAACTAGTAATAAAATAATAGTAATAAAGAAGAGTGTATAGAGCCAGAGTGTTGGGATAAAAAGCAACAATAATAAGATGGAATAAAACTAGTAATAAAATAATAGTAATAATGAAGAGTGTATAGAGCCAGACTGTTGGGATAAAAAGCAACAGTAATAAGATGGAATAAAACTAGTAATAAAATAATAGTAATAATGAAGAGTGTATAGAGCCAGAATGTTGGGATAAAAAGCATCAATAATAAAATGGAATAAAACTAGTAATAAAATAATAGTAATAATGAAGAGTGTATAGAGCCAGAGTGTTAGGATAAAAAGCAACAATAATAAGATGGAATAAAACTAGTAATAAAATAATAGTAATAATGAAGAGTGTATAGAGCCAGAGGGTTAGGATAAAAAGCAACAATAATAAGATGGAATAAAACTAATAATAAAATAATAGTAATAATGAAGAGTGTATAGAGCCAGAGTGTTGGGATAAAAAGCAACAATAATAAGATGGAATAAAACTAATAATAAAATAATAGTAATAATGAAGATTGTATAGAGCCAGAGTGTTGGGATAAAAAGCAACAATAATAAGATGGGTTAAATCCAGTAATAAAATAACAGTAATAATGTACCTTCTCTGCAGTTTTGATTTCAGAGCTCTCTCTTTTCAGGAAAATGGCAACCCTGATTCTCCACTGTTTCGCTTTTAGACATTTACTGTTAATTAGCATTAATGGAGTGTTTTCCCGCTGCTATCTGTACGGTTTGTATTTCGGAATTTTCCTTCTCTAAGATGTGTTAACTCTTAAGTCGAGAGAGCCTTGTTATGGGCTATTGAAAAATAGTTAACGTTGCTGTAACAGTAAACCATCTTCTAAACTTCTACCTAAAATATTAATAGCAATTACTTCTTCACGTTTTACTCTCCCGTCTCTTATCAATAATCCCTAGCTTTGTTGGATAAAACCAACGCTACATTTCATCTGGCTTTCTTGACCCTACTCGGTTTGAGTCGGTGTGTCGTCTCGATAGAGTTGATTTCGTGTTTCCCCAAAACTTACGATATTTAAATTGACATTGAAGTCTAGTCTGGACCCAATGTACGTTGTGTAACACAGAAAGCTTTCCGTAACTCTTGCTTATAGCCGTGGCAATTTGTTTGTTTGGGTTCATAGACTACGTCAGTAGTTAGAATAAGAACTCCTTCAGTAAAATGACAAATGCTGCTGATATCTCTCACAACAGCATTATTGTAAATAAAAAAAATGATGAAAAAATATATCTATTAATTAGTGAATGATTAACTTCTCCCTTTGCTGGATGGTGATTTGAGTAACCTAGCAGTAATCTCTATAAAATACTGGAAGCAAAACTACTTGCCATGCGTATATTTGTGTGTTCACCCCAGCCACGGGTATGTACTTGTGAGCCGGCGACAGTCTGTTAATAGACAGATGGCTCTTCGTTTGGATAATAAATTTCTGTCCTCTCTTTCTGTAAGGATGATGTTGTTTTGAGCAAACAGCACCAATATAAACAAACCACAAATTTGGAATTTAAGCATAATTCAGATATTCTTATTTTGTTTGGAAGTATTTAGTTCAGATTTTCTCTAAGAATATACGCGTTTTGGACGGATATTACGAATATAAACAAAACCCGAATATAAATTCTCAGGACCAAAATTGCGGACAGCAATGGCTTTTTCTTATTGGCGGAAAGTAGATAAAATGGCGTGGGGGATTTGGATTTGCCCAATTTTATTTCTGTTCTATTTTCTTTGAAACCGCTCTTAAATTTATTTCACTTTTCTTATTACATATTTTTACTGAAGCATTCACCTTTCCCTTCTGAGAATGTTAATAATTATAGTAGACTCCCTGACAACTGGACTAAGAACACCTTCCGGATATGAGGAATTGGTTACAAAGTCCTAATATAAGGGATTCCGGATATGAGGGATTCCGAATATAAGGGACCCTAAAACGAACAAGCTGATCGCTGATGTTTCTTTATAGAGTAGAATCCGTGACAAGCGGACTAAGAAGGCCTTCCGGATATGAGGAATTGGTTACAAAGTCCGGATATGAGGGATTCCGGATATCAGAGATTCCGGATATAAGGGGGACTAAAATGAACAAGTTAATCGCTGATGTTTCTTTATAGAGTAGAATCCCTGACAACCGAATTAAGAAGGCCTTCCGGATATGAGGAATTGGTTACAAAGTCCGGATATGAGGGGTTATATTTAGATTAAAATAAAAGAACTGAAATCAGGTTTAACATTTATTTTCATTGTTTTATAGTAAACAAAATAAGCTAATGGTGAGTGAAATATAATGGAATTGATTTTAAGGAAAAAGAAATAAATTATGTAATGTTAATGAAAATTCATTAAATTAAGTCTGCCACGTATGCAAAACAAATAATGTAACGAGGATTTTTTAATCGCTGTTGCATGATGATTCTTTCTCTTCTAATGTCATTCTTAACTTTTTCCGCATTTCGTTTGGCTATTCTCCTTGAAATTCTTTAAACGAAAGACACTTTTTAACCCAGCGTGTGTTATTGCAATCGTGATAGCTGAATGCTGGCTTTCTTTCCATAAAATTGACAGACTTTTCAATAGTTTTTTCTATTTCAGTCCAGATTTCATCAAAATCATATTTTTTTTTTCCTTGTTCATTGTGAGAGTGTGAATGCTGGAGAATAGTTTCTTTGGAAGATTTTATATCATCCAATGTTGACTTTCTTTATGTTGAACTCAGCCATGAGTTACAATGAACTTTCATCAGCGTCTAGTCTGTTTAAAATTTCCACTCCAAAGTTGTTCTTTGACTCTTATTCCCATCATCTTTTGCATCAATACAAGCCATTAGGGTGAAATAAGCATAAGCAATTATCCAAAGTAAATTTCCTAAAAAACAGAAATATCAAGTTAGTTACATATAATCCAAATAGTTCAAATATACACATCAAAATCGTGTCCGGACATGAGGGAATCCGGATATGAGTTATTCCGGGTAAGAGACATCATCGAGAGACGTCATGCAATTAAACGTAGAATAGGGTCAGTGCCCTGTTACAGACACAGACAATCTTTGAGATTTGTATACATATTTTTTTTTCTAAAATGCTATGTCACTTCAAGACGTGAGCTAATATTACAAATCTACTGATCTATTTTCTTTCTTTTATCATTCTTGGAAACACCGTGGAGTGATGTCTTTTTTGACTTCACCATTTTTTGCAATTCCGAGATTTGTTTCTCTTGACATCTAACGCTATAGATTCCTGTTTATCTTTATATAGAACCCCAATTTTTAGACGTATTTCGTTTCCTTGATCGCCCGCAAAATCCCATACATTATTGGGAAGTATAGTGGAGTGGTTTCTCGTTGCCTTCTCCATGGTCTGGATTTCAGAGTTTTTCGTTTTTTGTTGTTTTTTAGACGGCTTGTCGTCCAAGGCACGAAATCTTAGTTTATCACTCAATCTTCGGAAAGAAAATGGAGTGATTTTCCGTTTCCTTCTCCGCAGTTATAATTTCAGTAGCTGGCTTTCGCTCAAGATGACCATGATACTCTACATATTCCTGACAGGTGCTACCACCCTGGATTAGGGTGGACCTGGGAACATCAGCAATTAAGAGGTTTTTACACGCTACTCAAAACCTCCTGATCAGAGGCCTTGTTGTTGGATGTATTTTATCGTCGTACCCAGGATTCGGATGTAGTTTTTCTTCATACCCAAGACTCGGATGTAATTTATCGTCATACCCAGGATGAGATATGTCTGTCGTTTCATACAGTGAAAGCGGAATAGTCCATTTTTATATGAGGTATTGGCAGGGTGTAAATAAATATGAATGCTGGTCGTTATTTTAAGAAGTAAGGGGGTACAAATGAAATGATTTGAAATTGACAACTTTTTCATTTCATTAAAACAGCCGTGAAACACTTCTACATTTCCTTCTTTCTTTCTTTCTTTCTTTCTTTCTGTCTGTCTTTTTTTCTTTCTTTCTTTCTTTCATTTTCTCACTGAAACCAAGTAGTGATTTCCCCTCTTTCCACGCGTTCAAAGCGGATTAGTCCATTATTTATGAGGTACGGACAGGAGATTTTGAATACTTCTTTCTTTCTTTCTTTCTTTCTTTCTTTCTTTCTTTCTTTCTTTCTTTCTTTCTTTCATTTTCTCAATGAAGCCAAGTAGTGACTTTCACCTCTTTCCATGCCATCAAAATGGAATAGTCCATTATTTATGAGGTACGGACAGGAGATTTTGAATACTTCTTTCTTTCTTTCTTTCTTTTTCTTTCTTTTCTTTCTTTCTTTCTTTCTTTTTTTCAATGAAACCAAGTAGTGACTTTCACCTCTTTCCATGCCATCAAAACGGAATAATCCATTATTTATGAGGTATTGACAGGAGATTTTAAATACTTCTTTCTTTCTTTCTTTTTTTCTTTCTTTCATTCTTTCTTTCTTTCATTTTCTCACTGAAACCAAGTAGTGACTTTCCCCTCTTTCCACGCCATCAAAACGGAATAGTCAATTATTTATGAGGTATTGACAGGAAATGTTAAACATTCTTTCTTTCTTTCTTTTTTCTCACTGAAACCAAGTAGTGTCTTTTTCCTTTCTTTTCATGAAAATCAAAATGGAATTGTTCATTATTTATGAGGTATTGACAGGAGACGTTAAACACTTCTATCTTTATTTATTTCTTGCCGAATCCCTACCTCATGAACATTTCTTTTAACGTCATGGTGAGTTCTATGACAATAAAATATCCGTAGAAATTCCCCTATTGCATCGTAAAATATTTGCGTTTAACAACTTTAATAAAATATCGCAAAAACAATCATAAATATGAATGCTGGTCATTATTTTAAGAAGTAAGTGGGTACAAATGAAATGATTTGAAATTGACAACTTTTCCATTTCACTGAAACAGTCATTAAAATTCCCTTCTTTCCTTCATTTTGCTACTGAAACAATGCAGCGTCTCTGATACGTCTGTCGTTTGGTTTGGTTTACGGCATATCAACACCACAATGGGTTGTTTAATTTAATTTTTATTGCTGGTATCAAAACCTATTGTTATACTTTCATATTGTTTGACCTCTTCTTTTGAGCGGGTAACTATTTGTCCATAACTGGGACCCTAACTGGTGCTACCTACCCAGGGTCAGGGTTTACCTGGAAACACCCCCAATTAAGAGGGGGTTTCATGATCCTCAAAACCTCCTGGTCAGAGTCCTTGCTGCTGGATGTACTTTATTATCTTACCCAGGACGAAATATGTCTGTCATTTCACACATTGAAACAGAATAGTCCATTATTTATGAGGTATTGGCAGGGCGTAATGGCCGTGCGAACTAAGGAACTAACAAAAAGAGGGACAAGAAGCAGAAAATATTGTTAATGGTTCAATTCATGTTTCTAACCAAAAATTTAGAGAAAATATATAAATTTCTTTTCTGTCTGAATTTTTGGGGTGTGGATATATTTGCATTTACACTAATGTTCACATCTTGCTCATAATAATAAAAATAAGCCTAGTAGGTCGAATATCAATAGTATCCATAATGTCTTGCTCTGTTTATAAAAGTAAAATTTGTTTATACAATTAGATACTCAAGTTTCTTACACAAATAATACAAATATTGATTTTTACATAAATAATCCTGTAATTTTTTGAGTAGTTTTCTAACAACACTGCCAGCCAGTGTTACTTTTTACTTTTTAAACTTAAGATTTAGCTTTTTATAATTCCTCTCGCTTGTGTATTATATATATAATATATATATATATATATATATATATATATATATATATATATATATATATATATATTTTATATTTATTTTATTTATTTATTTAGTAAATGCTCTGTTTATAATAAAAAATTATTAACGAAATTTACCAGCCTGAATGTCCGAGAAATTTTTTATAGAAAATATGCGTCCTCCACAGGAATCGAACCTGTATCCTATACGGAACCGTCATATAACCTGACGTGCTTTACCGATTGAGCCACAGAGGAGAGTTTCGGACGCATAAAATTCCGGTAAATGTCGTTACTACTGTTTTTTATAAACAGAGCATTTACTTAAACATTTGTATCTATAAAAAGAACCTATAAACATAATGTCTTAAAATAATTATCGGACTTTGTTCATTTCATAATATATATATATATATATATATATATATATATATATATATATATATATATATATATATGTGTGTGTGTGTGTGTGTGTGTGTGTGTGTGCAATTTTATATATATTAATCATATATTATATATGCGCGGTACATGTTGGAAAGAGCTCAATATCAATGATAGAGCTAACATATTTAGTTGAATTGATGTGAGTTTGTGACCCTGGGTTTCACACTTTGGCGATCGTCAGACAAACTGATTAATATTTTAAAATACTGGATTCATGTAGGGTTGCGTGTATTGCTGTTTTTATGGAAGTGGGAGGAAAATTGTCGTCGTGACGCCACTCATACGCCATTTATATATATATATATATATATATATATATATATATATATATATATATATATATATATATATATATATATATATATATATATATATATATATAAAAAATATGTTTGTGGTACTAAATTTTATCACTGCCATGAACAGACAAAAATTAGTTTTATTATTACTACTCATGATAATAAATAGTAAAAATGAAATACGGGCTAGCTAACCGGTTTCGTACCTCGCTTAACAGAGCTAAATCGAGGGAAATAGAATAAATTATATAATAAACAAAAAAAAACACAATGAACAAAGTTTATTGGTGGGAAGAAAAAAACACCACATCATAATAGTTCATTAATTTATTCCTTTAAATGTAGTTGCAGTTTGCAATACATAGAGAGAACGACGCAAAGGCTGGATATTAAAATAAAACAACACGTTCCAGCGAAAATCCGAAACCGGAAGTACACTCCCTCGGACATTTTGACCAATACATACGTGTCTTCCATCGCAGATCACCTTATAAATAGCCATAATTGTGCTGTTAGTTTTAGTTTGGACGCTTGTACGATCCTTAGCAAGTCCCACTCAAATTATCACTTAAAAGTGTTGGAGGCCATCTATATTCTATCATTAAAGCTTTCTCTTTGTAAACAGAAGGACTTTATATTAGGCTCCCAACTAATTACCATTTGAATATTTTTTGTTTTCTCCCCCAATACACTTTGTCCATTGTTTTATATATATATATATATATATATATATATATATATATATATATATATATATATATATATATATATAATTGACTTTATTTACCCTGATTTAGCTCTGTTAAGCGAGTACAAAACCAGTTAGCTAGCCCGGTTTTTTTGGTTTTTATTTTTTATTACCATGAGTGGTAATAATAAAACTAATTTTGTCTCTTCATGGCAGTGATATATATATATATATATATATATATATATATATATATATATATATATATATATATATATATATATATATATATATATATATATATATGATCGAAATAAAAGTATAAAATTTAATATTACGAGACATATTAAAAACGGGCGAAGCAACCGGTTTCGCTCCCGCTCTTCAGGTTTCAACGGGAGGTTTAAAATTAACACAGAAAAATGTACAATAAAAGGAAGTTGTGGGTGGAAAAAAAATAAAAATACAAAAATATATTTTAATTTTTTTTATGGCGACAAAGATGAGGACAATAATCAATTATGTGCATAACACTTCATCTCAGAATATAGACTGTACGGCCAAAACGTTGTTATAAATATGGCAACAAAGATGGGGACAATAGTCCGAATATTGTAAATAATGTACATTTAGCCCTCTCGACACCATTTGTCGTAAGAATCAATGAAAAACACTTTGAGATATTCAGCTAAAAAGAGAGCAGGTTACAATTGTTTTGTGTCAGACCCACTGTCTTACCAAATGAGCAATAGTGAGACGCAAAATATTATTCAGGCCTTTAGTAATGGTTGCAATATTCAGACTCTGGCATCCATCTTCAACGTCCATTCAAGAACTAGCATGAGAACGGTGAATAAATTTTAAAAAAAGATGGATCAATGGAGAGGAAAACTGGATCAGAAAGTTGCAACAGCAAGAGGGATCATCAACTTACAGCTAAAAAAGATCAATCAGATAAGATCCAACACAATTCATTAGAAGTTAGGCACATGAGAGAGACATTTCTATGACAGTCCAAAGAGCAGTGAAAAAAAGACTTTGAAATGAAATCTTACGTGAAACCTGTGAGGCATCTTGTTACTCCATGACAGAAAGTTAGAAATTTGTAGAGGGCGAAGATCATCTTGAATAAATTGTAAAATGATCCTGAAATATATATATATATATATATATATATATATATATATATATATATGAGTGTGTCTGTGTGAACTTTATTTCAATCCTTCATGAGATTCCAATCCTTATCTATGATTAATTAATGATGAACATGTCATTTTCGTTTTTAATCGATTTTACCACGATTCTTCTGTTAAGGTTCGAAAGTAATTACACATTCTTTTGGTAAAAGAGTCCAATAGTGTTATAAAAAAACTCACAGAATTCCAAAGCTTAATCTAAAAAATTGGACAAATTTGCTGTTACACGTTTGGACAATTTTGCTGTTACCCCTGGTATAACATTGTGTGACCTTCATTTGTCCATCCGTCCGTCTGTGTGTGAGTTTAATTTTTTTCCAGATTTTTGGATGTTTAGCCATCTTGACACCATTTATCGTAAGAATCACTGTAAAACCGTTGAAGTTATTCAGCTAGAAAGAGAATAGGATAAAATATTCAGTGTGAAACTCACTGCCTTTCCCAAATAACCAATGATTATAGGAAAAAGATAATTCAGTCATTCAGTGATGCTACCAACAGGTATACCCTGGGTACCAGCTTCAAATCTATTAAAGAACCATAATTAGAACGGTGAATAAGTTTTTTTAAAAAAAGAGGCAAGAGTAGAGAGGAATACTGGATCAGGGGGTCAAAACAGGAAGAGAGACCATCATTTCAAATAACAGCTAAATAGATCAATTACAAAAGTTCCAATTCAATCCATGAGATGTATGGCACGTAAGAGAGAAGTTTCAGCTATGACAGTCGAAATTGCAGTGAAAAAAGATTTGAAAATAAAATCATACGCGAAACCTGTGAGTCACCTTGTTACTCGAGGACAGAAGGTTAGAGGTCGAAGACCATCTTGAATAAGTTAGTAAATAATCTTGGAATATATATATTTGCTGTTAGACGATTTGGACAATTTTGCTGTTACCCCTGGTATAACATTGTGTGACCTTCCTTTGTCCATCCGTCCGTCTGTCACACCGTCTAAAATAGCCATACATTGACCTATCGAAACCAAATTTGGGGGAGAAGGGTACACAGGTAAGGGATACAAAATACAATTAGTTTTACCAAGGTAGATTTGATTCAATCATTTTTTTTGGAAAAAAAAAATTTTATTTAAATACTAAAACCTCCCACTATTTTAAAAACAATTTAATGACTAAAATAAAAATACTTATTTAATGAAAATGCAATATTGTTTATTTCTTAATTTTTTTTTTCTTTGCATATCTTTTCTTTACGTTTTTATATATTATATATAGAACGATCCAGTTTCCAGTTCGCTCTGTGTTTGGGAAAACTATAAACAAATCACAAGGCCAAATGTTTCAAAATGTTGGAATTTAGCTCCAGAAAGAAATAGTTATGCATGGACAGTTGTATGTTGCATGCTGAAGAGTAAGAAATCCCAAGAATTTATTCTTCAGTGTTAAGGAGAAAAAAAGAATTTTTCTTAAAAAATATAGTTTACTATGAAGTCCTATAAAATTTAATGACACTAAATAAATTATCAAACAGCGAAATAGGGTTTTTGTCAAAGTATTTTTTACAAAGAAATCAGATTATTCAAATATCATTGCTTTGCAAAATTGAATGAAACGTCGAGTTTCTTATCTTGAACAAGAATACTGTGCGAATTGCAATACGCGTCGGCATCTTCTCAAAAATTCTAGTATATTATATTATAATGTTATATTATATTATATAGACTGAAACTTTCGTAAGAGACATTAGGTTAGTCGACTTAAGAACAGATCCCTTTTTTTTTTTTTGGCTTAAAAAATATCTTTACCACAGATAAATACCGACTCAGGAATAGGTGGTAAGACGGGAGATATATATTTTTTATTGCAAGTTCATGAAATGAGTTTAAACATGTTTCGAAATCAATAATAAAAAAAACCCTCAAATTCCGAAAACTAAACTTCTGTATCTTAAAACAATATATATATATATATATATATATATATATATATATATATATATATATATATATATATATATATATATATATATATATATATATATATATGCTTGTGTGTAATAAATCTGAGGAAAAAACAGTTTTCGAATAGACGTAAATATACATTTTCACAGAGAGACAACTTACACAACTGAAAATGGATACTGAATAACCCCAAAAATAAATAGTCGTCAATTGAAAAAATAAAGAACCTTGCGTAATATGAAATAAAACATGTAATTCCACAGAGTAAAAAGAGAGATCTCTCGTCTTCAATTGCAAATATACAAAACAAAAAAATTTATTTTCTGTTATATATATATATATATATATATATAAAAGTGAATATTAAAGTCAACAGTTAATGTCGCCTCTAAATATTGACTTCAATGTTCACTTTTATATTTACACACGCTCTGTATCTGATATTGAGCACTTTATCCCATAAATATAGCACACCTTAAGACTATATATATATATATATATATATATATATATATATATATATATATATATATATATATATATATTCGACTATTGTCCTCATCTTTGTCGCCATATTTATCACAACGTTTCTGAAGGACACATGGCACAGTGGATAAAGGCGTTGGTTAGATCCAGTGACAGAAACCAAAGGGTGTGAGTTTAATACCCGGCTAAGGCAGTGGAGAACTTTCAGAGGGAAATTAGTAGGAGATAACTGATAACTGACATCCATGAAACATGGTACGTGGAACTAGAACAGTCTACCCCAGTGAGCGAAATAACGGGTTCAGTTCGAAATTCCAACCACCTGAAGATGGCCGGAGCGTACAACGGCCGAAACGTTGTGATAAATATGGCGACAAAGATGAGGACAATAGTCCGAATAATGTACATAATACCTCATCTCATATATATATATATATATATATATACTTACACATCTATTGTGAACCTCGAGGTGGTGTAATGGTTAGCAAGCTTGTCTCTCTGAAACAATTACGACTGAGTATGTTGTGAGTTCGATCCTCATTGGGTGCTCCTTACATTCGGCCTTGTGCCACATCCAAACTACTCTTGAAAAATCACTTTAGGCACCTCGACGTGGTGTAAACAGTTAGCTTGTCTTGCTACGATCAATCACGGCTGAGTAGTAGTTCTCGAACGAAAGAATATTAGTATACAACTCAGTCTGTTTGAAGATTTTAATATTTTTTATTGTTCAATATATATATATATATATATATATATATATATATATATATATATATATATATATATATATATATATATATATATATAGATAGATAGATAGTTCACTGCTACCAGCAAGCAGAAAATTGGTTTTCTCCTGATGATGGCATTGTTGGTCGAAACTAGTCGAGGAATCTAAACGAAATAATAATAAAAACGAAAGAATATTAATATACAACCCAGTGTGTCTGAAGATTTTAATCTTTTAACTTTTTAATATTTTTTATTGTTCAGTATATATATATTAATTCTATGACGTGAAGGGCTTCTTGGATTTTAATCATTTCACCCTAAGCAAGGCGATAATGCAACTAAGATGCAAGGGACTTACTGAGAGCGAAAAATAATGAGAAGCATTTAGTGAGGAGATAGGACAATAAAAGAACGGAATTCAGAAAGATTACGATTGACGTTGCATTTAAATTTTTTGCGTGGAAGGAAGAAATTGGAAGACACTAAAAAATTGCGATAAAAGAAACTATTAAAATAGAACCTGCGGTTTCATCTCCACATTTCAACAGTAAAAGGATAAGTCCTAATTGCCAATTTAGTACGAGATCTAAAATCTATGCGTTCAGGATACGAAGGAAGAGAACTAGTTCGAACAACTGGCAGGAAAATATCTATAGAAAAGATAGAGGGAAGTCTCCGTGAGGCCGTATTAAACGGACTGAAGCCGAGATGCCAGATCAGGATCAGTAATATTGCAAACTCTTCTTTAGATTCCTATTCGATTTGAGCTCTGTCCTTAGGAAATCCTGCGTCATGAAAAAAGATTTTCCTTTCGTCTTCCTTTTATGGGGAAATTAATGCGTAAATGATTTCGGAATTCACACTCGACTTCTTCAGGATGTGGGCGATCATGGCTCTGCACAATTTCCTATTCTTTATAGCCATTCGTAAAGTTTGCCATTTCCTTATCTCTGCTAATCCCTTTTCAGCTAAACATTTACAAAAGTTTCTTCTATGTGTCATCTCCATTCAAATCATGGCTCTCCACAACTTCCTGTCCTTTGTAAAATTTATATATTTTCTATAACTCATAATCCATGTTATGCCACCCATTTTCTCAAGTTCTTTCTCCTTCATTTTCTACGTGCCGTGTCCCTTTCAGGACATGGGTGATCACGGCTCTCCACAACTTCCTCTCATTTGTATCCCTTAATTTTTATTTTTGCTATATCTTCAAATCCATGTTCTGACAAAGATTTATACCAGCTAGATCTTCTTCTTTTTCTCTGTGCCGTGTTGCTTTTGGATGTTGGTGATCATGGATCTCCACAGCGTCCTGTCATTTGTAACCCTTAGGAAAATGTTGTTTTTGCTGTATATCTAAATCCCTGTTCCGCCAACCATTTACGCAAGCTCATTTTGCTTCTTCTCTTTCTTGTGTCCCTTCACGACGTTGTCGATTATGACCCTCCACAACTTCCAGTCCTTTATATTACGAGATATAGCAAAAAGACAGACTTTATTAATAGATCTGTTTTTTTACTCTATCTCTTATTCCCTGTTCTACCAATCATTTACACACTATCGTTCTTCGTATTTATTGTGCAGTGTCTCTTCAGGGGGATAGCGATCATGGTCCTCCACAACTTCCTGTTCTTTGTACACTTTAATAAAATTTTGCTCTATCCCTATTCTTGTTCTATTTCCTGTTCGTGTGTAAATGATTGGTAAATCGTTTAAGCAAGCTCATTCTTCTTCGTCTTGATTGTGCTGCGTCTCATCAGGAGGCCGGTGGTGATGGTTCTCCACAACCTCCTATTCTTTTTACCCCTTAACAAATTTCTCTTTTTAGTGAATCTCTTATTCGCTCTTGTGCCAATCATTTACACAAGCTCGTTCTTCTTCGTCTTGAGTTTGCTGTGTCTCTTCAGGACACCAAGGATCATGGTCCTCCACAACCTCCTGTCCTTTTTACCCCTTACCAAATGTCTTTTATTTTTTCTGTATCTCTTATCCCCCGTTGAGCCAATCATTTATACAAGTTGGCTCTTCTTTGTCTTTATTTTGACGTGTCCCTTCGGAACGTAATGTCACAGCAAACATTTTTTACCAGTGCTTATATTGCAATTTTTGTTATTATTGTTGCATTTTTACCAGAGCTTATATTGAAATTTTTGTTGTTATTCATTGCTTTTCTCTAGCACTCCTTATTACTTGTTCTCATATTGTATTCATTTCTATGCTTGGTCGGCTCATGAAATTTGGTGGCATAGCATATGTGCTGATTCCTTAAGTTTTCATATGTTCCAATGATGCTTTCTGAGACATTAGGTTTTTAAGTTCCAAAAATTCATACACGGATATCCTCAATGACACATGGCCCAGTGGATAAATGTGCTGGCTAGACCCAACGATCTGCGAGTTCAATACCAGGCCACAACAGTGGTGATGCATAAGAGAGTTGAGTTAAAGGGAAATAACTGAGAAATCCAAAGAGGCATGGCACGTAGGACTAGACGAAATAAAAGGTCGGGGTGGACGAAATAAAGGGTTCGATTTGATATTCCAATAACCTGAAGAAGGCCGAAGCGTACAACGGGAATATTGCAGTGAAGATGAGGATAACAGTCCAAATAATATAAATAATACAAATAACCATAATACCTCATCTCAGAGATCCAATCACCAGAAGAAGAAGGCCGGAGCATACAACGGCCGACACGTTGTGAATATGGCAATGAAGATGAGGATAATAGTTCGAAAAATATAAATAAAAAAGTAAGTATAATATCTCATCTCAGAGATCCAATCACCTGAAGAAGGCCGGAGCGTACAACGACCGAAAAGTTGTGAATATGGCAATGAAGATGAAGATAACATTTCAGATAATATAAATAATGCAAGTAATCCTAATACCTCATCTCAGAGATATAGACAATTACTGAGGAAACTAATGTTTAACAATATTAGTTTTGTATGATTGAGTACGTTAAAGCCTTGGATGGTATCGGCTCTCGTTTTTGAAACATGAGAACTCTTATGTAGCGAAGGAATCATATTTTTAAACAAAAAATATTATAATTATGTATATATATATTAGGGCGGCTAGCCAATCCCCGTTGCAGACGCTCGCTCAGGCACATTTGTGTTTGTTCAACACCTGTGGTTTATATTGCAACTATGCTGAGAAGACTTTAGTTATAGTTTCTTGGAGACAGCGTTTTATCTAGCGTGATCAAAAATCTGAACAAGGCCAACACACTCACAACCTCAGTCACGATGACAGCTATCGGCGTCCCCACCCCAAGGGTTCCTCTAACCAGTTTCACACAAAAGGCTTGGGTCAAAACGTGGTATAGATTTCACGCACTTTTCCAAAATGTCCTTTTTGGCAAGTCATCCATGGCGTTATGGCCTTGTTAGGGTCAGAAATAAACACACAAAGAGAGGAACTGAGTTAAACAAATATATTAACAGAAACAGTAATACAAACATATACAAACGAGACTGTTACAGCAAGAATGTTCGGTCCGACTGTCAGAGCTGACTGCTGGAAACTTCCCTCTCCAAAAGGCAGTACCTGCTCCTATTTATAGCTGGGAGAGTCCATGCGTGCGTGGGTAAATTAACATAACACTAAGTACATGCTATCTATCTATCTATCTATCTATGATTGTACATTATCTATCTATCTATCTATCTATCTCAGTCTATTCATATCTATCAATTTATCTATCACTGATTGTACATTATCTATCTATCTATCTATCTATCTATCTATCTATCTAAGTGTTGTGACCTTGATAGGGCCAGAAATAAAGACACAAAGAGAGGAATTGAGTTAAATATATTATCAGTAATGCAAACATATACAAACGAGAGTGTTACGGTAAGAATGTTCGATCTGAGTGTCAGAGCTGACTGCTGGAAACATCCCTGTCGAAAAGGCAGTACCTGCTCCTATGCGACGAGCTTTTTCCCTGTTACTCCAACTACATGAATTTATTCTTGCTACTAGTTTGGCGTTTAGGTCCCACTCTTTTACTGTTGAAATAGTTATATGGAACAGCCACATCAATTCCAACAGTTTTTTTTCTCGCATTTCCCGCCTGCGGAACTCCCTTCTGCTTACTTGCTTCTCTGAAAATTATAATTTTCAAAAATTTAAATTCAGCGTCAGTTGCTATCTTCTGTCTTCTTGAATCCAGTTCATCCATTGCCCTTTCTTCAATTTTCCATATACTCACTTTTCTTTTTTGTTTTCACTTCCTGTAAAACCACTGTGTAATAGTAGAATTTGTATGAAATGAATAAAAAAAGACAAAAAAAATCATGCATTCTGTGTTCTTGCAATTAAGGTTAGTCCTTTCTTCTCTCTTTCCTCGACTAACTAATCTGGAGTCATATAGGAATTTTAATTTTTATCACTTGTCATTTTTCTTCTTTTTGTACTTATTTCTTTCTACAAAAGCACAGCTTATCTTTTTCTTACATTTTATTTGCATCTCTTAAACTATTTTTTTAAGCATTTCACCCCAAGCAAGGCGGGAAGCCACTAGCACGCAAGGGGTTACAGAAGATTTGGAGAGAGAGCAGATAGGAGTGATAGAGGAAAAGATGAGGAGATGGAGAGTGGATAGATCAAGGCAACTGTCGATTGATATTACATTTGAATAGTTGGAGATTAAAGCTATCAGGGAAACTTGAATAGGGAAGGGAGTTCCACAGGCGAGAGGTGCGAGACATGAAGCTATTGGAGTAAAAGAGACGGCTACATTTAACAGTTTCAACAGTAAAAGGGTGGGAGCGGGATGCCAGCCTAGTAGAACGCTTGAATTCGCGAAGTCTGGGAACCAGCGAAATCAGCTCATTGAAGGAATTACCATGAAAGTATTTGTAAAAAAGACAGAGAGAGACAATGGCGCGTCTGTGAGAGAGCGACTGTAGACGAGATGCCAGATCGGGGCTAAGTATATTACATATCCGTCTCTGAGGCAATAGATTTTAATTTTTACACTGATAAAATTACCGATCATGCAGTTCGGACAGTGTTGCATTGTGAATTTGCTCATCGTACATATTTAACGGCACTGGGCAGTTTAAGCTTTGGCGTGATAAATATTACCGAAAAGAGGTGTTGCAGAACGCTTACCAAATGAACTTACATGCTCAAGGAGACCGTACTAAAATTTATCTCCTGACTGGACGAAGAAATACACCAGAGATTAATTTAAAGCAGTTGGGACACCTTGTAATTAAAGACATTAAATTTATTTCACCGTAAAGCGTTAAGACAATGACAGATTACATTTAGAGACAAACATCTTGTCAATGAGACACCCAGGTAATTACTAAGCCAGTTACACGTTTGTGTTGTGTTTGGGTCATTAAATAAAATTCAAAAACGTAGCCATAGGTACGGATCAGCAAGGTAGATGCTTAGTTTAGACTCAAAGGGTAGACAGAGATCAGCTATAGATAATGGCCCGATTTGCACAATTCAAAAGGGTAGACATAGGTTGGCACTCAGTTGATTGGTTGGTTGGTTGGGTTTTATGGCTTATCAACCACTGTGGGTCATTTAATTTAAATTAAGGTGTATATATATATATATATATATATATATATATATATATATACACACACACACACACACATATATATATATATATATATATATATATATATATATATATATATATACATATACCTATACATATATTAAATATACAGTACTATTAAACATATAGCTTTACCATGCAACATTATTTTTTCAAAAACGTATAGAATGGCAACATTATTGTTTTCAAAACGTATAGCTGGCAACATTATTTTTCCGAAAACATTATCTGAAGCCTTGTTGTTGGACGTAGTTTATCGTCATACCCAGGACGCGGATGTAGTTTATCGTCATACCCAGGAAGCGGATGTAGTTTATCTTCATACCCAGGACGCGGATGTAGTTTATCGTCATACCCAGGAAGCGGATGTAATTTATCGTCATACCCAGGACGCGGATGTAGTTTATCGTCATACCCAGGACGCGCACTCAGTTGAAATGGTAGATATAAATCTGGATTTAGAGACTTGGAGACATTGGTTCGATTTTTTTTTTCCCAAGGGCATTTGTTTTTTTTTAACAATTCAGCCCCGAGCAATGTATACTACCACTATGATGCAAGGGGCTACCGGGAGTGAAAGGGAAAAAAACACCTCAAAAACGAACCGGAAACCCAGTCCGAAACAGGAAATAAGAGTAAACCTCCACACTTGTCTAGCTGACTATATTTCCAAGATGAGTTATCATGATTACTTGCATTATTTACAATTTTCGAATAGGTACCATAATCTTCATTTCCATATTCACAAAGTTTCGGCCGTTTCACGCTCCGGCATTCTTCAGTTGATTGGAATTTCGAAATCAAACCCGTTATATTGTCCACCGGGATAGATTGTTCTAGATCCACTTGCCATGGCTTCATTATCTGTCTATATCTCTGAGATGTGAAAACAAGGTAGACATACGTCTAGTGTCCATTGGATTAAAAGATATACAAGGTAGATATAGATGTATATAATTTATAGTTTATTATTATTATTTCTGTTTTAACTTGGGCATATCTGGCAGGCCCACTTCACATTCTCACCTTTTCACTAGTAAATGTAGCCGTCTCTACTACTCCAATAGCTTCATATCTCGCACCTCTTGCCTGTGGAACTCCCTTCCCTATTTCAGTTTCCCTGATAGCTATAATCTCCAACTATTCAAATGTAATGTCAATCGGCATTTCCAGTTGACTTGATCTACCACCATCCTTCTCCCCATCCTTTCCTCTATCATTCCTACCTGCTCTCGCTCCATACCTCTATAACCCCTTGCGTGCTAGTGGCTCCCCGCCTTGCTAGGGGTGAAATGCTTAATATATATATATATATATATATATATATATATATATATATATATATACAGTGTAACCCGGATATAAGAGATCCGGATATAAGAGAAACCCGGATATAAGAGAGATTTTCTCTGGTCCCAAATTAGAGCCCATACTCACCTAAACAAAATAGACCAAACCCGGATATAAGAGAAACCCGGATATGAGAGAAACCCGGATATAAGAGACTTCTTCTTTATATCCGGGTTACACTGTATATATATATATAATAATAATCGACTCTCCCGCAGATCAGTTTCCAGGAAACCGACAACCCGACATCGGCACATGAGATTTGATTATAGTGGTGAAGGCCTCGTGCAGGACCATCCACACTTTTTGAAGGGACGACTACAGAGACCTGGTCCACCGAATGCCACAAGGTTTCCAAACGACCCTCCGCAGGTTTTGAGTTCAGAGTTGTCCTTCTCCTAAACCAGTTGCCATCCAAGGCTATAGAACCCAGTCTGTCCTGCTATTTTATCCATAGCTGGAGGGAGAGGAAGAGGATTCATACCTTTCCCAAGGTAACAATCCCGTAAGTGAATGTAATGGATATATATATAATAAATAAATCCCAAAGAGCCAGGTAATACCTATCTAGGTTTCACCACATGGTGAAATGGCTAAAGAGGAATTAACGAGGAAGAAATTTATTGCTAAATTTACGGCTAAAATATGCATAAGCCTAATAAAGATATAAAACACGTGACCTAAGGCATTCTTATGATTGGATCTATTAAGGATTTTGAAACTTTGGTTTAATAACATTTTTGGTTTGTTGAAGGTAGATATTGCTAACTTCTCCTCCATACATAATACACAGAACTTGTTACCATCTTTATATTTACAGCATTTTTTTAGCATTTTCCATTTTAGAATGGGACACGTTCTATCTTCATGTTTAATATTATAATTCTTATTCCTATGTGATTATAGGAGCGCTTTTTAAAATTGGCTTCAGTTAATCCTATGTACACTTGACTGTTCTCGTTATATATATATGTATTTCTGTAGTTTACTGCTACCAGCAAGCAGAAATATTTCTTCTCCCGATGATGGCCATTTTGGTCGAAACTAGTCGAGGAATCTAAATGAAATAATAATAAAAAAAACAACGAAAGAATATTAATCTACAATCCAGTGTGTCTGAAGATTTTAATTTTTAATATTTTTTATTGTTCAATATATATATATATATATATATATATATATATATATATATATATATATCTATATATGTGTGTGTGTGTGTGTGTGTGTGTATGTGTGTGTGTGTGTGTGTGTGTGTGTGTGTCTTAAAATAATTGTCGGACTTTATCCATTTCATAATGTGTGACGTCATTTGTTTGAACATTGAAGTCAACAATCTTGCTATATTCATATATCAGTAAATTCATATCTATCTATCTATCACAGATTTTTCACATTAATAGTTAACAAAGTATATAGGCGACGGTCTGTTTCATACTAGACGCAATCGTCAGGCCACTGATGCTCACTTTTATATTTACACACGCTCTATCTCCGATATTGAGCACTTTATCCCGTAAAACTATGTTTCTTCATATATATATATATATATATATATATATATATATATATATAAAAAAGCTCAACCACTAATATTCCATGATTATGATTTATTGCATTGTAATCGTAATCAGAATCCAAATTTTTTGAATTTCTAGTTCTGATGAAATGGATCGTGATTACGATTCCAATTTAATTAATTATAACCGTGGGGCATTAGTGTTTGAGCCTTTTATATTATATTTTTACTCTGTCCTGGACATTGAGTTCTACCAGGATTCGAATTCTATCCTATTGGGAATTTTTATGTACGGAGATATATTTTCTGATTTCTTTTTGAATTTGTCGTTCTGATGAATTGGATCGTGATTACGTTTCCAATGTAATAAATTATAACCATGGAATATTAGTCTTTGAACCTTTTTATTATATTTTTTTTATATTACATACACACACACACACACATATATATATATATATATATATATATATATATATATATGTTGGAATCATATTTTTAAATAAATAATTATATTTATGCTCTACTTTTGTATCGATCACTATTTTTTAAAAATAATAACTAAAATACTAAAGAACTTTGGATTATTTACCTAACGAGTTCTTTACTATTTTCTGTATATTTTCACATATATTGGTTCCCGAATTAAGGTCGAGCACTCTGAACCTTTATTTATAAAATAACTTCTTTAAAAAGCGTGTTGGAATCATATTTTTAAATAAATAATTCTACATACATATATATATATATATATATATATATATATATATATATATATATATATATAGATAGATATATAGATAGATAAATAGATAGATAGATATGTATGTGTGTGTGTTTATTGACCACTAATATTATCAATATATATATATATATATATATATATATATGTGTGTGTGTGTGTTTTTGAAGAGAGAGAGAGAGAGAGAGAGATACAGTTAAACATGATACAGCCAAATTACTTGGCGTTTATCACCCCCAACAGCGGCCCATGTTTTTCTTTTCTTTTTTCTTTTTTGTGGGGATGAGTCGTGTATGTTGTCCAGAATGCATCTGTCGAGAAAGTTTTTTTCAGATTACGTCCATTATCGGAAAGACAATGGCCAGTCATGTTTGACAGATCATATGCTTCAAATGGATAAAAAAAAAAAAAAGCAACACTGAGGATTTGAAGAACAAAGCAAACGGCAAAGTGATTTTGTATTGTTTTCAAATCTTTCTTCGTACCTTCCCTTCCCAAAGCATAAATTGATTTCGGAAGACAAAAGAAAACATTTACCCATGGATCCAATATTTATCATACAAACTGATGCGAAATTTAGACGAAAAAAAAGAATTAAAATCACTTAGATATAAATATATTTCGTTAACTATCGATGTGAAAAGTCTGTAATAGATAGATAGATAGATAGATAGATAGATAGATAATTATGAATTGATTGATATATAAAGAGAGATACATCGATGCGAAAAATCTGAGATAGCTAGAAAGATACATAGACACAAAATTCTGACACACACAAACACTTATATATATATATAAATATATATATATATATATATATATATATGTAGATAGATAAATAGATAGATAAGAAAAATTTGAGATAGATAAACAGATACAAAAGTATGACACAGATAGATATATCAACAGGTCGATGGATAGATGCATATAGACACTAAAAGTACAATTCGAAAAGCATGACCAAGATAGAGATAGATAGATAGATAGATAGATAGATAGATAGATAACGAAAGTCTGACACAGATAGATCGACATATTTTCACACAGACAGACAGTCAGACATACAGATAGATAGATAGACAGATAGAGAGATAGATAGATTGAAATAGATAGATATGGTACAAAAAGATTGTTCGATACATATTGATGAATGTATATATGTAAAAAGACATGATTATTAGTCAAACACTGACATAGATACATGTACATTATATATGTAGAATAATGTATATCTTATATATTTGCCAAATATTTATATCTGTCAATCTCAACCTATCGAAATTAATATCTATTAATAATACACATGGTGAGGAATTGACTGAGTGACATGAAGGACTCCTGTCGCTAAATAATATATCGATCAGAAGACGAAATGATAAATCACTTTTAAGTATTATCGACGGATTAATAGGAAAACGGAGAGTCTGTTATAGGCCACGTGGGGATTTGGGGGGGTGTACACAATGTTAATTCCTTCGACATTTAAGCTATAGGGGCAATGGAAAGCCTCGGAAACATAGATATATTGAGATATATAGATAGAGAAGAACAACTTCAGATATACATATATATATATGTGTGTGTACGTGCGTGCGTGTGTGTGCGGACAGAGAGATATGTAACAATTGACAACATACATGCATACATATATATATATATATATATATATATATATATATATATATATATATATATATAGTACAGATCGTTAAGGATTGACAATACATATACACACACAGACACACACACAGACACACACACAAATATATGTGTGTGTGTGGACAGATAGATATGTAACAACTGAAAATACATATATGTATATATATATATATATATATATATATATATATATATATATATATATATATATATTATATATAAAAGATATTTTTTATGTTTATACATTCTTTTTATATATATGTGGGCAGACAGATTTATAACTGACAATACACACACACACACACACACACACACACACACACATATATATATATATATATATATGAATACAAACGAAATGAGAACGAAACAAATATAAATGCAAACGTTCATAACATTAATTTAAAAATAGGTTTCA
>CAHIKZ030004759.1:1347500-1350000 GCA_903632075.3 Acanthosepion pharaonis | reverse complement strand
ACAAACCGATCCCGATAAATTAACCGTGAGAAAAAACAAATAAGGATAATCAATCCAAATAAATACATGAAGTAATAGACAAATTAAAAACTGCTCCCGCCAAAATAATAGTTATAATAAACTACAACAATAAACCCCAAAATTGAATAAATAGTTTTATCTTGCCAAGTCAAAACAAAACTATTAAATCAGCGATATAAACAAATTTTTACTACGTTAATAAAAACACGATTAAATTAAAAATAAATAAATATATAAGATCGGAAATAAAAATAAAAATAGATAATGTCAAGCGAAGTAATTTAACCCAAATAAACAAATATACGATTTCCGGCAAAATAACCGCCAAAATAGACTACCCACAATGCACCACTGTCCCGTATATATAAATAGTCGGGAAAAATAGCAACACTCATGGCCTGACGATAGCGTCTAGCATGAAACAGACTGTCGCCTCTAAGTGTTGACTTCTATGTTCATTTTATATTCGCACGCTCTATCTCTGATATTGAGCACTTTATCCCATAAACATAGCACACCTTAAGATTATATTTCTTCATTATATATATATATATATATATATATATATATATATATATATATATATATATATAATGCATTGCTGGTAAATTTACTATAAAAATGTATTTTTATATTTTAGTGCTGTGTTGATTTTCATTTTGTTATAAAAATGTATTACAAAAAGTTATTTTTTTTAATAAATATTTTTCCATTAATGTATTTTGTACTTCGTGAACCACCCTTCAGAGATGTCAAAACAGCATGGAAATGTCCCCATTTGCAGTGAGAAAGACTCTGAAAGAGCTAGTCTATCAAAGAAGTGTTGCAAGAAATAAGCTCTTGATTTCAGAGGTTAACAGAAACAGGCGTATTGACTGGGTGAGAGAATTCGAGAGCAAACATTATAAATTTTGGCAGTCTGTAATTTGGTCAGATGAAAGTAAATTCTGTCAATATTCGAATTCGAGATTGGTTTATGTTTGGAGAAATCAGAATGAGACTTGGAACACTGAATGTCTGCAGGCGACCGTGAAACATTGAAGGATTGGAATAATGGTGTTGGGTGCTGTCTGGTTTGGAGGGTTGATTCTTGTTGACGAGCGGTTGAATGGTCGAAAATACTGTCAAATATTAGTAAAAGGACTACTCTCACTATATGAAACCAATCAGATTGACAAGAATATCTACCTTTTTCAAGAAGATGGAGAGCATTGTCATACGAGCAAAGTAGCAAAGGCTTCGAAAGAATCGCAAGGAATCAACTCACTGCCATGGGTAACCCAAAATCCTGACATGAATCCAATAGAGCACGTTGACCGAAGACTTCGAGATCACATCAGTGGCAACCCTTAATTAAACCTTGCTAAAGGAGTGGCAAAATATGGCTCAGACGATTGTTGATAACTTGATAAAATCCATGAAAAATCGAATACAAGCTCTCTCTCTCTCTTGAACTCACCAATACTTTGATTTGTGTAGTTCATAACCTTGTCAAATAGCTGAATTTCTGATGCTTCGCTAGGGCTATCAAGGGCGTTTTTACCATCACTAAATGACTCCATTCCCCATCCTCTACAAGCAGGTTTGAATTCAGAGTTTTCCTTCATCCAAGGCAAGACTATAGAACCCAGTCTGTCCTGCTATTTACCCATAGCTGGATGGAGAAGAAGAGGATTTACACCTTTCCGAAGGGTATTAGCACGTAAGTGAATGTAATGGATTCGACTGGAATTCGAACTCGGCTCTCCGATTCCTCAATCCAAGCCGCTATCCATTACTCCACCGTGCCTCCTCGAATACAAGCAATGAAACTAGCAAATGGAGGACCTACTCTATACTAATTCCAAATACTGTTTATGTTGAATAGGGATTACGTAATTAAATTTTGAATTTGGATGTAGTTTATTTCTCCTGGCAATTCTTAGGCAACTGTACTCTGTTGAGTGAACCGCAAGACCATATTGGTATTGGTCACATATGTTGGAAGAAGCCTATACTTCTTTTTTTTCCATATCTTTCGTAGAAATTGTCAACAGATCCCAGTGCCTGGCCATCCTCCAAGACAGGTTGTTGCCGGGCTTCCCCAATAACCATCCCTTTGTTCTTCTCGTTGCTGATCCTAAGACCAAACTTGGAACTGTTCTTTTTGAGGCAGTTGGTCATACTCTGAATGACAGGTGTTGGCTCTGATCCGTCCCAGATCATCTACAAAATATTCAAGCTTTCCATGTTTCGATTTGATTTCATGGGAGACCAACCCTATGGAATCACATGACGAGTATGATTGCAAAATAGGACTGGTTATGAAGAAAGACGAATATGAAGGTACTCCCTTACATGATAGAGAGGAAAATAAATTAAAATATAAAAACAAATTTTAAAATATTCTTATTTTTATTTCTTTTTCTTCTGTGATTCTGAAATTATTTTCCCTTCTTTCCAGTTGGCCGATTCGCGATTTCTTATTTTCGATCTTTCC
>CAHIKZ030004759.1:1237500-1342500 GCA_903632075.3 Acanthosepion pharaonis | reverse complement strand
CTATCTATCTATCTATCTATCTATCTATCTATCTATCTATCTATCACATTCATTTGCTACCAATGTCCGTTCGTATCGATATGTCTGCATGTCTTGCTTAACGTTTTCCGATCTTTTCTTTCTCTCTCTCTCTTTCTCTCTCTCTTTCTCTCTCTCTCTTTCTCTCTCTCTCTTTCTCTCTCTCTTAGCCTCTTCATTGCCTATCTATCTCAGATATTTCGCTATTTATCAGTCTGTCTCATTCTTTTCGTATGTATATATGTATGTATCAGCCCTTTCACATCTATCGATCTATCTATCTGTCTAGCAGAGCTTTTCTTATCTCTCTCTATCCCTCTCACACACACACACACACTCTCTCTCTCTCTCTCTCTCAGCCTTTTTTATTACTATCTCAGATATTTCGTTATCTATCAATCTATCTATCAATCTATCTCACCTTTTTCGTATCTATCTATCAGCTGTTTCGCATCTATCTATCTATCCCATTTGGTTCCTATCTATCTATCTATCTATCTATCTATCTATCTATCTATCTATCTATCTATCAGCTCTTTCGCATCTATCTATCTATCTATCCCATTTGGTTCCTATCTATCTATCTATCTATCTATCTATCTATCTCAGTTCATTATCTACCTGTCTGTCTATCTATCTATCTGAATCCATTCATTATCTATCTATCTATCTATCTATCTATCTATCTATCTATCTATCTATCTCTCTACCCTTTCGTATATATCTATCTATCTATCTATCTATCTATCTATTTGTATGTTTGTCTAGCTTAGCCTTTTCCGATCTATCTTTCTCTCTCCTATCTTTTTCATTACCTATCTATCGCAGACATTTTCTTTTTCTAGCAAACTATCTCACCCTTTTCGCATATATGTGTATATGTATCTACATATCTCAATTCTTTTCGCTTCTAAGAATTAAGAATACAGAAAATAACGATTGACATTGCATTTCAATATTTGAAGATCAAAGGCAATAAAGCCAGTAGCATGCAAGGGGTTTACTAAGTGTTAGAGAATATGAGAAAAACTACTATAAGGTGAAAAGACAATAAAAGAACGAAAATTAAGAAGACAGAAGCTAACGATTGACATTGCATTTAATTATTTGAATATCAAAGGTAATAAAGCCACTAAGACTCAAAGTAAACTTATAAATATGTAAGATAGATTCTGGCTAGAAAAACTGTCGGCACAGTGAACCAACTTTCTTAGTTGTTTTCTTTTTTCTCATATTCTCCCTCACTCAGTAACCCCTTTCGTCTTAGAGGCTTTATTGCCTTACATTGGGTAATATGAGCAATAATAATTAAAAAAAACGAAACGAAACGAGCTGTCCATTTTTATGAAAACATTTTTCTTTATTTCTTAATGTCCATAAGCATAACACAGTACTCTCTGCTATGAGTAGCTCTTGGACCTGGCATTGGATGATTGGTAGGTATATATATATATATATATATATATATATATATATATATATATATATATATATAATAAACAAACGATGTTTTTACTGGGTTGTTTATGTTTGAAAAAGATGAACTGTGTTTTTATTAACAATGCATGTAATGTCTGTCGTTTCAAAACCTTTTTATGTCAATCCACAAAGAAATATTTTTTACTGCCCAACTATATAGTAAATATTCAACAGTATAACAAAATTGTTGGGTAAAAGTTTGTTACTGGTTCATATACTGACTTTATGCCATAGTAAATAAGGAGTACCAAAGGGAAGTAAAAAAATACTGCTGATTTATGCAGTTGCTGCTACTAGCGTATTAAAGACAAACGAAAGCAAACTTGGCTATTGCGATGGGTAAATTGTAGCCATTTTTTATTTTTTTATTTTAAATATGCGCGATGTTCTTAATTTGTAGACTGTACAATATAGTAGGGTCAGTTGTGCACCGTCTGTGAGATAAAGAGCACCATGACGCAATTCACTCCGCCAGAAATATGGAAACAACATGCTGCTCTGCTTCGCATTCACCTGGAAGATCCAATACGAACGTTTCAAGAGTGCTTGGGTGTCAATCTGAGGAGTGTGCAGAGAATTCGGAAAGAGTTGGATGAATCTAACAGTGATTACAGAGGTACGTATGCTCGGAAAACACTCTCTGATCGTTCTGATAGGAAATGCACTCCCGTATTTGTTGATGATGCCTTCAGAATCAACACGAAGTCTTACATCATGTTGTGCTGCGGTGAGTCAAGAGGGTGGCCGATGGAAGATCCTACATTTTTCAACCGATTTCAACAAAACTTCACTTTTTTTTGGCAGGCAGTGTTTCTTATTGTCTTGCACACTTTTTTCTTTTTTTTTACATTCAGAATGCTTTAAAAATTTCATTTACAAGAAAATTGTTTATAATAAAATTCTATTCAATCGATAGACTCATAATGATTGAAAACAATGTTTTTGTTTGAGTTTGGGTTTGACCAATTCGTAAAAAAAACAAAAAAAAAAAAAACAATTAAGACATGCGTGTCCGTCAACCTTAAACAATAATCTTTGTCAATTTTATTTTTCAGTCTTTATGATGTTCGATACTTGATCTATCTCTTACTGTTACATTCCCGGGCAACGCCGGGATCTACTGCTAGTAAATAAATAAATAAAGAAAGAAAGACAGGAAAATAAGTCTGTTAAAAGTAAAGACACAAATAAACTCGAAAAAAAAAAAAAAACACACACACACACACAACGTCAACAAGGTAAAATGGAGATTTTATTAGAATATTAGTCAGGCAATATTTTTGAAAATTTAAATTTCAAAGAAACCAAGAATATCAAAATTAAGAATTTAAAATATTGGAATATGAATAGATGAATGAAATTAGAACTCTGTCAAACAATTTCATTGTCTGTCAGTTGGCATATTAGTAAAGACGAACAGACAAGTACCATCATCAGAACGAACGAACAGCGTAAAGAATGAAAGAAAGTTTTTTTTTGTTTTTTTTTTATCTTAAATGTCGACGATGTTCTCGTTACAGATCTTTTCAACAAAGTAACCAAACTTATTGTTTTGTTGAATGACGTTTCTTTGATGACATCGAGCGCCATTTTGATTTGGCGGGAACCAAATGTCGCCTGCTTCTTAATTTTGCCGGAAGATTTTGGACAGAAGACAGGATAATTAATAACAGTATACGGTGACTCACAAGTTTGGACAACGGATTACATATATTTGAATAAAGCTTTTCACGTTGACATTTCTCCATTGTTTGAGACCATTCTTGTCTCCATTTTTCTTTTTTTTTTCCCCGTATATTTTTATTATGTTTTACGTTTATGGTTTCTTTTCAATTCCAACATTTTCATTGTTCTTTATTTGACCTTTCTTGATTAGGTTCACGGCGGATTTCGTTCGATGAATTGGCCAGCTTCTTCGATTATCCAGCATCTCATTGAGTTTTCGTTCATTCATTCTATCGATTCATAATTCATTCAACTGAGATGTATTCATTTTCATTCAGGATTGTCCTTGGGAATTGACTTTCTATCTTTTGTCTTTCTGTCTTTCATTAAGGTTCGGCAACTCTTTCTTTGCCGTTTCTTAATTCTTTCGTTTTTTGTTTGTTTTTTGTTTTTCTTATTTAATTTTCTTACCATTTTTATGTGTAAGACATTTTTCTTGCGTCTTCATTTCTGTTTTCTAACGTTTATTTTCATTCATTCTTTCTTTCTTTCTTTCTTTCTTTCTTTCATTCATTCTTTCTGCTATTTCTTTCATTTTTTTTCTTTCTCTCTTTTTCTTCCTGCTATTTCTTCCTTTCATTTTTCTGTCTGATATTTCATTCTTTCTTTCTGCTATTTCTTTCATTTTTTTTCTTTCTTTCTGTCTGATATTTCATTCTTTCTTTCGTTATTTCTTTCTGCTATTTCTTTCATCTTTTTTTTTCTGCTATTTCTTTCATTTTTTCTTTCTTGCTTTCTGTCTGATATTTCATTCTTTCTTTCATTTTTTCTTTCTTTCTTTCTTTCTTTTCTTTCTTTCTTTCTTTCTTTCTTTCTTTCTGTCTGATATATCATTCTTTCTTTTTTTCTGCTATTTCTTTCATTTTTTCCTTCTTTCTGTCCTTCTGATATTTCATTCTTTTTGCTATTTCTTTCATCTTTTCTTTTTTCTCCTATTTCTTCCATTTTTTTCTTTCTTTCTTTTGGCCTGATATTTCATTATTTCTTTCATTATTTCTTTCTTTCTTTCTTTCTTTCTTTCTTTCTTTCTTTCTTTCTTTCTGTCTGTCTGATATTTCATTCTTTCTTTTTTTTCTGCTATTTCTTTTATTTTTTCTTTCTTTCTTTCTGTCTGGTATTTCATTCATTCTTTCTTTCTGCTATTTCTTTCATTTTTTTCTTTCTTTCTGTCTGTCTGATATTTCATTTTTCTTTCGTTCTTTCTTACTGCTATTTCTCTCATCTTTTCTTTTTTTCTGCTGTTTCTTTCATTTTTTCTTTCTTTCTTTCTGTCTGATATTTCATTCTTTCTTTCATTTTTTCTTTCTTTCTTTCTTTCTGCCTGTTTGATATTTCCTTCTTTCTTTTTTTTCTGCTATTTCTTTTATTTTTTCTTTCTTTCTTTCTGTCTGATATTTAATTCTTTCTTTCATTTTTTTTTTTTCTTTCTTTCTGTCTGGTATTTCATTCATTCTTTCTTTCTGCTATTTCTTTCATTTTTTCTTTCTTTCTGTCTGATATTTCATTCTTTCTTTCATTTTTTCTTTCTTTCTTTCTTTCTTTCTTTCTGTTTTTCTTTCTTTCTTTATCTTTTATTTCTTTCTTCCTTTCTGTTCTTCGTTTTCTTCTTTCTGCTTTCTTTCTGTTATTTCTTTATTTCTGCGATTAATTTCTTTCTTTTACTTTTTTCTTTCTATCTTTCTTTCTTTCTTTCTTTTGTTCTCAACTTTTATATCTTGCTTTCTTTCATTCTGTTATTTCGTTCTTTCTGTTATTTTTTCCTATACAATTTAAGTTTTTTTTTTACTTTGTTTCTACGCCTTTCATTTTCTTTCCTTCTTCATTTCTTTATTTTTTATCTTCCTTTATTTCTATTTCTTTCTTTCTGTACTCAATCTACGTTTCATTTTTTCTTCTTTATTTCTACTTATATCTTTCTTTCTACTCTCTCTCTTCCCAACATGTATATGCACAAAAGCTGAGCATCATCTACCATGTATTCAATTGTTACAAATATAAAAACACACATATCACTGCCTCGAGTAATGATGTCCACAGAATCATGTATATGCACAAAAGCTGAGTATCATCTACCATGGATTAAATTGTGAAATCAGAATAACAAAACTACAACATAAAACACACATATCACTGCTCTAGTAATGATGTCCACAGAAACATATATATGCACAAAAGCTGAGTTACCATGTTTTTGTGAAAGCAGAATTTAAAACACACATATCACTGCCTCTAGTAATTATGTCCACAGAAAACAAAAGCTGAGTATCATTTTTCTAAAGCTTCATGCCTCTGACCAATTTATGTCATATATGGCATTCACTGTTCTATTGAAAGCATTTTTATTATGTCCACAGAAACATGTATATGCACAAAAGCTTATCATCTACTTGGATTCTATTGTGAAAGCAGAATAACAAAACTACAACATAAAACACACATATCACTGCCTCTAGTAATTATGTCCATATGTATATGCACAAAAGCTGAGTATCATCTACCATGGATTCTATTGTGAAAGCAGAATAACAAAACTACAACATAAAAACACACATATCACTGCCTCTAGTAATTATGTCCCAAAACATGTATATGCACAAAAGCTGAGTATCATCTACCATGGATTCTATTGTGAAAGCAGAATAACAAAACTAAACATAAAACACACATATCACTGCCTCTAGTAATGATGTCCACAGAAACATATATATGCACAAAAGCTGAGTATCATCTACCATGTATTCTATTGTGAAAGCAGAATAAAACTACAACATAAAACACAATCACTGCCTCTAGTAATTATGTCCACAGAAACATATATATGCACAAAGAGTATCATCTACCATGGATTCTATTGTGAAAGCAGAATAACAAAACTACAACATAAAACACACATATCACTGCCTCTAGTTAATTATGTCCACAGAAACATATATATGCACAAAAGCTAGTATCATCTACCATGGATTCTATTGTGAAAGCAGAATAACAAAACTACAAACACATATCATTGCTCTAGTAATTATGCACACAAACATATGTATGCACAAAAGCTGAGTATCATCTACCATGTAGCCAAATGAAATCAGAATAATATATATCATATTTTTATTACTTCAAAACTAACAAGAAAATTTAATTTTGGCATTAAATGGCCCATGACGGATAGATATGCCTTTAACCAAACTATCAAATTAATCAAGATGCTACATTTAGTGAAACATAGAAATGATATCTATCTATCTATCTATCTATCTATCTATCTATATATATATATATATATTTATATATACATATATATATATATATATATATATATATATATATATATATATATATATATATATATATATATATATATATATATATATATATATATATATATAATACATATATACACATATTTATAATACAGACATATATCTATCTATCTATCTATCTATCTATATATATATATATATATATATATATATATATATGATTGTGCGTATATAAATTTTCCCCGGTGAACAATAGCTGACGACATTTTCCCGCGTTTTCTCGTATTACTGAGTGATCAGTGCGTCAAAATTTTAGATGCAGTCAGCTACTGTTTACCGGAAATTTATTTAGAAAAATTATTAATTATAAATATTAATGCTCTGCCATTCTGGTTTGGTTTACACGTTTATATTTAATTTTTTAATGATTGTTTAATGATTTAATGATTGTTTAATGATTGTTTTAATGATTGTTTAATGATTTAATGATTGTTTTCTGGTTTAATGATTGTTTAAAATTAATGATAATTAATTATAAAATTATTAATATATTAATAATTATTATTATTATTATTATTATTATTATTAATAATAATTATTAATAATTATAAAATTATTAATTATAAATATTTTTTAATGATTGTTTAATGATTTAATGATTGTTTAATTTGTTTTAATGATTGTTTAATGATTTAATGATTGTTTAATGATTTAATGGTTTAATGATTGTTTAAAATTAATGATAATTAATTATAAAATTATTAATATATTAATAATTATTATTATTATTATTAAATTATTATTAATTAATTAAAAATTATAAAATATTAATTATAAATATTAATGCTCTGCCATTCTGGTTTGGTTTACACGTTTATATTTAATGTTTTATGATTGTTTAATTTTAATGATTTAATGATTGTTTAATGATTTAATGATTGTTTAATGATTGTTTTAATGATTGTTTAATGATTTAATGATTGTTTAATGATTGTTTTAATGATTGTTTAATGATTTAATGATTTAATGATTGTTTAATGATTTAATGGTTTAATGATTGTTTAAAATTAATGATAATTAATGTTTTACTGATTGTTTACATCATTTAATAGGAATCGAACTTCCAGGAGAAACTTGGACTCCAGTAAAAGTATTTATTCATGGCATATGTGAACACGTCTACAAAATCGAAAAGGAATTTTTATATTTTTATATTACTGCATAAATAACTCATATTTTTAAATCTTATTTACTTAAGATATTTTTACAATTAAATTAACTAAAAATATTTTTAATTTGCCAAATAATATTTTTAAGTAATTAAAAATTTTCTGTTCAAAGAAAATGAAATATAAGTAATTACTCGACAATCAACTGGAAGAAACAGCAAAGCGGAATCTCTTTGTGTCTGTCTTTAACTCATAAATATTTTAAATGAAAAAAAAATTGAGAAAGCTAAAGTAATTAAGTTTTAAATCTTATTAACTTGAAATATTTTTCAAATAAGGTTAACAAATCATTATGCAACGGACGATGGCAGCACACAAGAACGCACGCAATTCCAGACTTTTAGGGCATATATATATATATATATATATATATATATATATATATATATATATATATATTTCATTAAATAATATAGACAAGTTTTGTCTATTTATTTTAAGTTTCTTTAATATTGTCTGATAGTTTTAATCGCATTTTCGTTGAAAGACAAAAGAAAACACCATACTGATACATGAAATTTTCATGTTGGCGGACGACCATTTTTGTTTTGTCCGTGTGTTGTTTGATTTATTGAAATTGTTCTTTGATAATGACAAAGCCGAAAGGATTAATTTAAACCATGTATCAATATGGTGATTTCGTGTCCTTCAATGATAAACATATTATGCTTATCAGACAATATGAAAGGAACTTACCAAATTTTTGTCTATATTATTTAATGAAACATGCATTAATGAAAAATTGTACCTAAATATATTAAGATATATATATATATATATATATATATATATATATATATATATATATATATATTATTTATTTAAAATATGATTCCAATTCGCCCCATGTTACCATGAAAATTTTTTTTCAATTTTAAAACACGTAAATTTCAGAAACATGTTATTCTAAAAAAATTCGCTTGAAGATGGAACAGAGTCACTTTAACTCAATTTAATTCAAATAATTATATTGAAGTTTTCAGCTCTTGTTTTGAAACATGAGACCTCTTATGTCGCGAGTTGGAATCATATTTTTAAATAAATAATTATATTTATGCTCTTTTTTTGTATCGAGCACTATTTTAAAAAAAATAATAACTAAAATACTAAGGGAATTATTTACCTAACCAGTTCCTCCCTATTTTCTATATATTTTTCACACACACACACACACACACACACACACATATATATATATATATATATATATATATATATATGTGTGTGTGTGTGTGTGTGTGTGTGTGTGTGTTTAGGCAGCAATTCAGCCAAGCAAGTTTTATTGAAAACTACCGACATGTTTTGTTTGTCCAATCTTTTATTTTTTTAAAAAGTTGTCTGATGTCAGAATTAAGAAATAATTAACGTCCAGTTTTTGAAAGTAGAAAATTTCAATTTGTCGTTAATTTTATTTGCTTCCATTTGGAGTTATTGTATATGACTCTTGGGATGATGTAATTTTTCTTGTAACAGTACACTGACCTTGTTATTAGAGTTAGCAACATTTTGGTGCATTTTATCGAAGGAGTTCTTATTCCAGCCTGATTTCAGAGCTGTTCTTGAACGCAAAGAGACAACGGCCACAGAGAGAAATTACGCAATTTTGCCTGTGGTACACAACGTAAAAACAAGCGTCCTCTCTAGACTTCACCGTCAATCCCAATATTGTAAAATTTGGGAAAACACGAATCAACTGCATTGAGACGACACACCGGCTCCGACCCAGGAGGGAAAAAGAAAGCCGGATGACCTGTCAGGTCGATATTAGTCAACACAGATCCCAGAGCTAGTGACTGAGGTAAAAGTAGAGGTGAAGAGATAGAAGCGGGAAAAAGAGTGTTGTGTGATTTGAGATTGATAGGAGTGTGGGGGTTACATTATGAAAGAAAATGATAGACAGAACTTGCCCATATTATTTATCCATATATATATATATCTATATATCTATCTATCTATCTATCTATCTATATATATATTTAAATATATATATATATATATATATATATATATATATAAAGTTGCAAATTAAAAAAAGTCAATCTGAAATATCAAAAATATATATAAACAAATACTTTCATAAAAACATTACTATTTTTTTTTTAATTTGCAACTTTTTCTATATATACATATTAAGAAAGTATACGTGGCTTTTCATTATGTTATATATATATATATATATATATATATATATATATATATAGTCCAAACGTTGGGCTCATCCTCTTGATTTCGAAGAATTCAACTGAAAATTGAAGATTCTTTTAAATTAATTCATTAGGACTATTCAGACTAGAAGGATTTTTACTACTTGAGGGTTTTTTCATGAATGCTATCATAATAATTATAATAATAATAATAACGAAATTAATACGTTAGCAATGAATTTTCCTTAAAAAAAATGATTATTTTACTTTAATAATAAATAAACTTTGATGTCCAATGGTAATTTTTGTAAGAATTGTTGGAGGATTTGGAGTTTTTTCAAATTTTCTTAGGCGCAAACATTTTAAAATTGGACGTATATATATGCGTATGCATATATATGTGTGTGTGCACGCGTATATATATTTTGTGTGTGCAATGTCAAATGCATATAAATATATATATATATATATATATTATATAGTAGAGAGAAAATTTTAAAATTTTCCCTAAATTAATAATAAAAAGTAAAAAAAATGTCTTTGAAAATGTATAAATTAATTAAATAAAAAATTAAAATAAATAAATGAATTCATGAAAGAAAACGAGATTAGGAAATAATCCAAATAATTAGATTATTAAATTCAAATAATAAATATATAAATATAATAAATAAATATTATATTATAATAATACATCATTATATTATATATTTGAATTTGAATTGTCAGATGGAATATATATAAATGTATGTTTATATTTATGTTTGTATGTATATGGATAGAACTTTCAACAATTTCACAAAAAAATCAAAAGTAAATTATCTTTAAAATGGACAACATTTGGCCACGTATGTATAGAGACATTTATTAGGATGTCGTTGTTACATTAAGGGATAAAACTACAGGATATGTTTAGATCTGCAGAATATATATAAACACCGAATATATATATATATATATATATATATATATATATGTGGAAGGTCCTGTGTATCCTTTGAACGTTTGTGTGGAAACAGTCCTTCCACCTATACATATATATATATAATGTGTGCATTATTTGAGAGAGTTTATATGATGTGAGGTATGTGTGTCTGTGTGTGTTGATCATATATGCGTATATATACCATTTATATATATATATAGTTGTTTTGAGAGAGAAAACTTCTTGGTTTATTCAGCTAAAGGAGACAAAATTTTGAAAATTTTCCAATTGTAATCAAATTTCTAAAGATATCTAACAAGAAATTAGAATTTTTGGACATGAAATGATTAAAATAAATAGATATACTATAGTATATATATGATATTTTTAACCAAACATGTTTGATGAAAATATTGTTTATTAAAACTGGGAACATATATATAACGATATATATATATATATATATATATATTTTCATATATCACTGGTAGACGTCTTGAAAATATGACATTTCATCACGGCTCAAGCGGTTTCAAAATATTGTAAGAACCTTCATTGTTCGTGGTGTCAGTTCTGTCAGAGGAGTGTGTTTTCTTGGATTCACAGTAAATAGTTTTTGTACTACAGGTGTCAATAGATTTATAATCTTTTTAAAATTAATGTAAATTAGTTGAGTTATTTTATATGCATAATACCAATGAATAAATGTTATGTTTTTACATATATATGTAAATTTCATGTATCTATCTAATACACCCCTTACATCTATCTATCTATTTCTATATATACATTACGTGATCTTTTATTGATCTTTATATTTTATTATATATTGTTCGTAATTATAAAACTATAAAACAATGGCCCGATATATTGGGCTGATATATATCAGTTAAATAGACTTCCCATGTTGTATTTTCTTTTTCTTCATATATATATATATCTGTCTATACTATTACTGGTGTTTGTCATAGTGTACATCGCTTAGATCGGTCAATCTCATTCATTCATCTATATCATTTTCTATCATATCTTAGATCATATCTATCTATCTGTTCATACATCTCTATCTGTTCATGTTCATTTATATCTATCTATCTATCTATCTCAGGTATTCTCCGTTCCATCGTAACATATCTGTTCAATAAATTTATCTATTACACTAAATCTACAATACAAATACAATACACAAACACACACACACACACACACACACATATATATATATATATATATATATATATATATATATATATATATATATATATACCGAACTAGCGTTGCCTTCATAATGGAAGGATCTTTCAGACATATATGACGTCGTCCCGTGCAGACACTGAAAACAAATTCTGATCCACCACGGCGCCAGATGACGTCACGTGGCTGACCCAGGCCTGATGTCCCGGTCACGGCGTCAGATGACGTCCCAAACAGCACCAATTAGGACGTTCATGGCGTCAGCTGTTCGTCAAAATGTTCTAACCCTTTGGTGATCTGTAGAATCTGTTAGATACCGGCCCGCCATTCCCAACCTGTTTCCAACGCCTGGTTACGTAAACTGATCCCCAGTCCGTCTAAATCTTAGACAGACGAGATCTTGGGGCCGTAATGTTTTTCAACGGGGTGATAACTTATGGATTAAATTAAAAATCAAAGTTATGTTTTGATAAAGATCCTTAATAAATAACTTTTTAAAGGTTTTAAAAGTTATATATTTAAAAGAGCCCAAAAGTGACCTTGGTCAATCTTGAGTTACTTTTATTCGGTTTGAAAAAGTCATGTTTAAAAATAAAAAAATACTACGTCACTTAAAAATGGAAAACCGAAAAGAGAAAATATATCCTTTTGTATAACAAATAAATAATAACAAGTAAAATAAAATGACCTAAATTCATCCAAATAAATAAATAAAAAACTAAATTAAACAAACTGATCCCGATAAACTTTAATCCGTTAGAAAAAAGAATTTCCTATAAAGATAAAATCAATCCAAATAAATACATGAAGTAATAAACAAATTAAAAAATTCTGTTCCGACAAAAATAATAGTTAGAATAAACATTCCAATGACAACAATCAACCCAAAATTGAATAAATAGGTGACATCCAATTGATAACTTTTATCTTTTCCCAAACCAAAACAAAACTATTAAATAATTATATATAAACAATTTTTTACTTTCAATAATAAAAACACCGACTAAAAAATAAATAAACAAATATATAAATATATAAGATAAAAAAATAAAAAAATAAAAATAAATAAAAAAACGAAAAAAAAAATAATTTAAAACCCAAATAAATAAATAAAAAAAAATAAAATAAATTGACTTCGTCCAAATAAATAAAATAACCGTTAGAAAAAACAAAAATAGACTAAACAAATTAAAAACCACAATCTACCGGTAATCAACGCCAACTCGTATCTATATATAAATAAAAACAGCCTAAAAAATAAATAAACAAATATATAAATATATAGAAAATAAAAACAGCACTCGTGGCCTGAAAATAAAAATTGCAATAAACCCAGCAAGAAACAGACTGTCGCCTCTATGTTTACTTCGCCCTATCTTCATATTATATATATATATATATATATATATATATATATATATATATATATATATATATATATACGTGTGTGTGTGTGTGTGTGTGTGTGTGTGTGTGTGTGTTAGAATCTCATCATGGTCCATTAACTTGATAGTAGCAGTCTAGGGAGGCGATCCCAGCGCACGGAACCTTTTGAAAATGCTTAAAAATAATAGCATGTGTTGAATCAAGCCTTGTGGGTGAAAACTGGATTGACGGGACTATTTAAGAGCCATCGATTGTGTGCTTACTGGCACTGTTGATAACGCCAGATAATGTGCACCACCCCCTTGAAACTGTAAGGTTTACTCAACGTAAATTGTATTATAAGTATATAGATAAAAGCATAATATATATATATATATATATATATATATATATATATATATATATATATATATATATATATATATCCGATGCGATGAGAACGAAAGTAATATCTAAATTCTAACGTTCACAGCATTAATCCAAACAAATGGAAAAAGGAAGTGATGTTTCACATACGGCTTGTCTATAAGCAGGATTGTTCATAACCATTTTCGATTCTCACCCAGTGAAATGCACTTGAAACAAGTTGCATCTTTGTACTGAGTAAATAATGAGATAAAATTGTGTATATATATATATATATATATATATATATATATATATATATATATATATATATATGTGTGTGTGTGTGTGTGTGTGTGTGTGTGTGTGTGTTTAGGACCTTGAATAAGTTCTCGCTGATTTTTTCATGAAAAACTAATATTTTATTTACAAAAATTACTATGAAGCATGCCAGTGAAAATATTATCCATCGCTAGCCACTATATTTCTCCGTGCTTGGTAAGGCGTTAAACTACATCGCGTCGTGGGTACGATAAACTACTTCCAGCAGCAAGGCCTCTGATCATGAGGTTTTGAGGAGGCTGGAACCATCTCTTAATTGATGGCATTCCCAGGTCTACCCTGACCTGGGGTGATAGAACCTGTTAGGGTCCCAGCTATGGGTAAATAGTTAACTAGTTAATAATATAACCAGCAATACCCTTTTAATAGAAAAATATTACCAGAAACAGATTTTGAATAAAACAAAATATTACCAGCAATAAAAAATTTTTTCGGCATTAAATAACCCATTGAGGTGTTGATATGCCGCAAAACAAAATAAACGAAACCAAACCAAACCAAACCACGATTTTTCTCATGTTGCTGGTAGTATTTGAATGTCGGAAAAATGACACGTCTTTTGAGACTCACAAAAAGTCGACCTATTTTTTGTCATCTTCATAAAAGGAAAATGCTGTTCAGTCAGGCCATGTGCCATCGATCGTAAATGATAATCTGACGGGAGAATGTCTGATGAATACTGAAGTCGGTGTAGGATTCCCATTTAAGCGTTTTCAAGTAGGTGTTTACTGGTTTTGCAACATGTGGCCTAGCATTGTCCTGTTGCAAAATTCACTTTGTCGTGTTTCTGCTCGTATAGCCATCGTTTTTTTTTTTCTTCAATATCCAGCTTAAACACATCCATTGTACTCGATAGCGATCTCCCGGGATGGGTTCGGTCGGTGTCAGCAGCTGATAATAAACTCCACCCAGATGATACCATCAAATGCAGAGCAGAAGCTTCGAACCATGGATATTCGGCTTTGCCGCTGATGTTGATTACCCCGCGATTTTTTACGCTTAGGGTTATCGTAGTGTATCCACTTTTCATCGCCGGTCACGATGCGATGCAAAAAAAAAAAAAAAAGAAAACTTCTTTTTCTGCCGTTGAAGCATCTGATCACACGTGGACAAGACGCTATTCAAAGACTACGCTCGTATAGCACCCAATGTCGTTGCTTTTGAATCATTCTTAAGGCTTTCAAACGTTTCGAATCTGTTATGTGGTCGACTCCTAATGTTTTAAAAGTTCAGCTTGCGCCTGACATGAGCCTTCATGAAGTAATGCCCCCAATTCTTCGTCGTCAAACTTGTTCAGTGCGTCAGAGCGTTCTATATCTTCAACGTCAAAACCTTTATTTTCCAAGCGTCAAAACCAATCTCTGCATGTTGTTTTCGACAGAGCATAGTCGCCGTAAGTCTCAGCGATAATTCTGATTTCTTTTGCATGAAGTAGTGCAGTAAAATCGCCTGCAACTTCACTTTCTTTGGCACGAAATCCAATATATATAAGGGTATTAGCATATAAGTGAATGTAATGGATTCGACTGGAATTCGAACTCGACTCTCCGATTCCTCAATCCAAGCCGCTATCCATTACTCCACAGTAATTTTTTTTTATTTATATATATATATATATATATATATATATATATATATATATATATATATATATATATATATATATATATATATATATATATATATATATATATATATATATATATATATATATATATATATATATATATATATATATATATAGAGAGAGAGAGAGAGAGAGAGAGAGAGAGAGAAAGAAAGAAAGAAAGAAAGAAAGAAAGAAAGGAGTAATGGATAGCGGCTTGGATTGAGGAATCGGAGAGCCGAGTTCGAATTCCAGTCGAGTTCATTTCATTCACTTACGTGCTAATACCCTTGGGAAAGGCATGAATCCAACTCTTCTGGTCTTGAAGAGGCACGGTGGAATAATGGATTGCGGCTCGGATTGAGGAATCGGAGAGCCGAGTTCGAATTCCAGTCGAATCCATTACATTCACTTACGTGCTAATGCCCGTGGGAAACGATGGGAAACTTCTCCCTCCAGCTATGGGTCAAATAGCATAACATACTGGGTGGCAACTGGTCTAGGAGGAGGACAACACTAAATTCAAAATCTGCAGAGGGTCATTTGGGGATGCACCAAGTCTCTGTCTTCGAGGACGCACCAAGGTCTCTGCATTTGGCCCTTCAAAAAGTGTGGATGGTTCTGCACAAAACCTTCACAATGCCCCACTATAATCAAATCTCATGTGCTGGTGTCGGGCTGTCAGTTTCCTAGGAACTGATCCGCTTGACCCTGATACATCGAATTCGACGGGAGAGTCGAATATTGTCATCCATAGACTGTTTCGCTCTTTCAGGGTGAATAGACATCAGATTGTTTCAAGCCGGGATCAAAACCAGACTGATTCGGCAGCACTCGGAAAGATTTTGCCCATAAGCGATCGGCACACTGTTGATTTCTGTTGTGTTTCTGTCAATCTTCCAAAGTTCATATTTATTTTTATTTTAGATTATATTCCTTCTGAGTCTGTCGATATTTTGATCTCTCTTTCGATAAGACAACGTCAAGAAGTTTTTTTTTTTTGTTTTTTTTTTTTGCTTTAACGTCCTTGTTTGCTGCAGGATTAGATAATTTCAAAATGATATATTTCGGCAGCTATAATTCTCTCAAACATGGTTCTATAAAAAATGATAGACAGAACTTGTTTATATTATTTATCCAAATATATATATATATATATATATATATATATATATATATATATATATATATATATATATGTGTATGTATTTTTATATTTATATATATATATATATATTTATATATATATATATATTTATATATATATATACATATGTATTTATGTATTTATATATATGTATATATATGTATTTATATATATATATGTATTTATATATATATATGTATTTATATATATATATATTTATTTATATATATATATATGTATTTATATATATATATGTATATATATATATGTATTTATATATATATATATATATATATATATATATATATTTATATATATATATATATATATATATATATATATATATATATATATATATATATATATATATATATATATTTATATATATATATATATATAAAGTCGACCTTATTACGACTTTTCCTTTTCATCGAGTCATTGATGAGTATAATTTTCTTAGAATGGAAAACTCAGCAAAAATTTTGCTAACTAGCATACTGAGTTTTCTTTTCTCAATCAACTTTTCTTTTTGATTTTTCTCATTTAATTTTACCTTTATTTTTTTCTCCTTTATTGTTATTTTTTTTTGTGTAACGTATTTTAACAAAAGACTCGTTTCGCCAAATTCAGTATAATCTTCAACCGGACATGACTATTTTTTTGTATCTTTTAACGTCTTTTATTTTCTTTCAGGTTGATTTTTTTCTGCCTTTGCTTTTCTATCTTCATTGTTTTTCTTCTTTTACAAAATGATAGCTCCTTTGTGAAAAAAATAGGTCCGAATATATATACTTACATTATTTTTTTTTTCATTTTCATCGCAAACAACAGTTACTAGTATCGATTACCTACTGACCGTGGACTTTTTCGTCTGCTTCAAACGTTCCATGTCCGCCATATTGGACAAGAAGTGAATCCTTTTCGCGCCTTCATTATTGTAATGAACGCCATTGTTACAATGCTTCTTTGTCCGACCGACATTTCTATTGATATCAGTAAAGGAAGGGAACTAAATGAGTATAAAATAAAATAAAATAAAATTTCATGTTCCATTTTATAACTTTTTTTTTTATTTCATTCTATTTCACTGAAGCTTTTCTCATTTTTTTGTTCAGTCTTTCTTCAATTTCCGTATTTCCTATCGAGCTTTTTCTTATTCCAGACTTAATTTCTGTTTACTAGTTCCGTTGTCTGCACCTCTCAGTGCTGTAGTGTTGCGTGACGCTAATTACCGAAACGGAATCGGCTACCTGATTTCGTATTTCAGCTGAGGCTGCATATGTTTACCTCGCAACTAATGCACTTTATAAAATAATGGATTCATAGACTTGGCTTCTCACCAGATGTTTTAATAAGGGACTCATCTCACGCGAGCCAAGTTTGTTGACAGAATAAGATGTATTTTCTTGAAGAATACGTCCCCATTATCTGACATAATAATTGAACTTTTTTCGCAATTCTCTATCAATGTCCTCTTCCTGGAGGCGCCGGCATTGTAATGGCTATCGACGCGGACAAGGAATTAGGCTGTGTCGACTTAAATTCCCGCTCGTTTCAGTTTTCACTTTATAGCATAAAAATTGAATAATCCATTGAGGTTGATATGCCTTGTAAAAGCAGTAATAGCTATCTGACCCCAGCTATGGGTTAATTAGCAGTGCAATCTATGCTCTCTTGTCCTTATTCTAGACTGATTGAGTTATATTTTACGGTTTATCAATCTTTTTTAGTATATTTAAAACTTATGTGGATTCCGGGATGAAATCTGGTACCAATAAATAACAAACGCCAAGAATAAATATAAGAAAATAATGTATTAACGTAATAATACACACTGGTAATGCAGGTTAGTAGTTCCAGGAATACGGGTTAGTAGCAAAATATCTATACAGTCTTTGGTATTGAAGTATCGCTGTATGACTTCTTACTGAGTCTACGTGCTCGCTCACTGTGACTCTTGCTCGCTACATTCGTTCTGTCTGTCTGTTTGTTACCTTCACCCTCTGTTGCTCTCGTCTCTCGGGTCTTCACGTAGCAGTAGTAGATGTATATACTGGGTAAGTCCATTTGTGTAAAAAGGGGAGAAACCCTCAACAAAAACCGAAACACAATTTTGGAATTTATAAATAATTCTTCTTTTTTTTAGCGAGTGAATATTGCATGATATTTTTTTTGGGGGGGGATACTGATATTCAGTGACAGGTCCTACCATTTAACCCATAAATGGGGGAGAAGTGATGGATTTATACTTTAAGTGAATGCAAGGAAACCGACCTAAATTCGAACTCGGTTCACCAATTTCTCATTCCGAGGCGTTATTCATTACACCGGCCAGGCATCCAAGTTACAGTGGTCACTCATGTTAGTACTGATCAAGCTCGATATTGCTTAATTTCGGAGAACCGGTGTTTCAACCTGAAATGGCCGTAAACTACAATCAGTGTAGGAGAATGAAAACCTGACCTGAAGAGGAATAGGCTCCGTCAGATATAACATTGCTACTGTCTTCTTCAGCTATGTATTTTGAAGATGCAGGGAAATTTGGTGATGGTGTTGCTAGTCTTATCTCAACTGCTTTTGAATTCATGTTCATCCTTCCAAACAAGGCTGAAGTGCCCAGGTTACCCTACTACTTAATTCATAATTAGGTGAACTGAGAAGGGTGTATACATATCATTCTCAAGGAATAAGCTCGAAATATGACATGAAATAGAAAGATTAAATCAATTGAATCAATTACTAGATTAGCTGCAAGGAAAGACCCAGAGTCCATCTTACACATTTATAATTATCCTATTCGTCCATGTATTGAATATAAGGCCTGCTATGTATCTAGAGATTCCTGATAAAAAAAAAACAAAGAATATGCAATTTTATCTGTCTTGACCTGGCATCTCGGCTTCAGTCAAATTAACACCGCCGCGCTATAGGTTCTCTATGTTTGTTTTTTTCTATAAATATTCCCATGTTCTGATTTAGAGAAGTACTATATTTGCAGTTAGGGCTAATAATTTCAAAGTTGAAATGTCCAGATGTAACCTTAGGTGCGTTTATTTCTCATATTTCCAATGTCATGAAGTGGAAATATAATAGTGAATCAATTGCTAGGTCGGCGGCGGGGGAAGTTGGTTTACTGTGTCGTTCTAGATTGCGCAACAGGGCACTGATTAGTTGAATGAAACCTGCAAAAAACTTCAGCAAACTCTTTCACAGGCAAATAACACTAATTTTAAAACAAAATTTCTATTTCTGTCGTTTAATTGACTGAAATAACCATTTTGCTTTCCATCACTATGGCTGATGCTAACCTCCAGGAGAGCGAGTCATTGGGTCTTCTTGGGCTAACGTTTTCTGCTTAGATGAAATGCAAAGATTATATTGAATCAATTGCTAAGTCGGCTGCTAGGAAAGTTGGTTCACTGTGTCGTTCCTGATGACGCGGAGGCCAAAGATTAGTTGAACGAAATATGCCAAAAATTCAGTAACAAATAACACTAATTTCAAAACAACATTTCTAGATCTTTCGCTTAATTGTCTGAAAGACCTTTTTTTGCCTTCTTTCTGCTATGTATTTATAGATTCTAGATAAAATAAAAAAGAAGAATCTGCAATGTTATTGGTCTTGACCTGGCATCTTGGCTTCGGTCACTTTCTCACCAGAAATCTTTTCTATAAATACATTCATGGTAATCGTTCAAATAAGCTTTCCTCTTTGGTACGTATACTTAATGAATTTAAGCACAGTACTAGATTGGCAGCTAGGTCTCACCATTTTACAGTTGAAATGGCAAGACGTAACCGTGAGTTCTATGCTAAGAGTTTCTTCTCTCACACTTCTAAATCGTGGAACTCTTTTCCAACTACTCGGTTAACTTGGATTTTCAAAAATTTAAATGCAATGTCAATTGTTATCTTTTATCTTCCTAATAAATGCCGTCCTGGGTATGATGGTAAACTACATCCGCTTCCTGGGTAAGACGATAAATTACGTCTAACAGCAAGGCCTCTGATCAGGAGATTTTGCGGAGCGTGGAACCACCTCTTAATTGCTGGTGTTTCCAGATCCATATGACCCGACGTGGTAGCACCTGTTACGGCCCCTTATCAAAACACTATGTAAGTGTAAAAATAGGTTTTAATACCAGGAAATACTATGCAAAAAAATTATTACCAGCTATACCTTTCTTGAAAAAAAAAATTACAAGCGATACATTTTTAAGAAAAAATATCACCAGAAATACATTTTTGAAGAAAAAAAATTACAAGCAATAAAAATTTTGTCGGAATTGAATAATCCATTGAGGTTGATATACCGTAAATCAAAACAAAACAAACAAAACAAAAATCTTAATAAATGTTTTCTTGTTGTCATATGCTCTCACCTATAGCATTTTAATGCCTTGCTTGGAGTGAAATGATTTCTAAAGCTTAAACAATGATTAATTAGAGAAAGCTAAAGGGGAGATGGTGCAAGAGGATAATGATTAGTTGAATGAAAACTGCAAAAATTTAGCAAACTATTTCACTGATAAATAACATTAATTTCAAAACAACATTTCTAGTTCTTTCACTTAATTTTCTGAAATAACTTCTTTCTTTTTTTTTTGCCTTCCATCAGCACGGCTGATGCTAGCCTCCAGGAGAGCGACTCATTGAGTCTTCTTAGGTTAACGTTTTCTGCATACATGAAATGGAAAAATTATATTAAATCAATTGTTAGGTCGGCTGCTAGGAAAGTTGGTTCACTGTGTCGGACTAGACATTTTTTTTTCTCTCTTCAGAATCTAACTTACACATTTATATGTCTACCATTCGTCCAAGCATTGACTATTTCTGTCACATCTGGTTTCGTGCTTCTACTATGTATTTAGAGATTCTTGATAAAATACAAAGAAGAATCTGCAATGTTATTGGTCTTAACCTGGCATCTCGGCTTCGGTCACTTTCCCACCACCGTAACACCATGTTTTCTATAAATATTTTCGTGGTAATCGTTCACATAAGCTTTCCTCTTTAGTACCAAATAAACACATAAATCATTGTTTCAAGCAAGTTTTTTTTTATTTTCATGACACATTAATGTTTACATAATGGTTACGTAGTGCCAAACAACTCAAATAGATTAATAAATTTTAATTAAATATCTAGTTTTCTTTCTTTCCTTTTTTTTTGCTGCTGCTGTTTCTCTTTCTTCTTCTTCTTCTTCTTCTTCTTCTTCTTATTATTATTATTATTATTATTATTATTATTATCAGCAGCAGCAGCCTCCAAAAGATTTCACTTGTGACTTGCTTGGCATTCAAGAGATGCAGTTGCTTTTGTCCAAGTGTGAGCTGGGAATGGAGGAGGCAGACAGATGGTTGCCTCTGTCTATTAAATGGGTTAATGAAGAAACAAATTATATACCACTTTGTCAGTAGCATCGGTAGCAGGCAACTTCCATACTTCCTTGGGAGCAGGTACCCCATACATTGAGGGTACCTGGGGTGGGTGAGTTGCTGGTCCAAAGGGGACACTTGGAATACCATTACTGATTCGGTGGTGCAATAACAGATGTTGATTACTCTGCAAATAGACAAAAGAATATTCAACAGAAAACGAAAAAAGGATCATAAAAGACAGTAAGAGGTTAAAAAGAAAATAATTCTACATAGAATTTTGTTATGGGACCTTACCCATAATAACATAATGGACTATTCCATACGTAATAAATACTGCGCCTCAAGAGGAAGTAGGGAGTTCAGTCCGAAGTTGGGCGACCGGCTAAACGGATGATCGGTTGAACTCTCTGCTTTCGAGCAGGGAAGAACCCGAACGAGGCTACGCCGAAAGGCGGATTCTCTTTTGGGGACGTAAACCGACCCTGAACCCGTTTATACGGGTTCAAAGGGCATATTTTTGGCCGAGCCCACGGGCTCGGAGATGCCACGTTAAACCGGCCTTGTGCCACATGATGTCCTCGTGGGTGGCGTGACTAAATACTGTTCAGTCTGAAGTCTCAAGTGAGGTCCGTCAGAAGTTCGTCAGGAGTCTGTCAGTCAGTCAGAGCGAGCGAGTCAGTCAGTCGAGTCAGAGGCAGTCCGAAACAGAGTCGCCTTCAGACAATTACTGCAAGACATTGGAATAGTGATACTGGTCGAGACTACATTGTTCTCCCTACTAAACCTGATTGTTAGTACTAACACTTTCTACTTCTCTGTATATATTCCTGTTTGTAATATATCTGTGTTATTCCATACCTGTGTTCGAGTTCCTCTTTATTGGTTCTACCTTGGACTATCACCGTTGTACAAGCAACCGGACCATAACATAGAACATCCAGGCTTGTTTGCCTGCTTCACTCAAAGATAAAGACGGTGCGGGGTGTGGAGTATGAGGTAACAGGGTAATGATTAGTTAAATGAAACCTGCAAAAAATTGAGCAACCACTTTTACTGACAAATAACACTAATTTCAAAACAACATTTCTAGTTCTTTCACTTAATTGTCTGAAAGAACTTTTTTTTTTGCCTTCCATCAGTATGGCTGATGCTAACCTCCAGGAGAGCGACTCATTGGGTCTTCTTGGGCTAATGTTTTCTGCTTACATGAAATGGAAAGATTATATTGAATCAAATGCTCGGTCTGCGACTAGGAAATTTGGTTCACCCTCTCGTGGTAGACATTTTTTCTCTCCAGAATTTATCTTGCAAATATGTAAGTCTACCTTATACCAGCATTGTTTATATCCCTCACAACTGTTATGTATTTAAAGATTCTTGCTAAAAGACAAAGAAAACTTTTCTGGCAGCTCGGCTTCAGTCACTTTCCCTCCGTCCTAACGTAGCTTCCCTGTGACTTTTCTCTCAAAATTGGTTTAAATTTTGCGATGAATTTTCCTCTATAGCGCATATAATTTGTAATCATTGTAAATATTCATTGAGGTTTCATTTTTAAATGTTAATTTATCCCCCTTCGAGACAAATTGTTGATAGGGGAAGTTTAGAACTACATAGAGACTCTAAGGTATTATGGTGACTGTATTAAAAATGGTCAGTAAGAATGTGTTGTTTTGGTGTAGGGTATGTTTGCGTCAGTAATTGTGGCTAGCTATATTCAAGATCAAACAGATTGAAGACCAACCTTCGCGTATCCCCACTTTTGGCTTTGTGTCATATTTTTGTATTATTAAATAAATATTAATTTCTTTTTAGGCATCTTGATTATGAATTTAAACCCACTACTAGATTGGCAATTAGGTCTCAACCTTTTTACGGCGAAAATGGCTAAACGTAACTGTAAGTTCTATGGTAGCAATTACTTCTCCACCACTTCTTGCTTTACAGTCAAATGGGATATTCATAAATTTAAATACAATATCAACCGTTACCTTCTGTCTTCATGTTCTTTTATTCATCTTTCTCCTTAATAATGTTTTCTTTGTAATTTCTGTAGTAAAATTATCATTGTAATTTCTATAGTAAAAAAATTTATTCGCAATGCATTTTCATAGTGAAAAAAAAGTATTGGCAATGTATTTCGATAGTAAACAATTATTGGCAATGTATTTCGATAGTAAAAAATAACAACATTATTGGCAATGCATTTTTATATTAAAAAATTATTGGCGGCGTATTTCGATAATAAAAAAAAACAACATTATTGGCAATTCATTTCTATAATAAAAATAAACAAAATTATTGGCCATGCATTTCAATAGTAAAAAAAATTTATTATAAATGTAATTTCTATAGAAAATATCATTTCTATAGTAAAAAATTATTGGCAGTGTATTTCGATAATAAAAAAAAACATTATTGGCAATGCATTTCTATAATAAAAAAAACAAAATTATTGGACATGCATTTCAATAGTAAAAAAATTATTAGAATGTAATTTCTATAGAAAATATCATTTCTATAGTAAAAATTATTGGCAGTGTATTTCGATAATAAAAAACAACATTATTGGCAATGCATTCTATAATAAAAAACAACAAAATTATTGGACATGCATTTCAATAGTAAAAAAAAAAATTATTAGAAATGTAATTTCTATAGAAAATATCCTTTCTATAGTAAAAAAAACATTGGCAGTGTATTTCGATAATAACAAAAAACAATATTATTGGCAATGCATTTCTCTAGTAAAAAAAAAAAACAACATTATGAGCAATGCATTTTCTATAGTAAAAAAATTATTCGCAATTTTTCTCAACCAGTAACCTTAGTGGAGTTATTGCATTGATTGGATTGAAGTTATTAAAAAAATTCTGTAAATTTACCGAATTCTTAATCATTTCGTGAATTTCTAATTCATTTTAGGTAAGGAATTATTTTCCACTCTTCGACCTCTCTCCCAGAGGAAGGGTGTGGCAAGTTTCTCTCTACACTACCGTTACTTCCAGTGCTCGGTTCCGCTGAGTCAAACATTCACAGCAAGAACACGCCATAACACTTACATAGTAGACCCACCCCCAACATTCTTTCCGTATTCCATCAGTGGGAAGTAAGTTTCATTCGAGTAGCTTATTCCAGTGAACTACTAATGTTTCTCCAATCACTAAAATCTGAATCCGTTCAAGTCTAGAGTTAACTGTTATCTTTTTCTCCTATCCGTATAAGCTACCATTTTACGTAACTGTTATATTCCGTGCTAATAGAAATATATACTTGAAAAAGAGAAAAAAAGTAAAGGTTTATTGTAAAACCAGTACAAGAAGAGCAAAGGTAACAGTTATGCACAAGGTCATCGCAAGTCAATCCAGTTGTGAGTGCTACTATTGGAAGATCGGTAATTCTCGCGTAAGTTTTAGACGTACTCAACAGATTCCACCTAGTAATATTTACCAACCTCCCCACGGTGTGGGATGTGGCACAAGGCCGAATTTAATGTACGACAGTCCGTGCCCGTAGGCTCGGCCAAAAATTCCCCATAAACTTCGCATACCTCCCCAGACGAGACTCTGACTTCGGCATAGCCTCGTACGGGTTCCTCTCTGCCTTCGGGCAGAGAGTTCGACTATAGCTAAGAGCTGAATAACAGATCCCAGCTAGAATATTTGCCAACCTCCCCACGCGGTCGGGTGTGGCACAAGGCCGAATATAATGTGGGGCATCCAAACCCGTAGGCTCGGGCAAAAATTCCCCGTAGACCCCGTAAAAAAACGGAGTCGGGTCGGTTTACCACCTCAGATGAGACTCTGCCCTTCGGCATAACCTCGACTGGGTTCCTCTCTGCCTGAATGAAGGCAGAGAGTTCAACCATACAGCTGAAAAGATTCCAGCTAGACAATATTTAGCCACCTCCACGACAGTTGCATGTGGCACAAAGCCGGATTTAACATGGGTTACCCGAGCACGTAGGCTCGGCCAAGAAATGCTCGTAGAACCCGCATAACGGGATCGGGTTGGTCACCCTCCTCGGATGAGACTCTGCCCTTCAGCGGAGCCTCGCCCGGGTTCCTCTCTGCTCAGAGGCAGAGAGTTCGACTGTCTAGCCGAAAAGATTTCGGGTAGACTCTGTAGTCCGTTAACTTACAGACACTTATAGGCAATTACTACCTATAGCATAGTGACTCATGGGGGGACAGGTTATTCCATTAAATCAATAACACTCTAACGCGAGTGACCCCTGAGCCTTGTACAAAATGAATATTACAGGTACATTGTATCAAGGCACCAACATTCCTCCCGTATTCCATCAATGAAAAGTAAGTTCCACTCGAGTAGCTTCTACCCGTGAACCACTGCCCTGTAGAATCGACACCGAACAGTATATTAACCGTTATCATCCACTAATATACGAACAAATGGCATCCAAACGTAACCCTCTCCCTTGAGTGACTCCCGAGCCTTGTAAAGGCTGTACCACGTTCTAAAAAAAAAAAGGAAAAAACTACTTACTACTAATATTCGCGCCGTGGTTGGGGTGAAATGATAAAATACAAACCTGTTTAGTGCTCATTTCGTTTAACGACCAAGTCGTAGAAAAGAATCTAGTCGTTAAATGAGGTCTGGCTTCATTATCTTTTATTTTAGTTTTCATTATTTTCTATTTCTAAATCCATTCTTATAATCGAGCCCCAATTCAAAAATTTAAATGCAACGACAAGCGCATTCTTCGTTATAGAGGAATAAAGTGTCGCTGCCGACACTTGAGTTTGAACATAGATCGCCAGTGAGCAAACACAGGCGATCCCATTATTGAGTTAAGTAGACCACGTGACCATAGAGGAAATGCATAAGTAGAAAATATTGTGACAACTAACGATCGCTATTTCTAGTCTATCCTCTGTACTGCTATTCTCTACTCTATTTACTATACTATTTCTCAATTCAGATCACTATATGGATTACTATTCGAGTGAGTATTATCGAGCAAGTACTATTAGTGCGAGTGATTATTAGAAGGCGTCTGACACCAGTATTGTTCAACGGCGTTACTAGAGTTGTATCTGCGATTACAAAGTCTCTACTACAACGAGCATTACGAAAGTGACAACGAGTATTCGTTGACATCACAAAAATATTCTTGAATCTCCTTCTTTATTTGACGTTTGCTCAATCCTCCTTATACTCATTATTTTCTTTCACTTTCACTAACTGTACCCAAAGGTGGGACTTGGCAAACCACTCATTGCTATACCACTACTTCTACAGAAAATGCTCGGATGAACTGGATTCCCTGGTCCCGCCGAGGAAAACCTTCACAGCAAGAACACGCCATGCCACTTATAGAGTAGAAAAACACTCACATTCCTTTCGTCTCCCTTTGGTGAGAAGTAAACATAGTATAACCTGCACGTTCAGAAATGAAATAAACGTGGGCCACTTACATTATTCGGACTATTGTCCTCATCTTTGTCGCCATATTTATTACAACGTTTCGACCGTTGTACGCTCCGGCCTTTTTCAGGTGGTTGGAATGTCGAACTGAAACCTTTATTTCGCTCACTGGAGTAGACTGTTCTAGTCTAGTTCTACGTGCCATGTTTGATGGATGTCATCTCCTGTTAATTCCCCTCTCCAAGTTCTCCACTGCTTTAACCGGGTATTGAACTCACACTCTTTGGGTCCTGTCACTGGATCTAACCAACGCCTTTATCCACTGTGCCATGTGTCCTACCGATCAATGGGTCAATTATATCTACAAGGAAGCGACTCAGAGGGTGGAACACAGAGCCTTGGCAATTAACAATCGGCCTGAGCGGAATACCGTCTTTGTGAATCTTAGGGAGAACGTATATGTGAGGTAGCTTGGTATAATGCTGCCTATACGTCTTAGGTGCGAAGTGATCCTTGTTCTTGATTAGGATCTGTGACAGTTTGCGTTCCGTTTTCATAGTAGGATCCTTTTTTCACTTCGTTGTTGGTAATTAGGTTGGTGCAAAAAATGATTTAAGAATGTCGTTTTTGACGTTAAAAAAATACGTCAAAAAACGACATTATTACGTCATTATTTTTCACCAACCTAATACCAGTGCTAATGACGTCTTCCAGTTACCACTTACATGTATGTAACGCTAATCTAAACAATTTCACTAATAACATAGTGGATGACAAAGAAATACGCAAAGCCGATTATGATCTTTTTTTATTTTTTATTTTCTTGAATTTATCCTGTTTTTCCATTCTTATATTCTTTATCTCTGTTTTGCTGTTTTTATGAATCATCTCTCTCTGTTTTAATTTAATTACTACTATTACTGAGATGCCTCCCTATTTAATCGCCCACTATTTATGATCTTTTGCCAAACTTAAATAAACACTGAATTAAAATCAACTTTCTTTTATTTTTTATTTTTTTTCATTTATTTCGACTTTCTTTCTTTACACACACTTGGTGGCGCTTTTCACTCTTAATAGCAATCAGCGGTCGAAACGGCTTCAGTACTTTTTTTTTTTTTAATGCCGTCACCCCAAACAAAATAACGCCCCGTTGATGCAAGACGTCACTTGGGGAGGAAATTATATGCGAAGACATTAGTGAGGCGAAAAGACATTGAAAGACAGGTTTAAGAATGTCAAGACGGGAAATACCAGCAAAGGAACTATTACAAAAGAAAGTTGTGGTAAACTACACTTGGAGAGTTGAGATAAAAGGAAATAACATCTGGAAGAGGCATGGCATGTGGAACAAGAACAATCCACCCTGGTGGACGAAATAAAAGATTCGGTTCGAAATTCCAATCACCTGAAGAAGGCCAGAGAGTACAACGGCCGATCGTTGTGAATATGGCAATGAAGATAAGGATAACAGTCCGAATAATGTAAATAATGCAAGTAATCATAATAACTCATCTCGGAGATATAGACATAGATATAGACAGATATATATGACATAAAGGCCGGAGCGTACAACGGCCGAAACGTTGTGAATATGGCAATGAAGATGAGGATAACAGTCCAAAGAATGTATATAATGGAAGTAATCATAATACCACATCTCATAGATTCAATCACCTGAAGAAGGCCAGAGCGTCCAACAGTCGAAATGTTGTAAATATGGTAATAAAGATGTGGATAGCAGTCATAATAATGTAAAAGAAATTGCAAGTAATCATAATACATCATCTCACTCGAAAAAGGCCAGAGCGTCTAACAGCCGAAATGTTGTGAATATAGCAATGAAGATAGGGATAACAGTCATAATAATGTAAAAAATGCAAGTAATCATAATACCTCATCTCAGGGATATAGACAGATATATAGACAGAGAAATATGATATAAATGCCGGAGCGTGCAATGGCCGAAACATTGTGAATATGGCAATGAAGATGAGGATGACAGTCCGAATAATGTAAATAATGCAAGTAATCATAATACCTCATCTCAGAGATATAGACATAGTATTATTACATCTAGGTAATTCAATAATATTATGAGACCTAATTGCCAATACAGCAGTTCGCTTAAACGCATGCAGTCGAGATACCAATGTAGTAAGCTTATCATAAAAATTACCATAAAAATATTTGTAGAAGATACAGAGGTAAGGCTCTGGGAATGGTACTGAAGATGAGATGCCATGTCAGGACCTATTATATTATAGAAACCTTCTTTGGATTATGCCTAAAATCCCGAGATGTACATAAGCAGGAACACCAGACCAGATATGGCAGTAATATTCAATACGTGGACAAGTGCTAGATTTATAAATGTACAAGATGTGTTATGCAGAGAAAAATTATCAGTTACGACACAGTGAACCAACATTTTCTAGTAGTAGACATACCCATCGTTTCAATATAATCACTCTGGATCATGTTTGGTAAGCCTGAAACTAAGAAGGTGCTTATTGAAACATGACAAATAATGATAGAATCATGTAATTTTTTTTGTCTAATATTACTCTACTCAAACAGTCAATATACCGCCATCAGTAAACTTCACAGATTTGAAATAAAGAAAATACCCACAACGAGGATATACTTCGAAACTATTTCATTCGGGCAACTGCTGTCTGGATTTGTTAAGATGTACAGATGGGTCTTCTCATAATTAACCCTAGAACACTAATCGTCAATTAAATGTTACACAACTACTAATGGGTATATCATACCCGATTTTGAAAATATCAAAAAAAATAAATAAATAAAATAAATAAATATAAATCTTTATTTGAAATATTTTACATGCAGGCACTTCAAACAATGTACTTTAAGTTAACGTTAATAGGAAACTTAAGCATATTATTTAGGTAAGATAATCAGGTACTGAAAATTGTAATTAAAAATAAGAAAAATTGCGCTTGGTACTATATACCCATGGTTAGTTTTCCGGGGTTAACTATATAAATTGCTTTTCTCATGTGCCATATTTTTGAGATTTTGATTTCAAGGTCATTGTAGTTTGATACCTTTTGAAGATCCTCAAAGGTACATTGCAGTCTGAATAGACTGCCATATCTATAAGGAGGTATTTGCTTTGTATGCGGTCTCTAATAAAGATGTCAGGGCATTGGCTTTGATTGTTCTGTCTGTGTGTATTGTGTAGTCTCAAAATTCTTACAGATCCTTTTTAATTTCATTGAAAAACAACTGAATAGAAAATGGAATCCCTTCGCTTATTTTTTTTTTGTATCATGTTAAGGTGGGGACACACCCTGTCATATTACTTGCGTTAAAGTTGAATTCAATTTAAACTGTTTGTGTTTCATTCGCTTTGTGGCGCTGATTAGAATTATAACATATTTTAATCTCTCAAGACAAGTGAGTTTTGTACAAAGACTGTTATATGTTTAAACTTGCATTTAGTTTTAAACTTAGTTTGAAGAAAAATTGTGGAAATATTGTTAAACATTATTAAACAAGCTGGCTTTCCCTTTTTCATAAATACACTGTTCTGCATGTCCGACAAAGTTTTGGAAGAATTAAGTCACTCATTATTATTATTATTATTATTATTATTATTATTATTATTATTATTTCATTTGATTTCATGTGTGTACTCATTTTTTTCCGGGTTTCGTCGAGGATCCTAGGGTCAGAAATGGGATCTTGATATTTTCCAGAGAACAGTTTTGAAAATAAAATAAAAATAAAAATATAAAAAAAAAACTCAAAAAAGATCACACATATTTTACATAGATAAATATACATCGATTGCAGCTGCAAAATACTTAAAATGAAAGCAAAGTCAAATGCAACCAAACAGATACAAAAACGATGGCAAGATAAACTGCTTCACGGCCAATACTCTGCCCGTACCAAAGTAGATATAGACAAACCCCGTCCCCATAAGTGACTACGTAGTGCAGGGTTAAAAGCTGGAACCTATGGTTTTATTCTTGTTGCACAGGACATGTGCTTGCTAACTAGAAATTCCATTGTATAGACATTTCTTTCCGGGTCCTAATCAGAGAGTTAACTTCAGAAATGGATTCATGACAATTTCCAGAGATCATTTTCTGTAAAAAACAAAGAAAAAAATGATCACACACATTTACATAGATAATGCTCTTACTAAAGTTTGAGCTGTACTTGTGAGTACAATTTTTTTGTATTTCTTTAAGGCATGAACTATCAGGAATCCCTTCAATGAGTCTATGGGAATCTTTTCCAAACAATCCGAGGGCTCCAACCACAACAGGAATTATTGATCTGCTCATGTGCCAGCATTTTGAGATTTCGATTTCAATGTCCTTGTGTTTTGGTGGCTTTTGAATATCTTTAAAGATACATTGAAGTCTGAAGGGACTTTCATATCACTAAGGAGACATTTTGACATTTTTGTTCTTGATGTCTGGGTGATTTAATTTGATTGTTCTGTTAAAAAATTGTAATGGTCCCATCTCCGTAACCAGGTTCCGGTGTTATTATTATTATTATTATTATTTTTTTTTCTCCTCCTTTCCTCCTCCGCCTCCATCTTCTTCTATTCTTCTTATTATTATTATTATTATTATTGTCATCATCATTCGATTTCTGCTATGGACACACTACCTTGTGAAAGACCTAAGGCAGGTCGGTGTGTTGTTATGGCCACATTTCATGTTAATTTTTTTTTTTTTTTTTTTTTTATCTCCGATGATGAAGGGTTACATATTCTCCTTAGTGTGTGCGTAACAATTTTCAGGTTCTTTCAATGTGTTGTTTTGTTCCATTTTTATTATTTACCACTTATTATTATTATTTTTTTTTCTATTTCAATTTATTTTTGTATTTTGATAGTTTTTCAAATCCTTGGTTGTTATGTTACTTTCAATTAGTAGGCAAGTTTTTTCCTGGTTTTTGACAATAATGTCCGGCCTATTTGTTTTATTTTTCTGTTCTATGGTCTAATCCCATAGAATGGTGATTCTTCTATTTCTGTAACCGGCGCTGGCCGATGTTCATACTAGTGTTTGCTTACACATTTTCCAAAGTGTTTGCATTATTGTCCAGTGTATTTGCCCCAATTATTATTATTATTATTATTATTATTATTGATGATGATGTTCTTTTTTGTTTGTCATTTTTTTGTTTTGATTTTGTTTTTGTTTGTTTAGCGGCATATCAACACCTTTATGGATTATTAAATGCCAACATCTAAATATTTTCTACTGAATGATATGGCTTCATCTACATATATTTCAAATTCAATTTATGCTTTCCAATAAAGGGGAACGTGTAAAGACTCTTTGAAAACCTAATATTACTTTTGTTTTTTGTTTGTTTGGGGTTTTTTTTTATACGGAAAGTCCCACAAAATTATTCATATATTTTGGATATTAGGAAATGAAACTAAAACGTTTTGATGATATATTGTTCGAATTAAAATAAGCTATGAATTACAAGCCCTTTACCTGTAGAATGAATTGATAATAATAAATAATAATAATAAATAATAATAATTAATGGGAATATATCTTTTAATCAAATATTGGCAACTTCTGGGAGTTTTACTTGTCGAAAGATAGACGTCCAAATAGTAAATAGTAATAAAACGCTTTCATTAAATGTCGGCCTCCAAAAATTTAACCTAAACAATGGATTGGCAGAAATACGAACGGAATAGTGGATGGCAATGAAATCATTTTATTAAATGGCAATACTATGTCCGGACTAATGGAGTTCGTGATATGGGACGTGTACTATCTTTGAATGCACCTGAAGCAAGCATATTCCTGGCCAGAAATGCATGTGAAAAACTGTAAAGTTTCTTACGATCAGTTCCAACATTTCATCTGCGTTGCATACACTTGTTTGAACCAGATAAACGTAAGATATCGATTTTCCGTTTAATATTGCCAGGGAATTTTGCTAGATTCAATCGAATTTACCTGAGATATATGAGCTTATATAATTTTATTGATTCATATATTTCCCATTCAGTGTCGTAAAGTTTCTTTCTTTTTATCCTTCTCCCTTCGAGTTCCAAAATAGTTACGTTTTCTTTATTCCTCCCGATCTATTTGCATTTGCCGTATAAACTGGCGGCCATATTATAACTTTGTGCATTTTCTTATATATTTCTTTTACAGCGAGATTCATCTTTTACATGACCCGGGGGCCAATCGAGATAGATAGTTACGTTTGGGGGCTATTTGTTTGTATAGAATTGGAAGCTAACGGTTAACCCAGGCCTTGAACAGGATAAGATTGTAACGATCAGAGAAACATCCTGTTTGTTGTCGGTTCTCAGGAAGATGCTGCTCGAGAGGAACTTATTTCTCACCGATAGAATACGGAAGAAATGTGGGTGGTTTGTTATATGTAAATGGTATGGTGTGTTCTTGCTGTGAAGGTTTATCTCAGCAGGTCCTGGGAATGTAGTTCATTTGAGCTCTTTCCGTGGAAGTAGCAGTTGAGCAGGGAGATGCTTGCCACATCCTTCCTTTAAGAGAGAGAGATTTTGGATGGTGAAGAAATATTCGTCACCCACAAAAGTTCGAAGATGCTGCTGAACTCTATCAAAGCTGGAGTGAGTTCCGGACAGCTCTCACCCACATATGATATTTTTGCCCCGATCTCGGTCTTTTAACGATAGAGGATAGTAGGTCGGGTCAGGTATATACTAAAGGGGTACAAAGAACGGACCATTTTACCAGAATCTTTAGCATTGAATCGTATGTACGAGTTCTATTTCAGGTTGGGTGTAAGTTTGAGTCACGGTGCTTCCCAAGAAAAACTTATTTATCTATTTATTGTTGGTTACTTTTCCTTTATTTTCATGGCGTCTACTTTCGGATTATCTCCCTTGTTTGACGCTCTCTCAGAAATAAAAAGAAAACTCTTCATTCTCTTTGAATTCTCTTTCCCTCTTTTATTTATTTTTCTTTCATCTTCTCTTCTTCACTTCTTTCAATTTTCCACTTCATTTTTAAATATGTCCTTCCCTAAATAATTCCCCCCCCATTTCTCCATTTTTTTTCCCTTTGTCTTTTATGTTTCACCTTGATTTAAAAAGATTTTCTCGGTTACTGTTAATTTTCACACAGCCAAAGACAAATACGTACACATTTGAAGAAGAAAAGCAACTCTACGACAGTATTAAATCCAGCGAGGTTAATGTACAGAGGGGTGTATGTAAATAAATAATTAAAGAAAAAAACACTTGCAAATATAATTTATATAAACTCCTAGAAGAGCGTCCAAAAAACAAGTTGGATTTGCGGCATCTGTACACCATTAACGTCGGAAAGGACGGTTCCTATAAACGATTTCTCATTACGGTTGTTATTTGTAAAAGAGGAATATTTTAGGATCAAGTTTACCGCAAAGCAGAAGTTAGTCAATTATAGTGAAGTAAATTGGAAGGTTTACACACATGTAAAATAAAAAGTAATATATTCCGGAGAATAATATAATACACGGTTGGTGGGCAGCTCGACGTGGTGTAATGGTTAACAAGCTTGTCTCGCTAGAACAATTACGACTGAGTAGTGATTTCGATTCTCACTGGGTGTCTCCCACTTACGCCTTGTGCTATATCTAAGCTGCGCTTGGAAAATCGCTATAATACACGGTTGGGATCAGAGACTAATGTAATAAACAGTTAACCCTGAATTCATTGGTATTTACTTGAGACCTTCCCACAAGGCGGGCTGTGTCACAAGGCAGGTTTTTTGTGTGTGAAGCATTCCGATAAACTATATTCGGCAGCAAGACCTTTGATCTGGAGGTTTTGAGGAGCGTGGAATCACCTCTTAATTGTTGCTGTTCCCAGGTCCGCCCTGGCCCGGGTGGTAGCGCCTTTTAGGGTCTAGTCCTGGGTAAGACGATAAACTACATCCGGCAGCAAGGCCTCTCATCATGAGGTTTTGAAGAGCGTAGAATCACCTCTTAATTGCTGGTGTTCCCAGGTCCACCCATACCCGGAGTGATAGCACCTGTTAGGGTCTTCACTATGTGTCAATAGTTAACGCGCAGCTAGGGTCAAAACACTATGAAAGTGTAAAAATAGGTTTTAATACCGGCAACAACAAAAAAAAATTATTACCAGCATTACATTATTACCAGCCATACATTTTGGAAGGAAAAAATATTACCACTAGTATATTTAAAAAACAAAAACAAAACAATATTACCGGTAATACATTTTTAAAAAAATATTACCAGCAATAAAAAATTTTGTCGACATTAAATAACCCGGTGAGGTTGATATGTCGTAAAACATACCATATGCTACATCGTTTTATGTAACACTTTTCTTTATAAAGATTTTATCGATTGCAGTTAAGTTTCACAAAGCAAAATACAAAGACGGATACACTTAAATAAGAGATGCAACTTAACGACGCTATTAAATGCAACAGGTTTAATGCGCAGAAGGGTGTATGCATAATAAGTAAAAACAGACTTGTGAATATAATTTATATTTGCAGACTAAACTCCTAACAGAGTGTCCAAGAAACAAGTGGGGTTTGCGTCATCTGTACACCATTAAAGTCGGAAAGGACGTGTCTCCTTTAAACATTTGGATATTATGGTTGTTACTTGTAAAAGGGGAAGATTTTAGGACCAATTTTACCACGTAGCAGTAGTTAGCCAATTAGATGGTTGATACACATATAAAACATAAGAAGTAGTTTAAGAAGAGTTAATAGTGAAATCCTCAGTATTTACCCTAGACAGGTAAATGCAGGATGTGGCACAAGCACATTTTTTTGTGTATGGAGCATTCCAAGCTCGTAGAACCCGTATACACATGATCGTCTAGGTGTCTAACTGCCCAGACGATACTCTACCCGTAGGCATAGCCACCTCTGGTTACCTTTCTGCCCATAGGCCAGAGGTACTCTGACAATCTCTAAGAGTTAATCGTTAACTCCTCGTTATTTACAAAAGACCTCCCCGACAAGGCGGGATATAGCACAAGTCCTGTTTTAAACGATGGGTTTTTCGAGCGCATACGCTCGATCCAAAATTCACCGTAGACTCTGCATAGACGCGGTTGAGTAGCTGTCTACCTCCTCAAACGAGAGTCTACCCGTAAGTATAGCCTCGTCTCGGTTCCTCTCTGGTCTCGGGCAGAGAGGTCGACTAGCGGAGTTTTAACGAAATTTAATCTGTATTTACCCGAGACCTCCCAACAAGGCTAGAAGTCGTACAAGGTCAGTTTTTAAAGTGGGGCAATTCTGAGCGCTTAGTCTCGTGCAAAAATTCCCCTAGACCCCGCATATCTGGGAACTGGTTGCTTTCTATTTCCCCAGACGAGATTTTGCCTGTAGGCATAGCAGAATAATGATTAATCGTTAACTTGTCTCACTCAATGTGAGAGAGTGCTGTTTAAATAGTCTTAGACAAGTCAATATTGTGGGGGTGTTCAGCTACTCCACAACAACAATCATACTCCCGGATTAGTAAGGGTTTCAAGTTCATGGTTGAGTTTTGAATAGTAAAGAGTTAGCTGCCTTTACTATCCCTTTACAATCCTATATCTTTCACTCAACGTATTCAAATATCATTTTTTATCACTTGAGTTTGAACATAGATCGCTATTTCTAATCTATCTGATATTAAAATAAGACCGCTATTCTCTACTCTATACACTATAATATCTCTCTATATTCACTATATGGGTTATTTGTCGAGCGAGTATTATCGAGTAAGTACTAGTAGTGCGAGTGTTATTCAAAGGCGTCTGACACAAGTATTGTTCAACGGCGTTACTATAGTTGTATCTGCAATTACAAAGTCTCTACTACAACGAGCATTACGAAAGTGACAACGAATGTTCGTTGACATCACAAAATCTATTCTTGTTCTTTCTTTCAACCCTCGTTATTTCATTTGACAAATCTAATCTACACACTTTACTTATATTCATGTGTAGGATGAGTCAAAATATCTCGAGTTACGTCGAAATAAAAAACTTAAAGTTTGACTAATATCGCTTCAAATAATTTTAAAATCACCGCACGAAAGACATTTTTAATTTTATAAACAAACGTTACCATTGTTCCGGGCTTCAACAGTTGATGATGAGATTTTTTTAAAGATCATGGTACATCTGACCCGAAACCAATTTTTGTTAGACTCGTGTAAATGCAAAGGAAAAATAAGACATAGAATTTAAACCAAGAAATATTAACAAATATATTGATAGGGCATTTTACAAAAGGAAAAAGGAAATTAAATGCGAAGAGTTCAAAGCAAACTTCAGTGTCTGTAGTCGAGATATTTACATTTTTTTCACAATGTAAAGTCACAGAGAACGAGGTGGGTTCTTACAAATCTCGCGCCGCCTGTAATTACCGTCAGGGGTCACTAATTCAGAATTTCTCCACCTGTGATTATCATCTGTGGAGGGCGGTGGTGGGGGTGATAATCCAACACCATATTATTTAGAATTTTGACACGTCTTTATTCTGTCGTATTTGTCTTCCTTTTTTTTTAGCAACTCCCACATTCCAAAATAGGCGTTACCGAATTATAAATTTTTAGTCTTTCTTTCATAATAATTGTCTAAGATGTTTATTCCTTCGCACAGATCGACTATTGTTAAACAAAAGTTTTTTTTTATATGTCTAAGATGAGGTATTATGATTACTTGCATTATTTACATGATCTGGACTCTTATCCTCATCTTCATTGACATGTTTACAACGTTTCGGTCGTTGTACGCTCCGGCCTTCTTCAGGTGATTGGAATTTGGAACCGAACCCTTTATTTCGTCCACCAGGCCATGTGTCCTTGAGGAAACATGACCCAGTGGATTAAGATGTTGGTTAGATCCAGTGACTAGACCCAAAGAGTTGCGAGTTCAATATCATGCCCCAGGAATGGTGAAGCAAAACGTGGAGAGTTGAATTAAAGGGAAATAAGTGAGACATCCAGAAGAGGCATGGAACGTGGAACTAGAACAATCTACCCGGTAAACGAAATAAAGTTTTCGGTTCGAAATTCCAATAACCTGAAAAGGTCGAATCTTAAAATGACCGAAACGTTGTGAATATGACAATGAAGATAAGGATAAGAGTCGGCATAATGTAAATGATGCGACGAAACAAAAGTTACCATGTAATTATGCATTTTAACTCGCTTTTCTTTCATCTTATTTCTCTTGTTCTTTTTTATTGCTACTTTTAGATCCTTTGTAGTTAAGCAAACGTTACCCTATTATTGGGAGTTTTAGTCTGTCTTCGTTTAATCGTATGTCTTTTGTTTTTTATCGCAATTTTCAGACTCGTCGTTGCCGAATTAGCATTACGGAATTTTAAGCTATACAATTATGTATTATGTGTTTCTTTCCTTGTATTTGTTTTGGCATTTATTCTTACTCACAGAACTTAAATTCTTCACCTTTCTATTTCTGTATGTGAGTTCACTTGCTGTACAAAATGTGTATCCGGCCGTTGTGTTGTCATATCCTGCTATGGCAACAGAAAAAATTTGAGTAAAATTAATACGTATACTACAACTGAGAGGCCTTGAAAAAGAATGCAGTGGGAAGGGAAGTAATGTTAATAATGCGTTAACTAATGCTACCATATTATTAAAAATTATTTATTGAAATATTATGAAGTTTAGGGTTTCATCAATTTCTTATTTTAATTTACATTGTTTCTTTCTTTCTACTCTCTTTCTTCCTTATTTCTTTTTCCATGCTTTCATTCTTGCTTCCTTATATCAATTCATTTCTTTCTTTCTTTCTTTAATTGTTTCTTTAATTGTTTCTTTCTCCTCTCTTTTTCCATTTTTACTTTTTCCTTGCTTTCATTCTTGCTTCTTTATATCAATTCAATTCCTTCTTTGTTTGTTTGCTTGTTTCTTTCTTTATTTCCTTCTTTCGTTTTTTTTTTTCTTTCTTTCTTTCTTTCTTTCTTGAATTCTTTCTTTCTTGAATTCTTTCTTTCTAGTCTTGTTCTTCCTTTTTCTTTTTCCATGCTTTCATTCTTGTTTCCTTATATCAATTCATTTCTTTGATCTTTCCTTTTTCTTTCTTTCTTTCATTCTTTCTTTCTTTCTTTCTTTTTTCTTACTTTCTTTCTTTTTTCCTTCTTTTTTCTTACTTTCTTTCTTTTTTTCCCTCTTTTTTCTTACTTTCTTCCTTTTTCTTTCTTTCTTTCTTTTTTCTTACTTGCTTACTTTCTTTCTTCCTTCCTTTCTTTCTGATACCGCATTCTTTCCTTTACGTTTCTTTGATAATATCAACCTCGTCATCAGATTACTCGTCCCTTTACATTCCTCAACCATTTTTCGTATCATTCTTCCCTTTCTTCCCCCTGATACCATTCTTCCAATTATTCCGATTCAACATTTCATTTTTCCCGCCGTTTTTATTTCCATCACCACCCCCACCTTTCTTTTTTTTTTCTACGCATTCAATTTCATCTTTATTTTTTTCTACATTCTCATCTTTACATTTAATAATATTTTCTGATTCGCATGCAATATATTTATCGATCAGATATGGTCGGACATTTTTAGTGATTTTTTTTTATGCCTCACAAAAATACCTTTTTCTATTTTAGATGTTCATAATTATCCCTTAAACTTGTATATTCAGAACGCAACAAAAAAGTTTTTATTCGCATCAGTTCAGACCTTTTTTCAACTCGGACACGTCATGCTACTTCCTCGGACACGAATAACCCTCATTTCCCTTATACACCAAATGTAAGAAAAAAGTTCTACTCTGAAAAATTTACATCTGACATTATGGAGAAACATTGTTGAGGCTTCCCTGAGCATTACAATCTTAATCTTATTGCAAAATTAACGATAAATTTGGACCCATTTTGTTTACAAAGATCTGCTAACTTGTTGAAAAGAGTCTCCACATAGACTTTTCTAAAAGTGACCCGTTGTCGCTTCAAGTCAAGGGTCAATAATTATCTATCCTCCTTATCATCATGATTTTTGCTTCCTACCAACTCTTTCATTTATATCCCAATCCTCATTCATCATAACCTTTTTAATAGTACAGTAATAGTACTAGTAATTTAATAGTAATAGTACCTCCTACACTACAATCTTAACCACTTCAACATAGATACACGCACGTACACGCATTGACGTGTATGTATGTTTGCGTCAGTATAAGTGACGTTACGACAATTTTTCCTCCCACTTCCATAAAAACACCGATATACGCAACCCTAGATAAATCCAAAAATATAAAATATTAATCAGTTTGTCTGACGATCGCAAAAGAGTGAAACTCAGGATCACAAACTCACATCAATCCAACTATATATATATATATATATATATATATATATATATATATGCCTTGAATAATAAAAAAATGTTTAAAAAATCTTAATTTAAGCCAAACTGGGTGGTATATTATGTATATATATATATATATATATATATATATATACATATATATGTGTGTGTGTGTGCGTGCATGCGTGCGTGCATGTGTGTGAGTTTCACGCTTTTAGTTATCTTGCGACCAGGATTGCAGAAGGTGTAAACTATCTATATATATATATATATATATATATATATATATATATATATATATATAGAGAGAGAGAGAGAGAGAGAGAGAATTTGTTAATAGCGCGGCCCGGCTTAACGTCCAGTAAATTATAAATCGAAAAACCAACGTATCTACGCATAATATTTCACACTAATTCGACTGGATAGTTCCACTCAATAATCACCCAATAATCACCCCAGTCAGTAGCCTGACAACGCTAATTATAGACCTGGCGGAAAGCATATACTCATCAGTCCACAGTGTCAGTCTTGAACCTCGATGTCGTTAGTTATTCGTTTTCTTCCTATATGACAATCATTAAAAGAACTTTATATAATAACATATTAATATGCAACAAAATAATGAGTTTTCACCTTTTCTAAGTTTTTCGGACAGTTTTTGAAATTGTCTAAATACTTTTTGAAACCCCTATATATATATATATATATATATATATATATATATATATATATATAACGCGTCAGAGGTAAAGCAAGAATGGTTTATAACGACAAAGAAACAATATATTTAATGATAAAACGAATAATAATTAAATTCGTTGTTAATAATTTCTTTTACGAACGGAAAATTGCAGTAACTTTTTTTCTTAACGAAATATATATATATATATATATATATATATATATATATATATATATATATATATTCATTCTTCCTGTGCAGCAAGTTTAGCTGTCAATAATACAACAATAAAAAGACAAAATAAAACAGATTTAATTCGTTTCCGGTAAATTGGCACTAAAAAAAAATACCATGTCAAGTCGAAATCATGTTTGGAGGAGGAAAATTATTCTCTGAACTTGCATTTTCAAAGAATACAAATATTTTCCTTTCCGGATATTAAAAATAAAATGCAGAGCATAGAGTGGCAACGAACGGTGAAAATAGAAAATTATATGAAAAACGGAGCCATCTCTTTTTTCCCAGGAGAAATGAAAAATAGATTTTTTTTGTATTTAAAATTTCCCCTGGTTATAATAAAAATGCATAGCAAATTTTTGAGGATGTACACAAAAGGGTTTGTCTAAATATAGGGAATTTACACTAGAAGCCAAGATTTTGACACTCCCATCATATTTTCTTAAAAATCAGTTTGAATATATATTTTGGTACCTTTTAAAGTAAAAGACGAAATTTTTATATAGTGTATTTATTTTGATAAAAGATAAGCATTTACATATAAACATGTAACGTCCAATATCATCATATTTTGTTTTTGTCAATAAAACCGCTATTCAGTATCTGTCTATATTTCTGAGATAAGGCATTATGTACATTATTTACATTATTCGGACTATTGTCCTCATCTTTGTCGCCATATTTATTACAACGTTTCGGCCGTTCAGTATCTGTCTATATTTCTGAGATGAGGTATTATGTACACTATTTACATTATTCGGACTATTGTCCTCATCTTTGTCGGCATATTTTTTTAACCTTTCGGCCGATATATGTCCCGGCCTTCTTCAGGTGGTTAGAACGTCGAACTGAGCCCTTTATTTTGCTCACTGGGTAGACTGTTCTATTTCCACTTGCCATGTTTAATGGATGTCAGTTATCAGTTATTTCCTGTTAATTCCCCTCTCTAAGTTCTCCACTGCCTTAAACGGATATTGAACTCACACACTTTGGCTTTTGTCACTGGATCTAACTAACGCCTTTATCCACTGTGCCTTGTGTCCTTGAGGACATCTGTGTATATATTTGCTTTCATTACTGTGTGACGTCGTCCCCCCTGGTCGCAGCGTCGACTGTGTCGTTCGATCCCGTTCGCGGCGCCAGCCGTTCGCTCCTCGCTGCTCCAAATGTGACGTTCTAACCCTTTGTTTAGATTGATACCAGCCTCGTCGTTCCCAACCCGCTTCCAACGCCTGGTTACCAGGGTAACTGCACTGATCTCCGGTCTGCCTACCCACGTTGTGATTTGATCTTAGACAGACGGGATCAAACAGGGATTGGGCCGTATGCAAGCTGAGTCCAACGGGGGTGATAACACACAAGAAAAATAAAAACTCACAAGGTCAAAAATATTGAAGAAAAAGGTAACAAACTTTTTATGTCTAATTGCTCGGTACACAAGATTATTCCTACCTCCCGACCCGCTCTGTGGACTGTGGCACAACGCTTTTACCAGGCAACTTTAAGGGCTTCAAGTTGCCTGCTGCTCCTAAGAAATTTGCATTTCGGTGTGGGTTGGACGAAAGTCGAAAAAACTTATTCTGTGGTCTGATTCCACGTCTCTCTTCAAACTACTTGTTTTTTGGTTGAAGAAGAGTCCAGAAGTGTGCGTGAATCTTGGTCAGCTATCTTGACGCGGTTTCAACACTGGGCGCTCATCTCTGCTTGTCGTCAGCGGCTGAACTCTCTCGCCATCCGTGGCTGCAACTCAACTCAAACTTCTTCTCTTCAGAGTCTGAATTATTGTTCACTCATCTCCGCCATCAGTGCGCGAATTAACTTCTTCTCTTCGGCTTCACGAGCTGGCCTCTCTTGCCCGCAAAGGGGCGAATGAACCGGGCCCGCCGTCCACGCTCAAACTCCCTCGCCGTCCGCGGCGCAACTTTCTGCCTGTCGTTCACGGCTGATCTCTCTCGCCGTCAGTGCGTCCGCGGCGCAACTCTCTGCCTGTCGTTCACGGCTGATCTCTCTCGCCGTCAGTGCGTCCGCGGCGCAACTCTCTCGCCATCCGTGGCTGCAACTGATTTCTGTCGGTTGGGGTCTCGCTTTTATTGATGCAGTCAAAACTGGGGTGTGTCTGTCAGCGCCAGGGTTTTTTTTGATAATTCTAAATACGTATCCACCCTTCTTATTTCTGGTTAGGGATTTTCCATTTTCGGTAATTCACTTTCACTCCTACTTCCTTATTGTGTCTCTGAGGGCGTATACCCGCTTTTTCTTATCGGCTCCTCACACTTACACCTCTGACAAGGGCGTCGACCGATTCTCCTCGTGCGTCACGTGACCGCTCTCGGCCAATGAGGTCCTGGTCGGGTATTTTTCCTCCTCCTTCGTGCGCCACGTGATCCCATCTATGGCGTCTTTAGTCGGGCGTGGACAATCCGTGGCTTTGTTCTGGGGGAAGAAACACCTTGCTTAAAGAAACAAAAATTTAAATTGCCCTTTTCGTACGTGACCGAAATGACGCTCTCGGTTTCTTTTACACGCGGTATTTGTCAAACAGTTTATCGCTAATTGGATACGATCTAAGAAAAGGATTTCAGACTGGGTGGCGTTTTCGTGAACTAATAAAAATATTTCACTTTTTCTTTCGCTCGAAGCTTGATAACAAAAAAATCTTAATTATCTCAAAAACATTTTCAGCCAACATCATCTTGTGTGGCTTTATTTTCAATTCTGGAATTGTCTGGGTTTTCGTATTAATGGTTTGCCTGCATATCCTTAGATAAACTTCCCACCTGTTACCTATCATATTTTTTTCCATTGTCTCTAAACTTTATTTCTTCAACCAAATTGATAACAAACTTCAATTTTTCGTGGACACGGAAGTAGGTCATGTGCTTGACCGGGATATCTTCCAACATCTGTTATGTATCAATCGAGCGTGTGTTTGCTCGCCTATGACCTGGTTTTCGTATTATTTTTTTTTCTTTCTTTTTCTTCTTCTCTTTCTTTCTCCTAGATCGCTTGAACGCAATTAAAGAATTATTCTCAAAACCCAAATATTTTTCAGCTCTAAATAATTATCAAATGGTTGACAAACCGTAAAAAACAAATCATATATTTATGAATATTTCTTTTCAGCTCGCTACGATGCATGGTGCCACAATGATTTATAAATTTTTGGCATTTTTACTAATAGTTTTTTTTTCTTTTAATAATAATGTTTGATCTTCCCACATATTAGTCAATCACTTTAAAGATCACTTTTAAACTTAGGGCATTCTCTTCAAGCCATCTCCAATCCAATTCATCCCATATTAATTCAACGGCTCGGAGATTTTGGCGACGAAGTCATAATTTCAAAAATGTTGTTCTTTTTTTTTAGACAAGTTGTTATTTTGACATAATATAGAGTGTTTTAGATCGTTGTCTTGTTGAAAGGTGATTTCTCCCCAGTGATGTATAAATCAGATTGCATGGCATGTCTCTAAATATTCGAGTGATATTGTATTTTTTTCATGATTTCCCTGACCTGAATCCAATCTCCAGAGATTTTGGTCATCTCAAAATGTCCATTGAGGTGTTAATGGTGGAAACAAAATATAATATTTCTCATACAAACTCGTAATAAATTATGTATTAAGGATAGACGAATCCAAATTTGATCTTTTTCGAAGTAAAGTCTGGAGGAAGACGGAACAATAAACGCAAATACTCTGTAATTTTATGTTTTACTGAATAAAAAATTTAATTTAATGTATTTTTTTAAAAATTAATGCAGGATGGCAGACTAATTTTTTCCCTGTAGTTTGCAAATATTTTAAAATCAGTAGTCGGTGCTGAAATGTTTTCAGCATTTAACAAAATCAAAACAGATGCTTACAGATAAGCTCACTTATTTTTAAGCCCCCCTCTCGGGCAGGGATTTTTAAGCAGATTTGATACTGAGGTTGCCCACTTGTTATACGAGCATGACCAAGACTGGCAAGTTTGATGTATGTTTTTAGTTTGTGTGGGAACAAACAACAATGGCTCTTAAAGCCAGAAACTGGCTAGTTAGACGGGTGAGCCTATACAGTTGTATTTCCTGCGAATATGTTAAGGATGGAGTTTGATAGCTTTCCATGCGTGTTTAAATTGAGCTATGGTCGGAGAGATGTAGTCTGAATCTTCTTGATAGCCATGTCAAAAAAAAAACAAAAAAAAACTAATAATGAAAGCAAATACGTTCAATAAAGTTGTTCTGTAAAGTGCCTGGCCTGTTTTGTAATTTCTGTCCAAGTTAAACGTGGATTTTATGCGACGTTTAAGACTGGTTCAGTTCCTGCATGTTAACTTAATCTCTGCTTAGTATTGATCGTCTTATAACGTATATACTCGCGTATCATGCAACCTTTGAAGACCTAATTTTGAATCTAATTTGACTACAGCAAATGGATATATATAGTGTAAGTGTAAGCGTTCTCAAAGCAAATTCGTCGCAGATTACTTTCACAACACAAAGAAAAATCACTAAGTACAGACTCGAGTATCGGAGGCAGAAAGAAATGCTGAAAACTCGATTCGCCGGTACTATCTCGAACAAACGCCCGTATTTTCCTTCCCCGAATCGAGAACACCAACTGCTTTTATCGGCAGAACCTATTTTTTTTCATTCGTCGACAGCTGGGATAGGATGCTCCGTAATTTGCATATCAATATACTCTTATAGCGACTCCTGCGACGGACTTGTTTCTTTTTCCGTCACAGAATACACGCGACGCGCTGTCGCTTGGGTTGACGAGATAAGTCTCCGTTTTCTTCGCTATAAGATTTTTGCTGACTACTTTTTGGTAATCCTTCTTCGGCAGATCGCACACAAAACACGAACTTTTTTCCTAGGTACCTGATTATTTCTTTCACTACATATAGTTAGGTCAACGGAGTAAGCAGGGCTAGCATTACATACGCTAATTTTATATCATATGTACAGGATGTTGCAGCATAATCCGACACTTGACAAAAAGAAAACGAAATAGGCAATAAAAACAAAAATTGTATATGCAGAGACCCGACAGTTTATTTAGCAACAGTTAGAGTTGCATACTACATTATTTTTCAAAGTAACCCGCGGCGAGGACCATCTCAAGGTGGGCGCGAAATGAGTTACACGCTTTGGCGACTAGGACAGTCTACCCCAGTGAGCGAAATAAAGGGTTCAGTTCGACATTCCAACCACCTGAAGAAAGCCGGAGCGTACAACGGCAGAAACGTTGTAATAAATATGGCGACAAAGATGAGGACAATACTCCGAATAATGTAAATAATTTCACAACACTTGATGAAAAATATTTTTTTAATCATTTTAGAAGGGAGGTCCTGTTCATAAGAGTGGAAAATTGAACTCTGACCTTGACAAAGATATTGGGCTTAATAGTTATTTAGAAATGCCATGTTTGAAAGTGTGGTAACACCATTGATATCTGCTTATGTTTTTAATTTTCTGCATTTTAACTTTTTAAGTATTTTTTTTTTCTTTTTTTAAACATTTCTGTATGGGATTTCTTTTCAGAAACACATGCACCAACATTTGAGCTTAATTATTTATCTTAAAAGAAGAATAAATATATTTATTAATTATTGTAAATTTTTGTTCCTTATTTAAAAAGATATATCTGGCCGTGCGTCAATCGGTTGTTAACTGGGGCAAGAATTGGCTGGTTAACTTTATCGCCTCAAAAACTAAATTACTCTCCATTAACCACCATAGAGATCCTTCCCTGTCCCCCATTAAAATGTCTGATAGTCAACTTCCTGAGAGCAACTCCCTGCGTCTGCTCGGTCTCACGCTGACTGCTGACCTGAAATGGAACAAATACATTGAGTCAATTGCTTCTTCCACCGCGAGGAAAGTTGGCTCTCTGTGCCGCGCCAGGAATTTTTTCTCCCCGGAATCGATACTTCAAATATACAAAACAACCTTTCGCCCTTGCATGGAGTATTGCTGCCATATATGGTCTGAGGCACCTTCTGCTTACCTCGGAGTTCTTGACAAGATCCAGAGACGGATATGTAATCTAATTGACCCTGATCTGGCGTCTCGTCTGAAGTCTCTCTCTCACAGACGCAACGTCGCCTCTCTCTGTCTTTTCTACAAATACTTTCATGGTAATTGCTCCGATGATCTGCTTTCACTGGTTCCCAGACTCCATGAATTCAAGCGCCCTACGAGGCTGGCATCGCGCTCCCACCTTTACACTATAGAAATTTTTAAATGTAGCCGTCTCTTCTACTCCAATAGCTTCATACCTCACACCTCTCGCCTGTGGAACACCCTTCCCAATTACTGTTTCCCTGAGAGCTATAATCTCCAAATATTCATATGTAATGTCCATCGACACCTCCAGTTACCCTGATCTACTCACTATCCTTCTCCTCATCCTTTCTTCTATCACTCCTATCTGCTCTCGCTCCAAATCTTCCGCAACCCTCTGCATCCTAGTGGCTTCACGCCTTTCTCGGGGCGTAATGCTTAAAAATATATATATATATAGACAAATACAAATAAACAAGTTATATTATTTCTCACTTTGGACAAATTCATAAAATCTATACCAAGCAAATTAAATTGACGTTTCGTCTTTACTATTTAAATAGTGGCCTGCTCATAAAAGGGGAAAATCTTTTTACATTAGCATTCTTTAGACATTCCTTAGGTCACAACACTTGTTAGAATTGAAAAATAATTTTTTTTTTTTAATCATTTTAGAAGAGAGGTCCTGTACATAAGAGTGGAAAATTGAACTCTGGCCGTGACAAAGATATTGGGCTTAATAGTTATTTACAAATGCCAAGTTTGAAAGTGTGTTAACACCATTGATATCTGCTTATGTTTTTATTTTTCTGCATTTTAACTTTTTTTTTTCTTTTTTTAAACATTTCTGTATGGGATTTCTTTTCAGAAACACATGCACCAACATTTGAGCTTAATTATTTATCTTAAAAGAAGAATAAATATATTTATTAATTATTGTAAATTTTTGTTCCTTATTTAGAAAAATATACATCCATTTGTTCTTTATTTAAAAGAAACTATAACCACTCTCTCCACATCCACACAAAAAATTTTGTATGCAAAACAACTAAGTTCAACAACTCTGTAAATGTCAGGGATCAATTTGACACTGTATCAATATTATGAACAGCCCTCTCCCCACCACACCATATATAAATATTTCCAATTCTAACAAGTGTTGCAAACTAAGGAAGGTTTAAAGCAATCACAGGCAAACTGTGACCCGCGGGTAACATGTGACCCATTTGATCTTTCTGAATGTCACACTTAATTTCATTAAATATTTATTTCATTCTCACTTGTTCACTCAAACACAGTTTCATAATTAACAACATATATAAACAGTAATTAAGTACAATGTTTCTTGTATTTTGTAATCTTTCAGGAAAACTAATGTCATCAGCATTTTAAAACATTGGCGATTTCAACTTGGGAAAATTATACGTGCAAACATCTTTTGCTTTTGGTATAGGAAATGTTCATAAGAATTTTTTTCTCTAAAAGAAGAAATATTTCCATTTTCAAATGAATAAATCCCATGCAGCAACATGTGATAATCATGCTGTCACTAGTGATAATATTATAACAAATATTCAATTTTTTTAATTGTGAAAAAAATCCCTTCTAAAAAAAATACAGAAAACTTTCCTACCATTTCTAAGGTATAGGCTTATGCATATGATTTTCTGTATTGAAAGTAGTTAAGGTATCTACTGGAAAAAGTTACCTTGGAACTTGTTAGTAATGCAGCCCATCTTGTGATGAGCCATAGATCATGCAGGCCACTGATTTGAAAGAGGTTGCCCATGCCTGGTTTAAAGAATGCTAACATACAAAATGTTTCCCCACTATTCTTTATAAGTGAACCAGTCTTTAAGTAATGACCATTAAGGTTAGTTACATGAACCCTGTGTGTGTGTGTGTGTGTGTATGAGGACAGGGGGGATAGAGCAGTGCTTGTTTTCTATAGTATTCTTAATATTTTTAGCTGGCGGGAGAAGAAGAGGATTCATTCAAGTGAATGTAATGAACTCGTCTGGAATTCGACCTCGGCTCTCCGATTCCTCAATCCGAGCTGCAATCCATTACTCCACCGTGCCTCTTCAGACCAGAAGAGTTGGATCCATGCCTTTCCCAAGGGTATTAGCACGTAAGTGAATGTAATGAACTCGACTGGAATTCGAACTCGACTCTCCGATTCCTCAATCCGAGCCGCAAGCCATTACTCCTCCGTGCCTCTTCAGACCAGAAGAGTTGGATTCATGCCTTTCCCAAGGGTATTAGCACGTAAGTGAAATGTAATGAACTCGACTGGAATTCGAACTCGGCTCTCCGATTCCTCAATCCCAGCCGCAATCCATTACTCCACCGTGCCTCTTCAGACCAGAAGAGTTGGATTCATGGCTTTCCCAAGGGTATTAGCACGTAAGTGAAATGTAATGAACTCGACTGGAATTCGAACTCGGCTCTCCGATTCCTCAATCTCAGCCGCAAGCCATTACTCCACTGTGCCTCTTCAGACCAGAAGAGTTGGATTCATGCCTTTCCCAAGGGTATTAGCACGTAAGTGAAATGTAATGAACTCGACTGGAATTCGAACTCGACTCTCCGATTCCTCAATCCGAGCCGCAAGCCATTACTCCACCGTGCCTCTTCAGACCAGAAGAGTTGGATTCATGCCTTTCCCACGGGTATTAGCACGTAAGTGAAATGTAATGAACTCGACTAGAATTCGGACTCGGCTCTCCGATTCCTCAATCCGAGCCGCAAGCCATTACTCCCCTGTCATTGTCTAAAACACTGACTTTTGGGAGGTATTGTTATCGTCAACCCTTCAAACGATTTCTGCACAAGCTATTTCCTATCTTATATTTCTGATTTCTTAATCGGATTTTAAAGGAGGCGGAGAACAGTTGAATTCATGCCTTTCCCAAGGGTATTTCCGCGTAAGTGAATATAACGAAGAGAATGAAATTCCATCACATTTCTTCGATTTTTCATTCAATGTCGTTATCCATTTCACTATCTGCACAGCCAAGATTACAGCACATGGTATTCCTGACCGGCCAGGCTCAACGTTCCCATGCCTGTTTAAAAGAATGTTACCATAAAAAATGATTCCATCCTATCCTGTATAACTAATGACCATTAAGTTTAGTAACATGAACCAGATGTGTGTATGTGTGTGTGTGTGTGTGTGATGGAATGATTTCATAGTGTAGGCTTGTATTTGTACTGTCGCTCCTTAAATAGGTTCGACGTACAAAACGTTAGGATCTTGATATAATAGGTAATGACGCAAAGACATCTAGTGGTGGTCGCTGATACTTTTAGTATCCAACTAACGGTCGTCCGACATCGACTGACTGACCAACTCGATATTTAGTCACCGCCCCCCGCCGCGACGAGGGCATCATGTGGCACAGGGCCGGTTAAACGTGGGATCTCCGAGCTCATTGAAGCCGTATAAACGGGTTCAGGGTCGGTTTCGGCGGAGCTTCTTTCGGGTTCCTCCCCGCCCGAAGGCAGACAATATTCAGTCACTCCCCCACGAGGGCGTCATGTGGTGCAAGTGGGAGGATAGATCAGTACATGTTTTCTATAAATTCCTGTTTCCGTGCGTGATACACGCTTAGGCGAGGGAACAATCTGACTTTCGATATATGACTGACGAGGCAGATTTTTACCGCAGTAGGTTGCCATTTCTTTTTGAGGTAGCTCAGTTGCTACTCAAGGCTATAGAATCCAGTCTTTCTTGCTATTTGGGGGAAGAAGAAGGTCCATACCTTTCCCATGTAAGTGAATGTAATGGATTTGACTGGAATTCGAACTCGGCTCTCCGATTCCTCAGACTGGGCTGCTATCCATTACTCCACCGTGGCTCCCTAAGTAAATGATTAGTAAGATATATACATATATCAGTCAATCAGTTATGCGACATGCGTGGTACACGCTTAGGCGATTATGTATCTTTCAATACATTAGACGCGATTTTGTATCTTTCTGTGGTAGACCATCCACATGACTGACGAGGCAGGGGGATTTTTCCTTTCTCAAGTAGGTTGCCATTTCATTCTGTCTGTCCTGTAGACCATCCAAGGGTATAGAACCCAGAAGAGTTGGCGATTCAATACATACATTTTCCCAAGGGTTTCATTCAACCATCCAAGGGTAAAAAATAAGGGTTTAAAAATACCAGCAATACCTTTTTGGAAAATATTTTACCAACAATACATTTTTAGAAAAAAAAATATTACGAGTAATATATTTTTGAAAAAATATAACCAGCAATTTAAAATCTTGTCGGCATTAAATGACCCATTGAGGTTTTTATGCCGTAAATCAGAATAAACAAAATCCCTTACCTCCAAACTGTTTTCGTACAAAGAGTACATAATCTGTTCATAAGAACCTATTCTAAAAATCTTGTCGGCATTAAATAACCCATTGAGGTGGTGATATACCGTAAAGCAAAATAAACCCAGACCCTGATTTACAAACTGTTTTCTTAAAAAGAATACATATTCTATTCTTACGAACTTATCAAAAAATCTTCTCAGCATTAAATAACCCATTGAGGTGTTGATATGCCGTAAAACAAAATAAAACCAAACTCTGATCTACAAACAGATTTCTTACAAAGAATACATAGTCTATTCATAACATCCAATCCTAAAAATCCTGTTGGCATTAAATAACCCATTAAGATGTTGATTTGCTGTAAAATAAATCCAAACCCTGATCTACAAACTGATTTCATACAAAGAACACATATTCTATTTATAACAGTCCATCCTAAAATCTTGTTGGTATTAAACAGCCCATTAAGGTATTGATTTGCTCTAAAACAAAATAAATCCAAACCCTGATTTACAAACAGATTTCTTACAAAGATTCTATTCATACGAACTTATCATAAAAATCTTGTCGGCATTAAATAGCACATTGAATTATTGATAATGACGTAAAGCCAAAAAACCCAAATCCTTATCCACAAACTGATTTTTTGCAAAGAATATATATTCTATTCATACGAACCTAGACCAAAATAATGCCGTAGAACGAAACAAACCAACCCATAATGAGGAAGGAGGGCTTGGAAAACCTGCCCATCATTTGGGAACTGTCTATCTTGCGGGCAAGAGAGATAGGGGTAAGCAGTGACCTACATACTTGATGAGCTTTTGAGGACGGATACTGGAGACTTAGCAAATAGAGAAAAACTGATAAGTTGTAGAGAACCTTGGTCATTTTTGCACCCATTGAGGTGGATACGCCGTAAATCAGAATAAACACAAACCCTTATCTACAAACTGATTTCTTACAAAGAATATATATCCTATTCATACGAACCTATCATAAAAATCTTGTCGGCATTAAATAACCCATTGAGGTATCGATATGCTGTAAAACAAAATAAACCGAAATTCTGATCTACAAACTGATTTCTTACAAAGAATGCATATTCTGTTCATACGAACCTATCCTAAAAATCTTGTTGACATTAATAAACCATCGAGGTGCTGCTACGCCGTAGAACAAAACCAACAAAGCCAAAATTAGCATGGAGGGTTTGAAAAACCTAATCCTTATTTGGGAATTAATGAGACATTGACAAGCAGCGACCTAAGTACTTGACAAGCTTGTGAGAACGGATTAGCAAAGAGAGAAAAATGGCTAAGAAAGTTGTGGAGAGCATTGATCCTTTTTAGCACTTGGATTGTCAGAATATCGCAACGAGGCTTTGAATACGGGAAATATGTTTCCTTTTTATTTCAACGCCTTCTTGTAGATGGAAATCTGGAGTAACGCATTATTTTCATTAGACGTGCAGAAAAAGTTCAGTAAACGTCATATAATTTGTAAAGACTTTAAAAATAGATCTTCATATGAATTAAAAATGATAGCCAGCAGATTTTAAATTCGTTCTATGTGGATGGAGACATCTAAACGTTATTAAAATTAATCGATGTCATTTTTATGAATATAAACGTCTTATTTTCAGCACAATACTGAATTAAAAAAAAAAGAAAGAAATATTTGTTTTAAATTAAAATTTTATTCCAAAAGTTTTTTGGAAATTTATTCGTCTACGGTTGCCTGTTTATTCTGGATAACTTTTTTGCCTGTAAGGCAAACTTTGTTGCCATTCTCTCTGCTAGTCTCTCTCTTTCGATAAAATTTCCAATCGTCAGAATTGTTTTCTTGATTTTATTTTTTTATTTCTCTACCTCTTTCTCTGTTACCTTATCAATCGAATATTTGAGCCCTAAGCCATTGGCGCACGGCAGGGATGAAGGTGAATTTAGATTCATATATTTTTAGACAAACACACCAGTGAGTGGAAAACTCAATTTGTCTTAACAAAGAGTCTTGCATCAGCAGCAGTAATAGCCACTGTTTACAAATTCACTTTTCTCCCCAAAGAGTTCTACTAAATTAATTTTTTTCAGGAAATTGGGTGTTTCCCAATTTTTCAAACAAAATGATCGGATATACATTAAAGATCACAAACGATAGAATAATGGAAATTATATTTATTGTAAGGTAAAATGATAACATTTTAGGATCTGCAAACATTTAGTCTCAAATAGGAACCAAAAATGTCAAGAGGAGCCTTACCTCTTTGTCTACATGTCTCTCTATACTTCTCTCTGTTTCTTTAATATTATTTACGTCTCCCTATACATTGTCCGCTATATATAAAATTCTCAGTTTCTCTATGCTTCTCTCCGTCTCCCTATACTTCTCTCCGTCTCCCTATACTTCTCTCCTTTTCTCTAGACCTATGTTTCTCTTTCGCTGTATACTGTGTCTTTCTCTCTATACTTTTCTCTGTTTCTTTATCTCTTTATGCATTTTTCACTATATACTTTTCTCTCTTTTTTTAAGCAATTCACCCCCAAGCAAGACGTGAGTGCCACTAACACGCATGGGTTACAGAGGATTGAGAAGAAGAGTAAAGAGGCGCGTTTGAGGAAAGGACGAAGAACAAGATCAAGGTATCAGATGTCGATTGACATTACACTTGAATATTTGAAGATCATAGTCATCGGGGAAGTAAGTAAGGAAAAGGGAGTTCCACAGACGAGAAGTGCGAGAGAAGAAGCTGTTTGAGTAGAAGAGACGGTTGCATTTAACCGTTTCGACAGTGTTTCTCTATATGTCTCTATGTCTAACTACACTTCTATCTATTTCTTTATATATCTCTATATTTATACATCTCTCCGTCTCTCTCTATATACATATGTATATATATATATATATATATATATATATATATGTATGTGTATATATATATATATACGTCGTGTGTGTGTTAATTTTATGTTAATTTTACTTCTCTGTTGCTATAGTTCTTGCTGTTTCTCTATACTCCCCTCCAGTTGAATGCTTCTCCTTTTCTTTCTCTAATTTACTGACTCACACTCTTTCTCCATATCCCTCTATTAAAATTTATTCTCACTCTTGTCTCTCTCTCTACTTCACACTCTCTCACTTTCATTCTTTCTACCTTATCTCTATCTCTGTTCCTTTCTTCTTATTATCTCCCTTGAAATATATATATATATATATATATATATATATATATATATTATATATATATATATATATATTCAATACATTATTCGGACTATTGTCCCTTATTCGGACTTTTGTCCATATTTATTATAACGTTTCGGCCGTTGTACGCCCGGCCCTCCTCAGGTGGTTGGGATGTCGAGCCCAATACTCCATCCAGCCCATCGGGGCAGACTGTTCCAGTTCCACGTGCCATGTTTAATGGATGTCAGTTATCAGTTATCGCCTGTTAATTTCCCTCTGAAAGTTCTCCACTGCCTTAACCAGGATGAAGGGTTGGATTCGACATTCCAACCAGCTGAGGAGGGTCGGAGCATACAGCGACCGAAACGTTCTAATAAATATGGCGACAAAGATGACAACAATAGTCCGAATAATGTAAATAATGTCCATAATATCTCATCTCAGAAATATAGACAGATACTGAAAGGCCGAAACGTTGTAAAACATATTGTGACAAAGGTGAGGACAATAGTCCGAATAATGCAAATAGTGTACATAATACCTCATCTCAGAAATATAGACAGATACTGAACAGCCGAAACGTTGTTATAAATATGGCGACAAAGATGAGAACAATAGTATACAGATTTACGTCATCTCAGAAATATAGACAGATTTCATTAAAAAGTTTGGTAATAATTTATTTCAGACAACTGCCTCAGCAGACCGGAATTATAAAATGGTTTCAATCATCCAGACAATTAATATCCAGAAATTATTTTGATTTAAACCATTTTATAATTGAGTTGATCTGTGAATCCAGAATTGGCTGTGTTCCGCTTAAGAGATAACCAAATGTGATTTTACTCGGTGTTACCTCAGAACGACGAATTTCCGAGGTATCTCGAGGGTTGACCAAGAAGGTACCCTCAAAGCCACCAAACGAAGAATCGGATCTCAAAATTATGGAAGTCTGCTATATAGCATTGAAGGCAGCCATCATTGAAGAAAATCAAGCGATCACCTAGGAGTAATGTTATCAACAACTTTGTATTCAGCAGTACCTTTAATTGAACGACGGGCATCTAGAGCATGTACTCTAGAGTTCCTCTTGCTATTTTTAGTTCATGTCCGAGACTAAATGGTTGCAGATCATAAACTATTATCCTTTTATCTTTCAATAAATGTAATTCCTCAAAAAAGGATTCACGTAGAGAAAAGATGACGATTCAAGGTGATTTTTTTTTCAAGATCGTAGTTGACGAGGAAGCAAGAAGGCGGAGAAGAGTTCCACAAGTGAGATGTGAGAGAGAAGAAACTATCCAAGTAGAAACTCCGGTTACATCTAGCAATTTCAATAGAAAAATGATGAGACATGGCCTCCAGTCTGCTACTACGCATAAACTTAGGAATCGGAGATATCCATGATGGAAGCTTATCCCAACAATTTCCGTAAAAATATTCGCAGAAAACGAAAAAGGAAGTTACGTTATTTTTTATTTTATTTTATTTTTTTTTTTTGCGTTTCACCCTAAGCAAGGCGGGAAGCCACTAGGACGCAAGGGGTTATAGAAAATTTAGAACAAGATCAGATAAGAGTGATAGAAGAAAGGATGAGGAGAAGGGTAGTGGATAGATCAGGGAAACTGTCGATTGACATTACATTTGAACAGCTAGAGATTATAGCTCTCAGGGAAACTAGAATAGGAGAGGGAGTTCCACAGGCGAGAGGTGCAAGACATGAAGCTATTGGAGTAGAAGAGACGGCTACATTTAGGAGTTTCGTCAGTGAAGGGGTGAGAGCGGGATGCCAGCCTCGTCAGGCGCTTGAACTCATGAAGTCTGGGAACCAACGAATGCAGCTCCTCGGAGCAATTGTCAATTTATGGCGGTTGGAAAGTGATTGGAGCCGATATGCCAAGACAGGGCCGATAATATTGCTGATTCTTCTTTGGATTTTAAAGGCTATCTACAGGGTGTTTCACAATTGCTGAAACAAAACAGCGGCCTCTCAGATAGTGGAGAGCTCGAGGAGCGTATGGACCTTGATGAGGAGGAACAGTGATTCTAGGAGGATGATGCTCCTCCTCACATTGCTAATGTTGCCATGGCTGGCCCCGTAAAAAGAATAAGGTGTTATCATCATGAAAACCCTGAAGTAAAGAGGGTATCTCACTCGTATAATATGAAGCCTCCAGATTTCTTCCTCTAGGGGTTCTTCAAGAACAACATCTGCCAGGCCAACCCTCACACCATTGCAGCATTGAAAGCAGCTATCACTGAGAAGATTCAAGCGATCACCCAGAAGGAATGTGCGCTTGTTATCGACAACTTTCCATTCAACAGTGTCTTCAAATGAACGACAGACATCTGGAGAATACATTCTTTGGCTTCTCTTAATATTTTTGGTTCATATTTGAGACTAAATTGTTGCAGATCCTAAAATGTTATCATTTTACCTTTCGATATATGTAATTTCATTTGTACCCGATTATTTTGTTTCAAAAATTGTGAAACACACTGTACATAAACACATACATAGTATTTTTTTTTTTTAGTGCAAGCTTTCGGTGAATATAACGTTTTGGTAATTTTAAACCATTGGCTAATTTTTAGTAAGGAAGATCATTTGTGTAAAGATCATTTGCTTTCGATTCAAGAAACATTCATATTTTTTCTCTGGAGAAATGAATAAATTAGAAATAAATCAAAAGCAAAGACACGTGATACCTTCTCTGTTATTAATGTTAATATTAAACCAAGAAATATATTTTCAAATTATAGAAACATCGTTTCTCAAAAGGAAAAAAAAATTTACGCATATGGTCTTCTGTAGTTAAAATAGCTGAGGTACCGTTTACGAAAAATATCTTGAATCTTTTTAGCAGTGCGACTCGGCCTGTGTCGAATCATCAATTATCCGCCACAATGATCAGAAAATGTTGGCATTCCAGGTTTAATATTTAATGTATACGTAACAGGACACTTTTAATTGTATAAAATTCTAGCATGTGTATTTGGAAAGACTAGTAATTGAATAATAATTATTCAAATCTACATGAGTGTAGGTTGAATAGCTGAGAAGAAAATTAAAAACGAAACGCGTTAAAAATTGTTTAAAAACAATAAAAAGAATTTAAGAACAGTTCCAAGGAGAATCGAACACAGAATCAACTAAACAAGATTAAGTAAAAATGAGCAAAACCAAGGTGCACAACCCTAACAATTCCTCACCGATAAGAAGAAGACCTGATTAATGTGTTGTCTAATTTTTTTAACTCCTGAGAAATTAAAATTCGGCAGTTTGTTCACACAATACTATCTGTTCACAAAGTCATAATAACAAGGAAGAAAGCATCTGCTGGACTGAGTGAATCCACAAGACTGAGGTGTGTTTATACCGACCGCCCGAGAAGTCACTTATCTTTACAGAAAGATACCTAGGAATATTCTAAAATAAAGAACAGAACTACAAGATGTTTTTAACAAGTTCTCCTAAGGTCGGGTAGAGAAATTTAATATATCAATGTCCCATTTTGGAGGACTCTTCTATATAAAAGACATACCCCGACCAGACCGACAGACCGACAGACAGATGTAAAATCGACCCAATCTCTGCAAGAGATTTGCTTCAATCGCATTTTCCGCGGTTGAGCGAAACACCATATTTTTTTTAATTTCAAAGCGTCTATCGGTATACTATTCAATTTTATTGTCAGTATCACCGATCTGACAATGAACTATTCACCAGTCACGGTTTAATTGATGTTCTTTCAGAGAGTCCTGTGTCTTGGGCGACTCTTCGGCCTTAAACTCAGTCTAGATCTCTATTGGAACTTGAAATACGATATATCGCTAAAGAAAAATGGTCGGGGCCTAAACCGCTCCCATAAGTAACTGAATCTATTGTTTACCATTACAAGAGCCAGAACTCGCCTAAAAGCAATACTGCTGTCATTTTATTTACATTATTCAGACTACTGTACTCTGTCTTTTTGTCGCCATATTTATCGGGCAACGTTTCGTCCGTTGTACATCCGGACCTTCATCAGTATCTGTCTGTATTTCTGAGATGAGGTTATTATGCACATTATTTACATTATTCGGACTATTGTCCTCATCTTTGTCGCCATATTTATTACAACGTTTCTGCCGTTGTACGCTCCGACACTCTTCAGTAACTGTCTGCATTTCTGAGATGAGGTATTGTGTACTATTTATATTATTAGGACTATTGTCCTCATCTTCGTCGCCATATTTATTACAACGTTTCGTTGTACGCTCCGGCCTTCTTCAGGTGGCTGGAATGTCGAACTGAACTCTTTATTTCGCTCACTGGGGTAGACTGTTCTAGTTCCACGTGCCATGTTTTAATGGATGTCATTTATCAGTTATCTCATGTTAATTTCCCTCTGAAAGTTCTCTACTGCCTCAAGGACACATGGCACAGTGGATAAAGGCGTTAGTTAGATTCAGTGTCAGGACCCAAAGAGTGTGAGTTCAATACCCGGCTAAGACCAGTTCAGACCAGTTGCTATTCAAGGATAGAACACATTCTGTCCTGCTATTTACTTCTTCAGCTATTTACCCATAGCTGAAGAAGAAGATGATTCACGCCTTTCCCAATGGATTCGACTCCTCAGTCCAAGCCGTTATCCATTACTCCACTGTGCCTCCTCATATATATATATATATAAAGATGTTCCAATAACTTGAACTGATTTTCAATGTGAATTAAGATTAAGCGTCTAAAGATTTTTTTTTCTTTCACATTATCAACTTAAGTCTTTGTCAAATTCAACGATGGAAAGATTAACAATCAAACAACGTGTTAAAGTTATCGAAGTCTATTACGAAATGGACGTTCAAACAGCATTTCCCGCAGTTTGCGATTGTTTTCCCGGAATTTGCGATTGTTTTCGTCAACATAAGCAATTTGCGATTGTTTTCGTCAATATAATCGACAAACCGAGAGTGCAACTGAAATTTTTATATATTTCGCTTTTAAATGTTAAAGAAAGGGATGAAACGATAAGTAAAGGTTTTTCATTAAGACGGATCAAAGTCAGCAGCAAATAAACCAGTGTTATTAGTGAAAATGTATTTATTTCTCTATAGGCTCATCTTATTTACGTCATGGTAATTATGGGTAAAAATAATATCGACCAAATGTCCGCCAAATCTTAAATAAAAAAAAAAAAAAAATCATTAGACGCTTAAACTTAATTCACATTTAAAATCAGTCCAAGTTACCCTTTATATATATATATATAGATAAAAGAAGATATATATATATATATATATATATATATATATATATATATATATATATATATATATATGGTGCATCAAAAATACTTCCGCGAACGTTTAGGGAGGCTGGTTCCTCACACAAAACAAGGACAAAAGTCCATATATTTATCACAAATACTTCATTTTTGAGTTAAGTTAAAATTTACATTAGATGTTGTTAAATGTACAATCCAAGATACAATACAGATATACTTGTATCCATAGTTTGTACTGCTACAGATCCTGTTTTAGCAATGCGATGATAAACAGCAGCAAAGTTTGTATGATTCGGCTGCCTTCGGTCTTGAAATACAATCTGATATAGCAGGACAGCCTCGAGCCCATTAGAATTCGCATGAAAGTATATAAAAAAATATCTGCCTGCTCACAATACGAATATCCTGCCATTGTTAAATTGAACACGTCTAAGTTAACTCACTGCTGCCCATGTTAAACGTTGAAGACAGATTAACCACAAATGTACACGAATAACAAATGTAACTCAGTCTATATGATTTCCCAGTGCTATCTGTTGTAAACTTCGTTTAAATTTAATCACTTAAAAACGAAGGATTTTGGGACGTATATTTATATGTAATTTTGTCCTTGTTTCGCGTGAGAAATCCGCCTCCAATTTTTGTAAAAATATTTTTGATACACATTGAGGCAAAATGGACAAAGTCCGACAATTCAATTATTTTAAGAACGTATAAATAAAAAAAATGTCTTAATATATATATATATATATTATGAAATCGACAAATTATTTTAAGACATTTTTATGTTTACACATTCTTTTATAGATACAAATATTTAAGTAAATGGTCTGTTTATAATAAACAGTATTAAACAACATTTACCGGCTTGAATGTCCGAGAAATTTTCATAGAAAATATTCGTCCTCCGACAGGAATCAAACCTGTATCCTATACGGAACCGTCATTTAGCTTGACGTGCCTTTAACCGATTTGGCCACAGAGGAGCGTTCGGTTAGCAAGGTCGATTTTACTGTCTTTAAACTACAATCTTCCATGATTCTCTCACGTCCATTCATATCTGCTCATGGCGTATCGAAATGTAAACAAATGACGTCAAACATTATGAAATGGACAAAGTCCCAAAATAAAAAGAATGTATAAACATAAAAAATGTCTTAAAAAAATTTTTGGGCGAGCTTTTACGAGCTCAGATAGCCCACATTAATTTCGGCCTTGTCCCACATCTGACCGCGTGGGGCATTTGAGATTCATCGTGGAATTCACTTCAGTCACTTCTAGCAGTTGATACCTACACGCCAATGGCGAATACACGCAAACAAAAAGAAATCAGTTTTCGAGTCACTGACGAAATGAGTGAATTTTACATAAATCAATAGTGAAAATATTTTTTTTCCCAGGAGAACCACCCACTGAAAAGTAAGAAATCAAAGAACCTTTGATAGGTTGAGAATGGTAACACTTTTCGTAGTAACATCGCAAAGACTCTCGAAGACATTGCTCGCAGATTTCATGAATCGAAAGTATCATCTACCTTTCAGGTTTTGTTATTTTCAAAGAATATTTGTGATAGCGTTTTAGTTCCATCTTCTTTTTGTGTGGGGATATGCAAATATTAAAGAAAAAGAAATAAATGGATGCGAAAAGAAAAAAAAAACAGTTTGATTTATTAGTTTTTACGGTTTATCAACCCTCTGTGAGTTATCTTAAACCAAAACAAATTTTTGATTGTAGAAGGTTGCTTGCAGTTGCCGGTGTTCGAAAGCGTTTCCCCATCTAAGAACTGACCGGGCTCGACGCTGCTTAACTTCGGTGACCGAACGAAAACCGTTGTTTTCAGAATTTCTTTTAAGCATTTCACACAAGCAAGGCGGGAGTACCACCAGCACGCAAGGGTTTACAGAGAGTAAGACTAAAATGGCGTTTTGGAGGAAAGGATAAAGAGAATGGCGGGGCTCAAGATCAAGACATAAGAAGATATCAATTGACATTACATTAGAATATTTGAAGATTATATCTATCGGTTGAAACAAGTAAGAGGAAGAGAATTTCTCTGTCGGGAAGTGCGAGAGAAGAAGCTGTTGGAGTAGAAGGGGCTGTTATATGGCAGCAGTATTCAATGCAAGGACGAATGGTAGATTTGTATATTTGAAGAATGCATTCAGGCGATGAAAAACATCTGGCGCGACACAGGGAACCAATTTTCCTTGTGGTAGAGAAAGCTATAAAGAAAGAAAGAAAGAAAGAAAGAAAGAGGAATAATTTGTGAGAAGTATTGAAGGGAGGAAAGAAAGAAACCATGCGAGAAGAAAAAAAAAAAAAGAAAGAAAAGAAAGAAAAGAAAGAAAGAAAGAAAGAAAGGTTGTGAGAAGGATGAAAGAAAAATATGCAAGGAGATAGAAAGAAATAAGAACAGACGACAGAAAGAAAGAAAGAAAGAAAGAAAGAAAGAAAAAGAGGAAAAATTTGTGAGTAGAATTGAAGGGAGGAAAGAAAGAAACCATGCGAGAAGAAAGAAAGAAAGAAAGAAAGAAAGAAAGAAAAGAAAGAAAGAAAAGAAAGGTTGTGAGAAGTATGAAAAGAAAAAATATGCAAGGAGATAGAAAGAAATAAGAACAGACGACAGAAAGAAGAAAGAAAGAAAGAAAGAAAGAAAGAAAGAAAGAAAGAAAGAAAGAGGAAAAATTTGTGAGTAGAATTGAAGGGAGAAAAGAAAGAAACCATGCGAGAAGAAAAAAAGAAAGAAAGAAAGAAAGAAGAGTTGTGAGAAGTATGAAAGAAAAAATATGCAAGGAGGTAGAAAGAAATAAGAACAGACGACAGAAAGAAAGAAAGAAAGAAAGAAAGAAAGAAAGAAAGAAAGAGGAAAAATTGGTGAGAAGAATTGAAGGGAGGAAAGAAAGAAACCATACGAGAAGAAAGAAAGAAAGAAAGAAAGAAAGAAAGAAAGAAAGAAACGGTGTGAGAGGAATGAATGAAAGAATGAAATAAACGATACGAGAAGAACGAGAGCTAAAATGAAAGAAAGAATGAAATAGCAAAGGAGTAAAGCAATTGCCTGGTAAAGAAAGAAAGAAGAAAAGAAAAGTTGTGAGAAGGAAGAAAGAGAATCAGCCAGAAAATAAAGTAGCAGTGTGAGACGAAGAAAAAAATGAAACTATCTTCGAAAAAAGAAAGAAAAAATTATGCAGTCGGATGCGAAGAATTAAAGAAAAAATGAAGAAATAAGAAACAATGTGAGAAGAAAGAAAGAAGTGATGTGAGAAAGAAAAAAAGAAAAATTGAGAGGGGTAGAAAGAAATAAGAACAGGCGACAGAAAGAAAGAAAGAAAGAAAGAAAGAAAGAAAGAAAGAAAGAAAGAAATGGTGTGAGACAGAAAGAAAGAAAAGTTGTGAGGGGATAGAAAGAAATAAGAACAGTCGACAGAAAGAAAGAAAGAAAGAAAGAAAGAAAGAAAGAAAGAAAGAAAGAAAGAAATGGTGTGAGACAGAAAGAAAGAAAAGTTGTGAGGGGATAGAAAGAAATAAGAACAGGCGACAGAAAGAAAGAAAGAAAGAAAGAAAGAAAGAAAGAAAGAAATGGTGTGAGAAAGAAAGAAAGAAAAGTTGTGAGGGGATAGAAAGAAATAAGAACAGTCGACAGAAAGAAAGAAAGAAAGAAAGAAAGAAAGAAAGAAAGAAAGAAAGAAAGAAATGGTGTGAGAAAGAAAGAAAGAAAAGTTGTGAGGGGATAGAAAAGAAATAAGGAAAGCCGACAGAAAGAAAGAAAGAAAGAAAGAAGAAAGAAAGAAAGAAAGAAAAAGAAAAGAAAGAAATGGTGTGAGAAAGAAAGAAAGAAAAGTTGTGAGGGGATAGAAAGAAATAAGAACAGTCGACAGAAAGAAAGAAAGAAAGAAAGAAAGAAAGAAAGAAAGAAAGAAAGGAAGAAAGAAAGAAATGGTGTGAGAAAGAAAGAAAGAAAAGGGAAGAAATAAGAACAAAGAAAAGAAAGAAAGAAAGAAAGAAAGAAAGAAAGAAAGAAAGAAAGGAAGAAAAAAGAAATGGTGGAGAAAGAAAGAAAAGCTGAGAGGATATAGAAAGAAAAAGAACAGTCGACAGAAAAGAAAGAAAGGAAAGAAAGAAAGAAAGAAAGAAAGAAAGAAAAGAAAGAAAGAAATGAAAGAAAGAAAGAAAAGGAGGGGGATAGAAAGAAATGGTGTCGACAGAAAAGAAAGAAAAAAGAAAGAAAGAAAGAAAGAAATAAAGAAAGAAAGAAGAAAGAAGAAAGAAAGAAAAGTCAAAGAAAGGAAATAAGAACAGGAAAAAGAAAAGAAAAAAGAAAAAAAGAAAGAAAGAAAGAAAAGAAAGAAATGGGGAGACAGAAAGAAAGAAAAAGGCGTCAGGGGATAGAAAGAAAAAGAAAAGAAAGAAAAGAAAGAAAGAAAAGAAAGGAAGGTGTGAGAAAGAAAGAAAAGAAAAGAAAGAAAGGAAGAAAGAAAGAAATGGTGTGGAGAAAAGAAAGAAAGAAAGAAAGAAAATAGAAAGGAAGAAAGAAAGAAGAGAAAGAAAAGAAAGAAAGGAAGAAAAGAAAGAAAGAAAAGAAAGAAAGAAAGGAAGAAAGAAAGAAATTGTGGAGGAAAGAAAGAAAGAGAAAAGCTGTGAGGGATAGAAAGAAACAAGAACAGTCGACAGAAAAAAGAAAGAAAGAAAGAAAAGAAAGAAAGAAAGAAAGAAAGAAAGAAAAGAAAGAAAGAAATGGTGGAGAAAGAAAGAAAGAAATGTTGTGAGGGGAAAGAAAGAAATAAGAACAGAAAGATAGAAAGAAAGAAAGAAAGAAAGAAAGAAAAGAAAAAGAAAGAAAGGAAGAAAGAAAGAAATGAGGGGATAGGACAAGAAAATCGAGAAAAGAAAGAAAGAAAGAAAGAAAGAAGAACAGAAAGAAAGAAAGAAAAGAAAACAAGAAAGAAAGGGAAGAAAAGAAGAAAACAAAGAAAGAAAGAGAAACAAATTGGAGAAAGAAAGAAAGAAAAGTTGTGAGGGGATAGAAAGAAATAGGGAACAGTCGACAGAAAGAAAGAAAGAAAAGAAAGAAAGAAAGAAAGAAAGAAAGAAAGAAAGAAAATGGTGGAGACAGAAAGAAAGAAATGGTGTGAGGGAAGAAAGAAATAAGAACAGGTGGGGAGGAAAGAAAAGAAAGAATGAAAGAAAGAAAGAAAGAAAAGAAAGAAAAGAAAGAATGAAAGGAGAAAAGAAAAGAAAGAAAGAAAGAAAGAAAGAAAGAAAAAAGAAAGAAAGAGGAAAGAAAGAAAAGAAATGGGTGGGAGAAGAAAAGAAAAGTTGTAGGGATAGAAAGAAATAAGAAAAGGCGACAGAAAGAAAGAAAGAAAGAAAGAAAGAAAGAAAAAAAAAGAAAGGAAGAAAGAAAGAAATGGGGACAGAAAGAAAGCAGTGCCGTAAGGGATAGAAAGAAATAAGAAACAGGCGAGAGAAAGAAAGAAAGAAAGAAAGAAAGAAAGAAAAAAGAAAGAAAGAAAGAAAGAAAGAAATGATGTGAAAAAGAAAGAAACAAAAGCTGTGGGGGGATAGAAAAATAAATAAGAACAGGCAAGAGAAAGAAAGAAAGAAAGAAAGAAAGAAAGAAAGAAAGAAAGAAAGAAAGAAAGAAAAGGTTGAAAGAAAGAAAGAAAGGAAAAAAGGTGAGGGAAGAAAGAAAGAAACAGTGACAGAAAAGAAAGAAAGAAAAGAAAGAAAAGAAAAGAAAGAAAGAAAGAAAAAAAAAAGTGACAGAAAGAAAGAAAGAAAGAAAAGAAGAAAGAAAGAAATAAAAAAAGAAAAAAGAAAGAAAGAAAGAAAGAAAGAAAGAAAGAAATTGTGAGAAAGAAAGAAAAAATGGAGGGGTAGAAAGAAAAGAATGAACAGAAAAGAAAGAAAGAAAGAAAGAAAAGAAAGAAAGAAAGAAAGAAAGAAAGAAAGAAAATGGTGTGAGAGAGAAAGAAAGAAAAGTTGTGGAGGGGATAGAAAGAAATAAGAACAGTCGACAGAAAGAAAGAAAGAAAGAAAAAAAGAAAAGAAAGAAAAGAAAGGAAAGAAAGAAAGAAATGGTGAAAAGAGAGAAAGAAAGAAAGAAAGAAAGAAAAGAAAAAGAAAGTCGAGAAGAAAGAAAGAAAGAAAAGAAAAAAGAAAGAAAAGAAAAAAAGAAAGGAAGAAAGAAAGAAAATGGTGTGAGAAAGAAAGAAATAAAACAGTGACAGAAAGAAAGAAAGAAAAGAAAGTCGAGAAAGAAAGAAAAGAAAGAAAGAAAGAAAAGAAATGGTGTGAGAAAGAAAGAAAGAAAAGTTGTGTGGGATAGAAAGAAAAGAAACAGTCGACAGAAAGAAAGAAAGAAAGAAAGAAAGAAAGGAAGAAAGAAGAAATGGTGAGAAAGAAAGAAAGAAAAGTGAGGATAGAAAGAAATAAGAACAGTCGACAGAAAGAAAGAAAAGAAAGAAAGAAAGAAAGAAAGAAAGAAAGAAAGAAAAGAAAGGAAAAAGAAAAAAGAAAAGGTGTTGAAAGAAAAAATAAGAAAAGTCAGGGGATAGAAAGAAATAAAGAAAGAAAGAAAGAAAGAAAAAAGAAAAGGAAGAAAGAAAGAAATGGGTGTGAGAAAGAAAGAAAGAAAAGTTGTGAGGGATAGAAAAGAAATAAGAACAGTCGGGAGAAAGAAAGAAAGAAAGAAAGAAAGAAAGAAAAAGAAAGAAAAAAAGAAAGAAATGGTGTGAGAAAGAAAGAAAGAAAAGCTGAAAGGAAGAAAGAAATAAGAACAGTGGACAGAAAGAAAGAAAGAAAGAAAGAAATAGAAAGAAAAGAACAGAAAGAAAGAAAGAAAGAAAGAAAGAAAGAAAGAAAAGTTGTGAAAGATAGAAAGAAATAAGAAAAAGTCGATGAAAAGAAAGAAAGAAAGAAAGAAAAAAGAAAGAAAGAAAGAAAGAAAGAAAGAAAGAGAAAGAAAGAAAGAAAGAAAGAAAAGAACAGGAGGGAAGAAAGAAAGAAAGAAAGAAAGAAAGAAAGAAAGAAAAAGAAAGAAAGAAAGAAATGAAAGAAAGAAAAGAAAAGCTGTGAATAGAAAGAAATGGAACAGTCGGAGAAAGAAAGAAAGAAAAAAGAAAGAGGGAAGAAAGAAAGATAGAAAATGGTGGAGACAGACAGAAAGAAAAGAAAGGGAAGAAAGAAAGAAAGAAAGAAAGAAAGAAAGAAAGAAAGAAAGAAAGAAAGAAAGAAAGAAAGAAAGAAATGGTGTGAGAAAGAAAGAAAGAAAAGTTAGGAGGGATAGGAAAGAAATAAGAACAGGGCGACAGAAAAGAAAGAAAGAAAGAAAGAAAGAAAGAAAGAAAAGAAAGAAAGAATGATGTGAGAAAGAAAAAAAGAAAAGGGGATAGAAAGGGGAAGAAAGGTGAGAAATAAAGAAAGAAAAAGAAAGAAAGAAAGAAAGAAAGAAAGAAAGAAAGAAAGAAAAGAAAGAAAGAAAAGTTGTGAAAAGAAATAAAACAAAGGACAGAAAGAAAGAAAGAAAGAAAAAAAGAAAAGAAAAGAAAGAAAGAAAGGAAGAAAGAAAAGAGAACAGTCGACAGAGAAAGAAAGAAAGAAAGAAAGAAAGAAAGAAAGAAAGAAAGAAAGAAAGGAAGAAAGAAAGAAAGAAAGAAAGAAAAAGAAAGAAAAAGAAAAGTTGTGAGGGATAGAAAGAAATAAGAACAGTCGACAGAAAGAAAGAAAGAAAGAAAATAGAAAGAAAGAAAGAAAGAAAGAAAAAAAGAAAGAAAGAAAGAAAGAAAAAGGAAAATGGTGGAGAAAGAAAAAAGAAAAGTTGGAGGGGGTTAGGAAAGAAAATAAGAACATCGATAGACAGAAAGAAAGAAAGAAAGGAAGAAAAGAAAGAAAACAGAGAAAGAAAGAAATGCTGTGAGGGATAGAAAGAAAGAAAACAACTGGACAGAAAGAAAAAGAAAGAAAGAAAGAAAGAAAGAAAGAAAGAAAGAAAGAAAGAAAGAAAGGAAAAAGAAGAAATAAAGAAAGAAAGAAAGAAAAGAAAGAATTCAGTGGAGAAAGAAAAGAAAAGAAAAGCTGGGATAGAAAGAAATAAGAAAAGTCGAGAGAAAGAAAGAAAGAAAGAAAGAAAGAAAGAAAGAAAGAAAGAAAGAAAGAAAGAAATGGTGTGAGAAAGAAAGAAAGAAAAGTTGTGAGGGGATAGAAAGAAATAAGAACAGTCGAGAGAAAGAAAGAAAGAAAGAAAGAAAGAAAGAAAGAAAGAAAGAAAGAAAGAAAGGAAGAAAGAAAGAAATGGTGAAAGAAAGAAATGGTGTGAAAGGAAAGAAAAGCTGAGGGGGATAGAAAGAAATAAGAACAGTCGAGAAAAGAAAGAAAGAAAGAAAGAAAGAAAAAGAAAGAAAAGAAAGAAAGAAAGAAATGGTGAGACAGAAAGAAAGAAAAGCTGTGGGGGGATAGGAAAGAAATAAGAACAGGCGAAAGAAAGAAAGAAAGAAAGAAAGAAAGAAAGAAAGAAAATGAAAGAAAGAAAGAAAGAAAGAAAAGGAAGGGAAGAAAGAAATGGTGAAGGGTCGAAGAAAATAAGAAAAGAAAGAAAGAAAGAAAGAAAGAAAGAAAGAAAGAAGTGAAAAGAAAGAAAAGAAAAGAAAGAAAGAAAGAAAGAAAGAAAGAAAGAAAGAAAGAAAGAAAGAAAGAAAGAAAGAAAGAAAGAAAGAAAGAAAAGGAAGAAAGAAAGAAAAATTTGGAGGGGAAAAAGAAAGAAATAAGAAAAAGAAGAAAAAAAAAAGAAAGAAAGAAAGAAAGAAAGAAAGAAAGAAAGAAAGAAATGGAGAGAAAGAAAGAAAGCTTTGAGGGGATAGAAAGAAATAAGAACAGGTGACAGAAAGAAAGAAAGAAAGAAAAGAAAAGAAAGAAAGAAAGAATGAAAGAGAGAAAGAAAGAAAAGAAAAGAAGAAAGAAAGAAAGAAAGGAAGAAAGAAAGAAAGAAATAAAAAAGTCGAGAGAAAGAAAGAAATAAGAAAAGGCGGAAAAGAAAGAAAGAAAGAAAGAAAGAAAGAAAGGAAAGAAAGAAAGAAAGAAAAGAATGAGGGGATAAAAGAAATAAGAACAGTCGAGAGAAAGAAAGAAAGAAAGAAAGAAAGAAAGAAAGAAAGAAAGAAAGAAAGAAAGAAAGAAAGAAATGGTGTGAGAAAGAAAGAAAGAAAAGCTGTGAGGAAAAGAAATAAGAAATAGCCGATGACAGAAAAAGAAAGAAAGAAAGAAAAAAAAGAAAGGAAGAAAGAAAGAAATGGTGGAGAAAGAAAGAAAGAAAAGCTGTGAGGGGGATAGAAAGAAATAAGAACAGAACAGGTGAAAGAAAGAAAAGAAAAGAAAGAAAAAGAAAGAAAGAAAAAAAAAAAAGAAACACACAAACAAAGAAAGAAAAAGTTGTGGGGGATAGAAAGAAATAAGAACAGGTGACAGAAAAGAAAGAAAGAAAAGAAAGAAAAAAGAAAGAAAGGAAGGAAGAAAGAAAGAAAGAAAGAAAGAAAGAAAGCAGAAAGGGAAAGAAAGAAATAAGAACAGTGAAAGAAAGAAAGAAAGAAAAGAAAGAAGGGAAGAAAGAAAGAAAGAAAGAAAGGTGACAGACAGAAGAAAGAAAAAGCTGTGAGGGATAGAAAGAAATAAGAACAGAAAGAAAGAAAGAAAGAAAAGAAAAAAGAAAGAAAGAAAAGAAAGAAAGGAAGGAAGAAAGAAAGAAATGGTGTGAGAAAGAAAGAAAGAAAATTTGTGGAGGGATAGAAAGAAATAAGAATAGGCGAGAAACAAAGAAAGAAAGAAAGAAAGAAAGAAAGAAAGAATTGAGACAGAAAGGAAAGAAAAGCTGGGGAGGGATAAGAAAGAAATAAGAACAGGTGGACAGGGAAAGAAAGAAAGAAAGAAAGAAAAGAAAGAAAAGAAAGAATGAATGAAAGAAAGAAAGAAAGAAAGAAAGAAAGAAAAAAGAAAGGAATGAAAGAAAGAAATGTTGGGAGGGAAGAAAAAGAAAGAAAATCTAGGAGGGAATAGAAAGAAATAAGAACAGGCGACAGAAAAAAGAAAGAAAGAAAGAAAGAAAGAAAGAAAGAAAGGAAGAAAGAAAGAAAGAAAGGAAGAAAGAAAGAAATGGTGGAGAAAGAAAGAAAGAAAATCAGAGGGATAGAAAGAAAAAGAACAATCTGAAAAACAGAAAGAAAGAAAGAAAGAAAGAAAGAAAGAAAGAAAGAAAGAAAAGAAAGAAAGAAAGAAATGGTGGGAGGGGATAAAGAAATAAGAAAAGGTGAGGGACAGGAAAGAAATAAAGAAAGAAAGAAAGAAAGAAAGAAAGAAAGAAAGAAAGAAAGAAAGAAAGTAAGAAAGAAAGAAAGAAAGAAAGGAAGAAAGAAATGGTGGAGAAAGAAAGAAAAAATTTGTGGGAGGGATAGAAAGAAATAAGAACAGGCGACAGAAAAAAAAGAAAGAAAGAAAGAAAGAAAGAAAGAAAGAAAGGAAAGAAAGAAAGAAAAAAGAAATGCTAGAGAAAGAAAGAAAGAAAGCTAGGAGGGGATAGAAAGAAATAAGAACAGGTGACAGAAAAAAGAAAGAAAGAAAAGAAAGAAAGAAAGAAAGAAAAGAAAAGAACAAAAAAAAGAAAAGGGGTATAGAAAGAAAGAAAGAACAGGGGACAGAAAGAAAAAGAAAGAAAGAAAGAAAGAAAGAAAGAAAGAATGAAAGAAAGAAAGAAAGAAAGAAAGGTGTGAGAAAGAAAAGAGAGAAAGGAAAGAAAGAAATAAGGTGAGAAAGAAAGAAAGAAAGAAAAAGCTGAAAGAAAGAAAGAAAGAAATAAGAACAGGTGACAGAAAAAAGAAAGAAAGAAAGAAAGAAAGAAAGAAAGAAAGAAAGAAAGAAAGAAAGAAAGAAAGAAAGAAAGAAAGAAAGAAAGAAAGGAAGAAAGAAAGGAAGAAAGAAAGAAATGGTGTGAGAAAGAAAGAAAGAAAATTTGTGAGGGAATAGAAAGAAATAAGAACAGGCGACAGAAAAAAAGAAAGAAAGAAAGAAAGAAAGAAAGAAAGAAAGAAAGAAATGTGGAGAAAGAAAGAAAGAAAGTTGTGAGGGATTAGAAAGAAATAAGAACATATGACAGAAAAAAAAAGAAAGAAAGAAAGAAAGAGAGGAAAAAAAGAAACACACAAAAAGAAAAGCTGTAGGGATAGGGAAAGAAATAAGAACAGTGACAGAAAGAAAGAAAGAAAGAAAGAAAGAAAAAGAAAGAAAGAAAGAATGAAAGAAAGAAAAGAAAGAAAGAAAGAAAGAAAGAAAGGACAGAAAAGAAAGAAAGAAAGAAAGAAAAAAGAAAGAAAGAAAAGAAATAAAGAAAGAAAGAAATGGGAGGAAGAAAGAAAAACAGGTGACAGAAAGAAAGAAAGAAAGAAAGAAAGAAAGAAAGAAAGAAAGAAATGAAAGAAAGAAAGAGAGAAAGAAAGAAAGAAAGAAGAAAGAAAGAAAAGAAAGAAGAAAGAAAGGAAGAAAGAAAGAAATGGGTGTGAGAAAGAAAGAAAGAAAAACAAGAGGGAAAAAGAAAGAAAGAAAGAACAAAGAAATGACAGAAAAAAAAGAAAGAAAGAAAGAAAGAAAGAAAGAAAAGAAAGAAAGAAAGCAGGAGACAGGAAAAAAAAGAAAAGTTGGAAGGAAAGAAATAAGAACAGGCGACAGGAAAAGAAAGAAAGAAAGAAAGAAAGAAAGAAAGAAAGAAAGAAAGAAATGGTGTGAGAAAGAAAGAAAGAAAAGTTGTGAGGGGATAGAAAGAAATAAGAACAGGTGACAGAAAGAAAGAAAGAAAGAAAGAAAGAAAGAAAGAAAGAAACATAGAAACAAAAAAATGGTGGAAAGAAAGAAACAGGTGACAGAAAGAAAAGAAAGCAAAGAAAGAAAGAAAGAAAGAAAGAAAGAAAGAAAGAAAGGAAAAGAAAGAAAGAAAGAAAGAAAAGAAAGAAATGGTGGAGACAGAAAGAAAGAAAAGCTGTGAGGGAAAGAAAGAAAAGCTGGGGGAGGGGATAGAAGAAATAAGAAAGGTGACAGAAAGAAAGAAAGAAAGAAAGAAAGAAAGAAAGAAAGAAAGAAAGAAAGAAAGAAATGAATGAAAGAGAGAAAGAAATAAAGAAAAGAAAGAAAAGAAAGAAAGAAAGAAAGAAAGAAAGAAAGAAAAGGTGTGAGAAAGAAAGAAAGAAAAGTGCTGGAGGAGAAAAGAAATAAGAACAGGACAGAAAGAAAGAAAGAAAGAAAGAAAGAAAGAAAGAAAGAAAGAAAGAAAGAAATGGTGTGGAGGAAAGAAAGAAAGAAAAGCTAGGGGATAGAAAGAAATAAGAACAATCGACAGAAAGAAAGAAAGGAAAGAAAAGAAAGAAAGGAAGGAAGAAAGAAAAATGGTGTGGACAGAAAGAAAAAGGGAGGGGATAGAAAGAAATAAGAACAGTCGACAGAAAGAAAGAAAGAAAGAAAGAAAGAAAGAAAGAAAGAAAGGAAGAAAGAAAGAAAGAAATGGAGAGAAAGAGAAGAAAAAAAGTAGGGACAGAAAGAAATAAGAACAGTCAGATGAAAGAAAGAAAGAAAAAGGAAGAAAGAAAGAAAGAAAGAAAGAAAGAAAGAAAAGTTTTGAGGGGATAGAAATAAGAAAGAAACAGAAAGAAAGAAAGGAAAGAAAGAAAAGAAAGAAAGAAAAAGAAAAGAAAGAAAGGAAAGAAAGAAAGAAATAAAGAAAGAAAGAAAGGAAGAAAAAAGAAATGGTGTGAGAAAGAAAGAAAGAAAAAAGAAAGAAAGAGGGATAGAAAAGAAATAAGAACAAGGACAGAAAGAAAGAAAGAAAGAAAGAAAAAAGAAAGAAAGAAAGAAAGAAAGAAAGAAGAAAGAAAGAAAGAAAGAATGAATGGAGAGAAAGAAAGAAAGAAAGAAAGAACAGGGAAAGAAAGAAAAGAAAAAGAAAGAAAGAAAGAAAGAAAGAAAGAAAAGAAAGAAAAATGGAGAAAAAGAAATAAGAACAGGCGAGTTTTGAAAGAAAAAGAAAGAAAAGAAAGAAAGAAAGAAAGAAAAGAAAGAAAGAAAGAAATGGTGTGGAGAAAGAAAGAAAGAATAAAGAGGATAGAAAGAAAAGAGAACAGTCGAAAGAAAGAAAGAAAGTTGTAAGGGAAAAATAAGAAAATAAAGAAAGAAAGAAAAGAAAGAAAGAAAGAAAGAAGAAAGAAAGAAATGGTGGAGAAAAGAAAGAAAGAAAAGTTGGGGAGGGATAAAAGAAATAAGAACAGGCGACAGAAAGAAAAAGAAAGAAAGAAGAAAGAAAAGAAAGAAAGAAAGAAAGACATGGTGAAAGAAAGAAAGAGTGGGGAGGGGATAGAAAGAAATAAGAACAGGACAGAAAGAAAGAAAGAAAGAAAGAAAGAAAGAAAGAAAGAAAGAAAGAAAAGAAGAAAGAAAGAAAGAAAAGAAAGAAAGAAAGAAAATAAGAACAGGAAGACAGAAAAGAAAGAAAAGAAAGAAAGAAAGAAAAGAATGAAAGGGAGAAAGAAAGAAAAGAAAGAAAGAAAGAAAGAAAAGAAAGAAAGAAAAGAAAGAAAGAAAGAAAGAAGAAATGGTGTGAGAAAGAAAGAAAGAAAGTTGTGAGGGATAGAAAGAAAACAAGAACAGGCGAGAGAAAGACAGAAAGAAAAGAAAGAAAGAAAGAAAGAAAGAAAGGAAGAAAGAAAGAAAGAAAGTTGGAAATGTATAGAAAGAAATAAGCAACAGGGGACAGAAAGAAAGAAAGAAAGAAAGAAAGAAAGAAAAAAGAAAGAAAAGAAAACAAATAAACAAACAAAGAAAAGTTGAGGGAGAGAAAGAAATAAGAACAGGAAAGAAAGAAAGAAAGAAAGAAAGAAAGAAAGAAAGAAAGAAATGAATGAAAGAGGGAAAGAAAGAAAGAAAGAAAAGAAAAGAAAGAAAAGGAAAGAAAGGAAAGAAAGAAAGAAAGAAATGGTGTGAGAAAAAGAAAGAAAAGTTGTGGGGGATAGAAAGAAAAGAAGAACAGGCACAGAAAAAGAAAGAAAGAAAGAAAGAAAGAAAGAAAAGAAAGAAAGAAAAAAGAAAGAAATGAAAGAAAGAAAGAAAGAAAAGCTGAAAGGGACAGAAAGAAAAAAGAAAAAAGAGAAGAAAGAAAGAAAGAAAGAAAGAAAGAAAGAAAGAAAGAAAGAAAGAAAGAAAGAAAGAAAGAAAGAAAGAAAGAAAAGAAAGAAAGAAAGAAAATAATGAAAAAGGGAAGAAAAAGAAAGAAAGAAAGAAAGAAAAGAAAGAAAGAAAGAAAGAAAGAAAGAAAGAAAGAAAGAGAAAGAAAGAAAGAAAAGCTAGAGGGATAGAAAGAAAGAAAACAGTGACAAGAAAAAGAAAGAAAGAAAGAAAGAAAGAAAAAAAAAGAAAGAAAGAAAGAAAGAAATGGTGGAGAAAGAAAGAGAAAAGCTGTGAGGGATAGAAAGAAATAAGAACAGAAAGAAAGAAAAAGAAAGAAAGAAAGAAAGAAAGAAAAGAAAGAAAAGAAAGAAAAGAAAAGAAAATGGAAAGAAAAAGAAAGGGAGAAAAAAGTGGGAGGAAAGAAAGAAATAAGAAAGAAAGAAAGAAAGAAAGAAAGAAAGAAAGAAAGAAATAAAGAAAGAAAGAAAGAAAGAAATGTTGTGAGAAAGAAAGAAAGAAAAGTTGTGAGGGGATAGAAAGAAATAAGAACAGTCGACAGAAAGAAAGAAGAAAAGAAAGAAAGAAAGAAAGAAAGAAAAGAAAGAAAAGAAAGAAAGAAAGAAAGAAAAGTTGTGGGGGATAGAAAGAAATAAGAACAGAACAGAAAGAAAGAAAGAAAGAAAGAAAGAAAGAAAAGAAAGAAAGAAAGAAAGAAAATGAGACAGAAAGAAAGAAAAGTTGTGAGGGGGATAGAAAGAAATAAGAAACAGTCGACAGAAAGAAAGAAAGAAAGAAAGAAAGAAAGAAAGAAAGGAAAAGAAAGAAAGGAAGGAAAGAAAGAAAGAAAAAAAAAAAAGAAAGAAAGAAAAAAAAAAGAAAGAAAGAAAGAAAAAAGAAAGAAAGAAAGAAAGAAAGAAAAGAAAAAAGAAATAGAAAGAAAGAAAGAAAGAAAAAGAAAGAAAGAAAGAAAGAAAGAAAGAAAAGAAAGAAAGAAAGAAAGAAAGAAAGAAGGGAAAGAAAATAAGAAAGGGAAGAAAGGAAGAAAAGAAAGAAAGAAAGAAAGAAAGAAAGAAAGAAAGCAGGGAAAAAGAAAGAAAGAAAGAAAGAAAGAAAGAAAGAAAGAGAAAGAAAGAAAGAAAGAAAGAAAGAAAAAAGAAAGAATGAAAGAAAGAAAGAAAGAAAGAAAGAAAGAAAGAAAGAAAGAAAGAAAGAAAAGAAAGAAAGAAATGGTGGAAAAGAAAGAAAGAAAAGTTTGAGGGATAGAAAGAAGAAATAAGAACAGGCGACAGAAAGAAAGAAAAAAGAAAGAAAGAAAGAAAGAAAAGAAAGAAAGAAAGAAAGAAAGAAAGAAAGAAAGAAAAGAAAGGAGGGGATAGAAAGAAATAAGAACAGGGACAGAAAGAAAAAGAAAGAAAAGAAAGAAAGAAAGAAAGAAAAGAAAGAAAGAAAGAAAGAAAAGAAAGAAAAGAAGAAAGAAAGAAAAGAAACAAAAGAAAGAAAAGAAGAAAGAAAGAAAGAAAGAACAGAATGACAGAAAGAAAGAAAAGAAAGAAAGAAAGAAAGAAAGAAAGAAAGAAAAGAAATGAAAGAAAAAGAAAGAAAGAAAAGGGTGGGGAAAGAAAGAAAGAAAAGAACAGGATAGAAAGAAAGAAAGAAAGAAAGAAAGAAAGAAAGAAAGAAAGAAAGAAAGAAAGAAAGAAAGAAAGAAAGAAAGAAATGGTGAGAAAGAAAGAAAGAAATGGTGAGGGACAGAAAGAAATAAGAACAGGCGAAAGAAAGAAAGAAAAGAAAGAAAGAAAAGAAAGAAAAGAAAGAAAGGAAGAAAGAAATGAAGAAAGGAAGAAAGAAAGAAAGTTGTGAGAAAGAAAGAAAAAAAGAAAGAGCAAGAAAGAAAGAAAGAAAGAAAGAAAGAAAAAAAAGAAAGAAAGAAAAGAAAGAAAGAAAGAAATGGAGGAGAAAGAAAGAAAGAAAGTTGTGGAGGGATAGAAAAAAAAAAGAACAGGCGACAGAAAGAAAGAAAGAAAGAAAGAAAGAAAGAAAGAAAGAAAAGAAAGAAAGAAAGAAATGGTGGAGAAAGAAAGAAAGAAAAGCTGAGGGGATAGAAAGAAATAAGAACAGCTCGACAGAAAGAAAGAAAGAAAGAAAGAAAGAAAGAAAGAAAGAAAGAAAAGAAAGAAAGAAATGGTGGAGAAAGAAAGAAAGAAAAAGTTGTGAGGGATAGAAAGAAATAAGAACAGGCGACAGAAAGAAAGAAAGAAAAGAAAGAAAGAAAGAAAGAAAGAAAGAAAGGAAAAAGAAAGAAATGGTGGAGAAAGAAAGAAAGAAAAGTTGAGGGGGATAGAAAGAAATAAGAACAGTCGACAGAAAGAAAGAAAGAAAGAAAGAAAGAAAGAAAAGAAAGAAAAGAAAGAAAGAAGAAAGAAAAAAAAAGAAAGAAAGAAAAGAAAGGGATAGAAAGAAATAAGAACACGACAGAAAGAAAGAAAAAAAGAAAGAAAGAAAGAAAGAAAGAAAGAAAGAAATGGTGAGAAAGAAAAAAAGAAAAGAAAAGAGGGATAGAAAGAAATAAGAACAGTCGACAGAAAGAAAGAAAGAAAGAAAGAAAAAAAAAGAAAGAAAGAAAGAAAAGAAAAGAAAGAAAGAAAGAAAGAAAGAAAGAAAGAAATGGTGAGAAAGAAAAAAGAAAAAAGGGATAGAAAGAAATAAGAACAGTCGACAGAAAGAAAGAAAGAAAGAAAGAAAGAAAGAAAAGAATGAAAGAAGAAAAAAAGAAAGAAAGAAAGAAAGAAAGAAAAGAAAGAAAGAAATGGTGTGAAAGAAAGAAAGAAAAAGTTGTGAGGGATAGAATGAAATAAGAACAGGCGACAGAAAGAAAGAAAGAAAGAAAGAAAGAAAGGAAAGAAAGAAAGAAATGAAAGGAGAAAGAAAGAAACGAAAAAGTTGTGAGGGATAAAAGAAATAAGAACAGGCGACAAAAAAGAAAGAAAAAAGAAAGAAAAAAAAGAAAGAAAGAGAGGAAAAAGAAAGAAATGGAAATAAAGTGAGGAAGAAAGAAAAGCTGGAGGGGATAGAAAGAAATAAGAACAGGCGACAGAAAGAAAGAAAGAAAGAAAGAAAGAAAGAAAGAAAGAAAGAAAGAAAGAAAGAAATGGTGTGAGAAAGAAAGAAAGAAAAGTTGTGAGGGGATAGAAAGAAATAAGAACAGGCGACAGAAAGAAAGAAAGAAAGAAAGAAAGAAAGAAAGAAAGAAAAAGAAAGAAAGAAAGAAAGAAAGAAATGGTGTGAGAAAGAAAGAAAAGCTGTGAGGGATAGAAAGAAATAAGAACAGGCGACAGAAAAAAAAGAAAGAAAGAAAGAAAGAAGGAAAGAAAGAAAGAAAGAAAGAAAGAAAGAAATGGTGTGAGACAGAAAGACAGAAAATGTTGTGAGGGGATAGAAAGAAATAAGAACAGTCGACAGAAAGAAAGAAAGAAAGAAAGAAAGAAAGAAAGAAAGAAAGAAAGATAGAGTGGAAGAAAGAAAGAAATGGTGTGGAAAGAAAGAAAGAAAAGTTGTGATGTGATAGAAAGAAATAAGAACACGCGAGAGAAAGAAAGAAAGGAAGAAAGAAAGAAAGAAAGAAAGAAAGAAAGAAAGAGAGGAAGAAAGAAAGAAATGGTGTGAGAAAGAAAGAAAGGAAAGTTGTGAGGGGATAGAAAGAAATAAGAACAGGCGACAGAAAGAAAGAAAGAAAGAAAGACAGGAAGAAAGATAGAAATGGTGTGAGAAAGAAAGAAAGAAAAGTTGTGAGGGGATAGAAAGAAATAAGAACAGGCGACAGAAAGAAAGAAAGGAAGAAAGAATGAATGGCTAACCCTGCAAAATCCTTTATAAATAGAATCACTCATTTTAAATAATACCCTTCTTCTTTTTTAACACATGACAAATGATGAAACCCGATTAAAATGTAAACCTGTGTCTCCTGCCTTCTTAACTATGTCAGTTTGTTTGGAATACATCAACTTGTTTTGCTTTTTATTTATTTATTTTTTCTTTTAGCCTGTTACATTTGTCTTGCTTCATCTCACACAGTTTTATACATGATTCATTCTTTTAAACAGCAGCCATTTTGTTTCATTTATCTTTAAATGTTCGTTTGTTTTGCAGATATTTTTGTCTTTTCTTTATTCTTCTCATTTTCGCCTCACGGCACCTCAAATACAAAATCGGTAAGATAAGACAACAAAAACCTTTTCTCTGCATAAATTCTGTCAGCAGGCTCAAAATGAATTATTAAATTTTTTTTTTTAATCCTAAGCTTTGCGCCCTTTTGTAAATGGCTTTAACGTGCCTATTCGATAGGTTAGTTCTTTCAACAACACATACTACTGTCCATGCATAAAATATCTAAATATAATATACTCAACATTTCAATAACAACAAAATCTAAAAGAAGGGCAATATGGTTTTGCATTTTTTTAAAACTTTGACAGAGACAATGCGTAGAAGGACATTGTAACGATCTTCGAGTCAAGATCTCTAACAATTTGGTAATTAATTTTTTCCGGACAGATTAATCGAGTAATCAGTACAGTTTGATCTCAATCGAGGAATAACGAACTTCAGAATTGAATAACTATCCATTGCTTCAAGTTGAAAGAATGATACTGAGGAAGGTGCTGAATGTCCCCGCAGTTGTTCTGTTAATCAATCACCATCGATGTCCTTAATAGAGATCGCCTGAAAGAAAATCTTGACATTTTGTCCTTAGGCATCTTGTGTAAATATGGCGACACAATAATAATAATAATAATAATAATAATAATAATAATAATAATAATGACCTTGAAATAGAAATCTCGAAAATGTGGCATATGGAAACATCAACGACCCCTGTTGTAGTTGGAGCCCTAAGACTGGTTGGAAAAGATTGCAGTAGACTAATTGAAGGGATTCCTGGAAGTCCATGCCTCAAGGAGATACGAAAAATTGTTCTGACAAGTACAGCCCACACTTTACGAAGGGATTTATCTGTATATGTTTTTTTCTCAGTGGAAAGTGTCATGATGCCATTTCTAACCTTAGGTCCCTGAGCGGGACCCGGAAAGAAATGTGTAAACGCCAGAAATCAAAGAAAATGATAATAATAATAATAATAATAATAACAATAATAATAATAATGATTATGATGATGATGATAATAATAATAATAATATTAATGATAATAAAGAGTGTGATTTCAGAATGTCTTTCTTGTACAAGACATATTTAAAAATTGCATGCAAGTGTAAAAATATTTTAAAAAAATACAAATCTATCTACAAACGTCGCTTGTCTGGATAAAAACAGGCGTATTGGTTAACAACGTGACGAAACAAATAAAATGCAGTCAATGTGAAGGGAATATAAACCAAATTTGAGTAACTTGATGGGGATAATGCTCATCTTGAAGTGTTCCTTTCTATGATGGGTTCGTAAGAGCAATTAATCAGGCTTATATTAAGTGTTAATAATAATATTAATTTGCAGACATGAAGATTGAGGTGAATGGGCCGGACATAACTGTCCAAAAACTAAAAAGAAAAAAAAACTTGCCTACTAATTGATATGAAATTGAAATAGGAAAAATGTGGAAATTGAAAACAAGAATAGTACCAGTCGTCGTAGGTGCGCTTGGAATGATTAAAAAGGAACACAATAACACATTGAAATTACTGAAAATCACGGCTTAAGATAAAAAATTGTCTTGATACGTACAAAGAACTTTGACCCTGTAACGATAGTGATGTTATGGGAGTTAGAAAAACAAATCATGAAAGATAGACATAACAAAACACCACGGGTTTTCACAAAGACTTGGTAGGTACTGCGACCATATCAGAAATCGAAATATAATACTACTATTACTACTAGTACTATTACTATTACTAATATTATTATTATTGTTATTAAAAAAAGAATATAGCATGACGAAAATGACGCCAAACTTGATGAAAACAAAACTTTATCATCTAAATGTTTTTGTTATTATTAACAGGAAATATCAAAGTATTTTGGGGATATTTTTTTACATTTTTTAATCGTTCCTAGTACGTCCAAAATTTACGTTAAAAATCTTGTTTTTTTGGTCAGCAAAATTGACAGATAATCGATCATGTCTGCCATTTTTTTCCAATTTATAAAAAAAAATGAAAATCTCAGTTTGAAATTCTTTTAAAAATCAATTATTTTTTTTTACAAATCTTATTTTAAGAAAATCAGAAATTATAATGTTTATTTGAAATATTTTGAACCAAGCTTAACTTAGTTTCTGCGCCGAAAAGACGTAGTTTGAAAGCAGGTCATAACCTTTTGCGTCATCTGACAGGTGACGAAAGACATTCATGACGTTTTGATAGCTTACATGAGGATAGTTCCTTCTAGGGAAGGAGAGATGTGAAGTTATTTAGATTTAAGTGAACAAATTATTTACCTCGTTATTTTTAAGGAAAACTTTCACTGCTCTAATTTTTTTTATATTTTTTTGTACTTAGCTTTCATCTTTACGTTTACGATGCTTTATGGAAAATATATTATAAAGACATTAAAATAAGACGTGAGAGTGTGATTAAATTTCATAAGAAAGGTATCTAATTGATTTATAGGTACCTTTCTTATGAAATTTTATCAGAAGTATACATAAAATACAAATTTAAATTTCATAAGATGATACTGATATTAGTAGGTACCCTTCTCAGTTGAAATTGAAAAATCAAATTAACTTCTCAACACCTGTTTCGCAAAAATCAATCAAAAGGACATTTACAAAAATGAATGCAGCTTTTAACTAATTTTATAATATTTTAACAACTTAAATGTAAAAATCTATTATAATTAAAGAAATAACAAATAATTGTATTAAAATTTCAGTATTGAAGTTAAATACTAGACAGAAACACAATCCACGTGACGTTTTTTTTATTGCACTCATGATACTTCCGGTCTTCCGGTCTTCCGTAGATTTGATTTACACTTATTATTGACACAAATTATATTTTTTCTATACTGTTGTTCGTTAGTTTTTTAAGAAGCTTTGGAAATTATAATCTGTAAATATATATCTACTTAACAACAGCATTCGTTAAATTCTACAAACTTTTCCCTAATTTTAGAAGAATTAACAACATAATATAAAAATGATAAAATATTTCAGAAATAACAAATAATTGTTTTAAAGATTCATAGGCAGAGGTGGTCCAAGTAAAAAAAAAAAATGAATTCCTCAAAGCCTTGTGGTTTTAAATAATATAGTCACTAATCTCCCCAAAAACTGAAATTATAAAGTTTCCGTACAATTATTTTGGACGGGGGTTAATAGATATGTAAAAATATTTTTGCCATGACTTTTAAAAAAAGAAAACATATTTATAATAATTTCCATCATTTGTTAATAGTTTCTGAAATTTTCATTAAAATCCGACAATTATTTTTATTTTTGCAAGATTTTCAAAATTAAAGTTTGTCATGCAGATAAAAAGCGATAAAATGTTATATATTATTTTATTAGTTCCGGTGATACAAAGAGATACAAGTATTTTTTTTTAAATCAAAATTTAGAATGTTCTAAAAAGAAGAAAAAAATTTTAAAAAATAATTAAAAGATAATTTGATCTTTCTTTTAATAATAACATAAACATTTAGACGCTAAAATTTCGTTTTCGTAAAGTTTGGCGTCTTTTTCATCATGCTATGTTTTGTTTTTAGGAATCTCATGAAGGTACCTACTGTAACGCTGGTGATGGTATGGTAGTTAGAAAAACAAATTATGAAATATAGCCATAACAACAGACAACTAACTTCCTTGTGTCTTCTCGCAGATTTAGTAGGTAGTGTTACCAGAGCAGAAATCGAAATATAATAATAATAATAATAATAATATAATTTCTTTATTTTACAAAAATGATCTGTTAAAAATGTCATGCCGCCATTTCTGACCTTAGGTCACTAGTTTGGACCTGGAATGAAATGAGGGACCCGGAAGGAAATGAGTATACAACAGAAATCAAAGGAAATAATAATAATAATAATATAGTTCCCTTATTTTAGAAAAATGATTAGTGAAAAATGTCATGGCGCTATTTCTGAACTTAGGTTTCTAGTTGGGACCCGGAAGGAAATGAGTATACAACAGAAATCAAAGGAAATACACACACACACACACACAAACTTAATAATTTCCTTTATTTAGAAAAATGATTAGGAAAGGAGCTATTTGACAGTTGGGACCCGGAAGAAAATGAGTATACAACAGAAATCAAAGGAAATAATAATAATAATAATAATAATAATAATAATAATAATATAGTTCCCTTATTTTAGAAAAATGATTAGTGAAAAATGTCATGGAGCTATTTCTGACCTTAGGTTTCTAGTTGGGACCCGGAAGAAAATGAGTATACAACAGAAATCAAAGGAAATAATAATAATAATAATAATAATAATAATATTATTATTATTATTATTATTATTATTCACAAGAATGAAGTGGACAATTTGCATAGATGCTTGAATATCACTTGTTCGACTAGTGCCAAACATTTATTAAAAAGCAGTAACGTGCCAGCTCTTACTACCGATCCATGTTCTCAGTACTGAGAAAGGCTAATTCTGAAGTTGTTGGAATCTATTTACATTAAGACCTACCAGCCTACTCTCTGTAAGGAGACGCATTAGTACTTATGTTTCAATTTAATTAATCCGTAATTGTTATATATTTATCATTTAATATTTTTTTTCTTTTGTGTCCCTTTTAGTCGCTGTGCACCCTTCCCATTCTCCACTGACTCTCATAAGATAACCAATAAATCAGCTAAACTACATTTTTGGTAATCATGCTTCGAAGATGATGATAATCATATTATTATTATTATTAATATTATTTGAAGAAGAAGAAAAGGAGGAGGATAAAGAAGGAGGAGAAGAGGAGGAGGAGTGAGGAGGAGGAGGAGGAGAAGTAATTGAAGCTGAATAAAGATTCATTATTTCATTCTACCAGAACTTAACATCTCCCAGGCTGGAAGTAATTCTGACAGTCGTGCGAAGAATTGAAGCATTCCCTATTAACATAATCTTATAGGGATCAAAATAAGTAATAATCTGACGCAGCAAGATCGTTTGAGTCGTTGGTGTTATTAGGATATCCAAGCCATGAACTAGCATATTTTGCTATGTTTGCAAAGAGACGTAGAGTTTATCATTATCCTTATATAGGGTGAAATCCTATCGGTTAACCAATTCCTGAGTTTTTTCATGTAGTACTGCATTTAGTCGATCCATGAGGGATTTGTCCGAGAGCTCGTAATACAGAAGACCTTCCCATTACTAAACCTTTTTCGATCCACATTGTTGTAAACAACCTATTTTTCATCACCTGTAATCGTCATTTTTTTAAAATATAGGTGATTGACTTTCTTAACAGTCGAAGCATACGCACAATCTGTATTCTTAGATAAGTACAACATTTAAACTTAGGATATGGCTGGGGAGTTGATGCAACCATGTTGTTTTCTATTCCAATTGTGTTTGTTTCCCATTACTAAAACTTTTTCGATCCACATTGTTGTAAACAACCTATTTTTCATCTGTAATCGTTATGTTTTTAAATACAGGTGATTGACATTCTTTTTTGACGTACGCAAGAATTCCTTAAACTTTTTAAGCAACGGCACCCCGAGGATAAGTGAAAATATCAACATCTTTAAAGGATATATCTTTAAATGTTATGAAATGAAATCATACATTTGTTTAAAAATACGCGCACAAATATGAACTTATTTTATTTCAATGTTTCTGTTCAACTATTTGTGCAGCTTATTTAGTGTAAAATTTGTGCCTGGTCCTTTTAACCATTTCTTCAATGTTTGGTGGAATGTGCGATAAGCAGACCGCCATTTCTTCTTCAGTTGAGCATAGTATTTCTTGCTTCTTATTTTTAATGTTATTTAGGGATTGATAATGGATGATAAGCGTAATTCACATAAATAAGAAGTAGAAAATTGCAATATAACTGATAAAGATTTTTATATTCCTTTGTATTGAAATCAAAATGTATCAATGGATGATAAACAGATATTCCTTTGTATTTAAATTGAAAATGTATCAATGGATGATAAGCAGACCTCATTTATTCTTCAGTTGAGTGTAGTGTTTTTTCCTCTTGTTATTTTGATGTTATTTAGGGTTGATAAGCGTAATTCACATAAATAAGAAGTAGAAAATTGCAATAAAACTGATAAAGCCTTTTTTACCTAATGTGGGATATTCCTTTGTATTGAAATCCAAAATGTATCAATGGATGATAAGCAGACCCTCATTTCTTCTTCAGTTGAGCGTAGTCTTTCTTTTTTTTTTTTTTTTTGATGTTATTTACGGCTCAAAAGCTGAATTCACATAAATAAGAAATAGAAAATTGCAATAAAAGTGATAAAGCCTTTTTACCTAATGTGGGATATTCATTTTTTATTGAAATCCAAAATGTATCAATGGTTACCGTCGAATGTTTTATTTTGAGCCCTCGATCAACAGATTATATGAAAAAATGGCTAATATTCATTTATTCAAATAAAAGAAAAATTTAAAAAATAAAATACTTTTTGAAAATGAATTTTAAAAGAAAGTATTTGAAATAACACAATCGAAGAATAGTGAAAAGACATATTTGAAAAAAGTTTAATTCTTATTCATTTATTCAAATACTAACGCTGAGCCACTTGTACTTCCACACACACACACACACACACACACACACCACACACACACACACACACACACACATATATATATATATATATATATATATATATATATATATATATAAAAAAAAAGAAAGAACAGTAATATATATAATCCGGTGTTCTTATTGATATTTTTATATTTACAAGACAGTAAATGTAAATTTACAGAGCATAAATATTATAAATTAATTGATTTAAAAATATGGTTTCATTGCTACACAGGAATTACCATGTTTCAAAAACAGAAACGAACAACTTAAAATTCAATTATATAATTAAATTAAAAGCACTAGTTCTGTTTCATTTTCAATCGAATTTTGGAATAACTTATTTTGAAATTTACTGAGTTTTAAAAGCGCATACATTCATAATATTTGTTTCCAAAGATACAGAGAAATCCAATCATTTATACAGGGGCGTTAGCGTGCTCATTTTTATTAACAACTATTGTACCAAATATGAGTTACTTTCGAAAAGAAGTTACGTCTAGGTAGGGTTGGGGTGCATTTTTCATATGATACGTATATATATTCTATCGTTTTTGTCTGTAACCATTATATCAGCTTTTATAATGCAAGTCTAGTGTTTGAAAACCCTAGTTGATATTAGCCAAACTTATATCTCCTCCCGCTAGCTATGGGTTAATTAATAGGATATATATCAGTAAATTATTATTATATTCCTAACACTTCTTACAATCTAAAAATAGTTTTTACCTTGAAATAACCTGCAAAAGGTTGATAAACCATAAAAAAATTAAATCAATCAATAATGCCAAAGTTTTTATTGAGACCCAGATTGTAGACCTCCAGGGATCGTCGCTTGAGGAGGATATTATGAAAAAGTCACTTCTTTGATAAATCGACCGTGCTGTTATTCGGACCAGGGTTTCATGCTAATGCTCTAGTCAGTCGGGCACATGTCCACTATCTATTTATGACCTTGGACATTAGTATCATCATTATTATTACTAAATACATACACGTGAAACTAGGCAAAGATGGTGATCCCATTGTATTCACTTCCAGTGAAAACGACTAAAAATAGATGTTCACGTGCTTTTTTTTAAATAGATAATTTACCACATAGGCCGAGTGCAATCCGACTATAATATCTTTGCTACTGAACGGTTAAACTGATGTAGATAGCTTCCGAAAAACTTACATCGGAGAAAATTTTAAAAATAAAATCTGGTAAGAAACAAATAAATATAGAATTAGATTAAAATATGTACCAAGTTTCATACGAAAAAATCATCTATTCTTTATGATTCAATATCTTCGCTAACATTATTAATTATTAATATAAGCATTGAATAAGCTTTCTCACTATTTAAATTGGAAACGGATAAACGTTCTTCAAGCAACACCTCCAGCATAATTTTAAATTGAACTTATAAGATATTGGTATTAATAAACAGGGAAAGACATTTAGTACGAATTTCAATTTATTTTGATAGATTTTTCAAGTTTCTGCTAAAATTTAAAATATCAAATTGGGCGATGTTTTATTAAGAGATTTTTCTCCTTTAGGCTGAAGAAGTATTCATATCCGAATGTCCTCATTTAGGAATATTCTCATATCTAATCTTCCGCATATCTGTATGCTCTTATATCCGAAACAAACGTCCTCATATACGAACGTCCATATAACCGAATGTCCTCATATCCAAACATCCACATAATCGAACATACTCTTATCTGAATTTGTCTTCATATCCGAACGTCTTCAGATGCGAATATGCTCATATCCAACGTCCGCATATCCGAACGTCCAAATATCCTCATATTCTCATATCCGAAAATCCACATATCCGAAAGTCTACATATCCGAACGTCGTCCTCATCTTGAAATGTCCTCACATCCGAAACTCTTATCTGAAACATAAAAAAAAAATCCGCGTAAACGAATGTCCTCATATCCGAAGGTCCACATATCCGAAGGTCCACATATCTGAACCTCAAATCTGAACGACTTCATATCCGAACATCGTCCTCATATCCAAACATACTCATATTCAAATGTCGTCATATCCGAATGGCCTTATATCCTAAGGTCCTTATAACCGAATGTCCTCATATCCAAAACTCATATACGAATGCCCATATATCATAATGTCCTCATATCCGAACCTCATTGCCGAATGTCCTCATATCCAAATGTATTGATATCCGAACTACATATACGATGTCGCCATACCCGAATGTTCTCATATCAGAACGTCCTCATATCCGATCCTCATATCCGAACGTCCTCATATCCGAACGTCCTCATATCCGACCCTCATATCCGAATGTCCTCATATCACAACCTCATATCCGAACGTCCTAATATACGACCCTCATATCCGAATGTCCTTATATCCAATTATCATATACGAATGTCCTCATATCCGAACGTCCTCATATCCGAATGTTCTCATATCCGAACATCGTCTATATCAGATCCTCATATCCGAACGTCCACATATCCCCACCCTCATATCCGAATGTCCTCATATCCGAATGTCCTCATATCCGACCATCCTCATATCCGAATGTCCTCATATCCGAATGTCCTTATATCTGAATGTATTCATATGCGAATGTCCTCATATCCGAACTTCGCAGTGTTGCCATTTAGATGTTGTGGGAATATATGACATTCCAATATTTTTCTTTCCTTTTTCCGATAATTATTATGATCTTGAAATTCCTCATCTCATAATGTCTCGCCCAGAAGAAACATCACCTTCTAGAAAAAAAGAAAAGAAATCCTTCCACGTTACGTCAGACATTATAGATTATTGAAAAACTGGATGAAGCTTTAATTCGACGAATTTGCAAATTAACAAACAAGGATTTCAGAATCTTAACGAACCACTAAAACTCTCGTTTAAAGATGATCCACTGAATAATCTCACTTCGAATGACTTAAAAGAATGGATAAATGAAGACGCTAATAAACTACAAAATAACTCAACTGTCGATTCACTTCAAAAGGATTTGGATTGTCAAGAAATAAAGGAAGAATCAAATTCTTCCGATAATGGTAAAAATATATGAAGGATGATGAAAGACTCTGCGATTAAGTAGAGAAATATATTGATGACGTCATCAAATTCATGGAGACGAAATCTTGGTTTAGAAGTACAGAAAGTAAAAGTGTACGTCATTTGCAGAAATGCCTTATTTAAAAAAAAAAAAAATAGACCAGCGAAAATTAAGCGCAATGAGAAAAGAAATACTGACAATTTTAAATAAAACTTATTAAGCATTATTAAAAATTGCAAATTAATATTTACTTTCGTGAGAAATTTAATTTTTCATTTTTATGGCGATAAGTTCTTGGGTTTTGTTAAGTCATATTTATATTACACACACCACATTATATTCGAACCCGTCCTCATATCCAAATTACTCTCAAGTTTGGATATGAGGACTTCTACTTTACTTGATTTTTGCGTTCATTTCCTCATAGAATATATAAAATTTATAAACGAATTCGAAAGCTTACGGCCATATCACGTTAAAACAGCGGTTCCGGAACAATCACCGAACTTAAGACTGGTCAGTACCTAGACGGGTAACCGCTTCGGAATATCACCTACTGTAAGTTTGGATGTGAGGGTGGTGTAATGGTTAACAACTAGGAATTTGAAATCGGAGAGCTGTGTTCCAATTCCCGTTGGGTTCTTTATATTTACTTCGTTGGAGAAGGAATGGATTTACCTTTACTCCGCCCCGCTATGGGTTAATCAGTCAATAATCATTACGTTCTTCCTTCAAAATCTAAAAATATTGTATGGCTTTAAATAACCTGCAATGGGTTGATAAGTCATGAAAAATGAATGAATCAATCAATGAAATACCGATTACTTTATTTACATTCTCTGGAATATAAACATATAGAAACTAACGTGATCACAAAGTGAGGGATCAGTTTATATAGTGATTGTAATTTAGAATTGATCCCCCACGTTATATCCGCATTAGAATGTACTTTGTTTATCAAATACTGATTACGTTTAGAGTCATGTTTTTAGATTTATTTACATTTTCTGGAATATAAATGTCTAGAAACTACAATGGCCACAAAGTAAGGGACCATATAGATTTTAATATAAAATGGATCCCTCTCTTTATATCCATAACTATTATTCTTGATTGTTTATCAAATTCTGATTAGTTATGAATCCACCTCTTCTCCCCTCCTAGCTATGGGTTAATTAGTAAGACATGAATAGCTAAATCATTATAAGCTAAAAAAATCCTTTAAATCTAACAATATTTTCTGGGTTTAAATAACCTGCAGAGGGTTGATAAACCGTAAAGGAATCAATCAATCAATCAATCAATAAAAAAAAAAAAGCAAACAAGTTGCTCGCTTGGTTCAGACAGATTCGGTAAGAAATGTATCTTTCTTTCTTTTTTTTCTTTTTTTTTTTTCTACTAACTGACATGAGATATTTTAATTCAGTCTGATGTAGGAATTCTGACCAATTGGGATTTGTTTAATTTTTTAACAAACTTTGAGCACTATCTATAAACAAGATTTTCTTTCTTTTTTTTTTGTTTTTGTTATCTTCTGCCAGCCACAATGATGGAGAAAGCATTACTCGCCACATCATCAGTGAGATACGCTGCAAGAGCTACTCCATTTCGCGAGGCTCGTCCCTTAATCGAGACGCCATCCCGTCAATTCCCCGAAGCAACGCCATCGATCGAGGGTCAATAACCACAGAATTCTTCACTGCCACAGGCGTAAAAATAACATCTATCAGGAAGAGAAGAATATTTAACTGTTTTTTTTAATTTTTTTTTTTTAGTTTTTTTTTTATTTCCGCGTACTGAGTGACAGACCCCGGCTCAATGCATTTTTTTTAGTTTTTCGTTTCCAATTCAAGGCCCGGTCGCATTCCTACATTCTAAGAATTAGAATCAAATCCCAATCTCAAATTCTAAGAATTAGAACCTCTTCGCATTCCCACATTCTAAGAATTACGACCTGGTCGAAAACTCACATTCTAAGAAGTAAATCTTAGGCACAATCTCCCATTCTAAGAATTCCACCCAAGTTGAATTCTCGTATTCCAAGGATTAATACCTGATCACAAGCTTAAAAATGAATTAAAACGGGCCGTATTCTCACATTCTAAGGATTAAGACATGGTCGAAATTTTACATTCTCAGAAGTAGATCTTGACGAAATTTCAAATTCTAAGAATAAGTTTAAATTCACACATTACAGAAATTAATGCCTGGTCTCAAGCCCATATTGTAAAAATTAAGATCTGATCAAATTCTAAGAAGTTATACCTTGACGCAGTCTCACATTCTAAGAATTACGCCCTGTTCGTATTTTCACATTAATCATCAAAATTTGGAATCATCCAAATTCAAATTAATAATAATAACAACAACAAAAACAATAACGACAATAATAATAATAATAATAATATGTCTATATTTCTGAGATGAGGTATTATGTACATTATTCGGACTATTGTCCTCATCTTTGTCGCCATATCTATTACAACGTTTCGGACGTTGTACGCTCCGGCCTTCTTCAGGTGGTTGGAATGTCGAACTTAACCCTTTATTTCGCTCACTTCGGTTCACTGTTCTAGTTCCACGTGGATGCCACGTTTAATGGATGTCAATTATCAGCTATCTCTTCGAGAACTTTCAGAAAGAAATTAACTATATAACTTGTTTCTTTCAACTTGAAAAACAATGATTATTTTATAATCAATAATAAAATTATTTAAATTTGTAGTGCGAAGATTGTTTCGTTTCTTCTGTGACGGTCTACACCTGGCCCAGGGTCGATCCTTTGGTTACGGCGCCAACTGTGACGTCGCTCCTCCTGGTCGCTCCTCGCTGTTCCAAGCGTGCCGCTCCAACCCCTTGGTTAGATGATTACCAGCCTCGCCTTTCCCAACTCGCTTCCAATACCTGGTTACTGAAGCAACTGTACTGATCTCCGGTCTGTCCACCCACGTTGTGTTTAGATCTTAGACAGACGGGACCAGCAGGGATTTGGGCCGATACAAGTTGAGTCCGACGGGGGTGGCAAAACACAAGTAAAAGAAAAAAACTCACGAGACAAAAAATTACTGATAAAAAAGGGTGACAACCTTTATATCTAATGTCCGTTACATAAAAAAAATTGTTCTTATTTCCCGACCTGCTCTGTGGACTATGGCACCAAGCTTCTATCATACAACTTAAAGATTTCGAATTGCCTACTCTTTAGAATTATGTATGTCGGAGGTGGTCTAGTTCGATACTGGGGCTAATTTCTATCAATCATTCGCAGTTGATTCTTTCTTCGACTTGAGTTGTATTTCTTCACTTCGATCTGGTTGGGTCGAATTCTGTTCTCGGCTGGGCTTGATTTCAACTTCTTCTTCTTCTTCTTCCGTCCAGTAACTCTTTGGCCTTGTCTTCGACTTGGCTGCAACTTCTCCGCGGCTTTCGAGTAATCTTCTTCTTCGTCGACTTAGATGGAACTTCTCTTGTCTTCGACTTGGGCTGAAGGATTTCTTGTCTTCGACTTGGCTGGAAGGATTTCTTGCCGCAAGGGAGGAATGAACCGGACCCGATGCCCGCGTTCCAACTGTTCTGGTCGTCTAACCCGCAACTCAGCCGCAACTCTGCCACAATTCTGCCGTAACTCTGCCATAACTCTTGGCGTCCTTCGAGCAATCTTCTTCTTCGTCTGCTTTGGGCTGGAAGGATTTCTTGTCTTAGGATTCTCTTGCCCGCAAAGGGGCGAGTGAACTTGGTTTCGATGCCCGCGTTCAGGCTCTATCCCTGCCCGCGGTCCATAGTTGCAACTGATTTCTGTCGACTGGGTCCTGCTTTATTGACGCCGCAACAAACCGGGGTGGGTTTGTCGGCGTCAGGGTTTCGATAATTCCAATAGCCGCATTATTTCTGTTTTCCCATTGTCGCTATTATTTTTACCCCTACTTCCTCATAGTGCCTCTGGGGGAGGGGGAGGACGCACACCCCATTTCTCCCGGTCTCTCGTATGTCAGGTGACCGTTTTCGACCAATGGTTCCTGATCGAACATTCCTCTTCCTCTTTCCATGCCACGTGACCGTTTTCGACCAATGGTTCTTGATCGAGCATTCTCCTCCTCTTTCCGCATATCACGTGACCGCTTTCGGCTAATGAGACTGTGGTGGGACGCCTCCCGTCTCCAATCGGGCGTGGCTTACATCGTTCTTGTTCTAAAAAAACAAAATCCAATTTGGTCTCTTTCGCACGCACGAAAAACGATAATCTCGGCCTTTTCTCACCTGGGTTCTGTCAACACAACCGCCGCTAATTAGTTATGACTTCAGGGGAATTGTTTCCGCCCTTTTTGGCGTCCTGTGAGCCAAAAGCAATTGTCTTTTTTTTCACCCTTTGTATTCGTTCAGACCTGACAGCCAAAAAAAAAATTAATTATCTGAATTGAAAATGTCTTATTCTATCATCTTGGGAGTTCTGATCCTTAACAGGTCAGAATCTGTACACCCAGCGGTCACCCTTCTTCCTCCTAAAAAGACACCTTTCCTCCGATTAAAATTTCGTTTTCATTGTTCTAAAATTTCCCTTTCTCCAAATTGATAATGAGTCTTTCTACGTAAAAGTCGGTCATCGCCTCGACCGATATTTTTCATTATCAATACACTCTTATCAAGCATGGTCCCTTCCACTCTAAATGACTTTTCCCTTCTAAATAACAAATCCCATTGTCTTTTCGAAAATCGGCCAAGATGTTGGCCTAAATACCTTTCTGATACGTGTTTTTGTTAATGACCGCTTTTTGTATTTCTCGACCTCTCTTTCCCTTTTCTCTTTCTTTCTCTCCTTCCCTGTTCCTTCCTTTCTCTTCCTCTCTTTCATTTTTCTTTTAGGATCGTCTAAGTACAACTTGAATTTTTTCAAACTCAATTATTCTTCGCCTAAAAAACTAACGACTGGTTAATAAACCGAGTAAAAAAAATTAAATCATATTTCTATGCATATTTCTTTTTTTTTCTAATAATGCAAGGTGCCATATTCGCTTTCACAAAATTTTTCTTCTAAGCATTAAACATACATTGGCACAGTACGAAAAACTTATTGTCAGTTGACAATTTCTGCAGTAGGTGTTTTCTTCTATTTCGATAAAAATGTTCCCTTTATCACATATTGTAGCAAATTCTTGCATTTCAGTCTTAGAGCAAACAGTGCTGGTAATTCTTTTGGTAGGCCTAAATATCTTACGAAGACCTCTTGGATTAGCAACAGAAGCCATCTTAAAACAAAACAACATATTAAAAAACAGGAAAATATCGCTAGAAACAAAGAAAAGAAAACTGACCTGTAATGTAATATCAATCTTCCTATCTGGCAGTGAATGCTCGAAAATCTCCTCACCGATTAAGAGGAGACTTGAAGCAAGAGAAACAAAGAAAATAGTGCTGTACTGCTATGTAATATCAATCCTCCTATATGGCAGTGAATGTTGAACAATTTCCTCACAGATGAAGAGGAGTTTGGAAGCAAGAGAACCAAAGAAATGAGTACTGAAATATATGAGAGTAGTTTCCCGTTACATTCTGAACGTTTTAATATTCAGTTTCTTTTTTTTTTTTTTTTTTTTTTCGTAGTCTTCGCTACGTTTTAACAAAAAACTGGGGTGGAAAGAAGAAATGCATTCATACCTTTCCCGAGGGTATTAGTGAGAAGATAAGCTTATCCGTCTTCTTTCTTTTGTTTGTTTTTTTTAAGTTTTCTAATGCATTGTCGCATAATGATGTTCATGTTTATGGATCTCCACAGCTTCCTTTTCATTATTATCTGATAATTGCCATGTATTCTTGGAAAAATATATTACGTTTATTTTTCTCTTGCCTTCGCCACGGTTGTGAAATCAGAGATTTCCTACTTCTGAAGTGGCTGCCAACCAAGGCTAAAGAGCCTATTCTATCCTCGTATTTAATTATAACCACTTGTTAGTTAGAGAAAAAGATCTACTCATCTCTTCCCTTAAGGTCATTAGCGATCACAGCAAATTAGGCGAGAATTTCAACTCTTCCTGACGATTCCAAGTTGTGCGCCGATACCTTCGGCTGCGTAAACTTCATTAACCAAGGCTGGTGAATCAAATTTCCGCGTCTTAATGAAACATATCGTTTCACTCCAGCTTCAAAGAGGAAAGTCAATATCGCATCATCAAATTTTGTAAGTTAACGCGTGACATGCTCAATTGGACATGGCGCCATTTTGCAGACGATAATATGAAAAAACCGTGAGCGTTTTTTTAATTGATATTTCTTGTGTTCAGACTGCGTTTGCTTCATTCATTTTAAATTCTTTATTTTTAAAAAAATCCCCCTTTGCCTCTTTGTCGGCCTCATGAGATATTTTAAAACTTCTCCTTCTTTAACAACATTAACTATAATGATTTTCTTCTGTGCAGTTATGTTTTTAAAATAGATTATTTTTATTTAAGATCAAGTGTGTCTTCGTAGTCTTTATCTCCCTATTATAATTATGCTTGTGCCTCCCTTTGTTAGTTAGCACGACCGTTACGTCTTGCCAAAACCCCTAAAATAATTGACTTGTAGAGGATGCATGGTGGAGTAATGGATAGCGTCTCGGATTGCAGAATCATTCGAGCCGAGTTCGATTTCCAATCGGACCCATTTCATTCACTTACGTGCTAATACACTTGGGATAGATATTATTCCATCTCTTCTGGCTTAAAGATTGCGCTTCGGAATGAGGAATCGGAGAGCCGAGTTCGAATTCCAGTCGAGTTCATTACATACTAATACACCTGAGAAAGGCATGAATCCAACTCTTCTGGCCTGAAGAGGCACGGTGGAGTAATGGATTGCGGCTCGTATTGAGGAATCGGAGAGCCGAGTTCGAATTCCAGTCGAGTTCATTACATTCACTTATGTGCTAATACCCTTGGGAAAGGCATGAATCCAACTCTTCTGGTCTGAAGAGGCACGGTGGAGTAATAGATTGCGGCTTGTATTGAGGAATCGCAGAGCCGAGTTTAAATTCGCGTTCATTACATTAACTTGCGTGCAAATACCCTTGGGAAAGGCATGGAATAATACAACAAAATGTACTTCTGTATTGCAAAGAATAGGCATGGTTTACAGTTATTTGGATTTCGGTCCGGATTGAGGAATCGGAGTCGGGCAGAGTTCGAAATTCCAGTCGAGTTCATTACATTCCGGTACTTTATGTGGTAGTACCCTTATGAAATTAGGCATGAGGCATGAATCCAACTCTTCTGGTCTGAAGAGGCACGGTGGAGTAATAGATTGCGGCTTGTATTGAGGAATCGGAGAGCCGAGTTTAAATTCGAGATCATTACATTCACTTACGTGCTAATAACCTTGGGAAAGATAAGAATCCTCTACTTCTTCCCCCTGCTATGAGTAAATAGCAGGACAGAATGGATTCTCTGAGAAGGCCTTGAGTGGAAACCGGTCTAAGAGAAAGTAACTCTGATTTCAAGGCTGTATGTAGCACATACCATACGTCTCATCGTCCTCAATGTTCGCGAATAATGTTCACATAATGATGATGATGATGATGAATGGATTATTCCGTGTTTTAATTGAGTGAAAATAGGGGTAAGAACAGTGAGAACATGAAAGACGGGAAGATGTGGAGAGAGAGAGAGAGAGAGAGAGTTTGATTAAGAACAAATGCTACACTACTATATACTCAGTGAAAATGTAAGTCAATGGCGACCGTGATAAAAGGGCCATTTTTCAGACTCACACTATGGAAAGACGGAAAGCAAGGCAATCAATAAAAAACAGTTATCATAAATAAAATAAACAATATTATTAAGAGAATAAGACAGGGATGTGGCTAGAAAGGAAGGTAAAAATTGTTTAACGTCTCCTGCCAATGCCGCATGAATAATAGATTAATCCGTTTTGATCGCGTGTAAAGAAGAGAGAAGACACTACTTGGTTTCAGTGAGAAAATGAAATAACGAAAGAAAGAAAGAAAGAAAGAAAGAAAGAAGTGTTTAACATCTCCTGTCAATACCTCATAAATAATGGATTAATCCGTTTTGATCCCGTGGAAAGAGGGGAAATTACACTACTTGGTTTCAGTGAGAAAATGAAAGAAAGAAATAAAGAAAGAAGTGTTTAAAATCTCCTGTCAATACCTCATAAATAATGGACTAATCCGTTTTGATCGCGTGGAAAGAGGGGAAATTACACTACTTGGTTTCAGTGAGAAAATGGAAGAAAGAAAGAAAGAAAGTAAGAAAAAAAGAAAGAAAGAAGTGTTTAACATCTCCTGTCAGTACCCCATAAATAATAGACTAATCCGTTTTGATCGCGTGGAAAGAGGGGAAAGTGTGAAAATTTATGCGAGAAAGAAATATGGAATGATAAAAGCGTTTAGCTACTGTTTAAACGGAATGCCAATTTCAAATCTTCTCATTTGTCCCCACCTCTAAAAAACAACGGCCAGCAGTCATATTTATGATTGTCATTTCAATATTTCTTAAAGTTTTTAAGATGAAATATTTTAACGACGTGATAGATGAATTTCTACGGACATTTTATTACCTTAGAACTCGCCATGAGCTTATTATCCAACCCTTAGCGAAATAAGAATTTAAATTCATCAATTATTATTATTATTATTATTACAGTAGAATCCCTCATTCCCAGAATCCCTCATATCCGGAGTGCCTCATATCCGGAATTCCGCATATCCGGACATGATTTTGATGTGTATATTTGAAGTATTTGGGTGATATGTAACTGATTTGAAATTTCTGTTTTTCAGGAAATTTACTTCGGATAATTGCTTATGCTTATTTCACCCTAATGGCTTGTATTGTTGCAAAAGATGATGGGAATAAGAGGAAAAGAAACACTTTGAAATTATCGCAAAAAGTGGAAATTTTAAACAGACTAGACGCTGGTGAAAGTTCATTGTAACTAATGGCTGAGTTCAACATGGGAAAGTCAACATTGGATGATATAAAATCTTCCAAAGAAACTATTTTCCAGCGTTTACACTGTCATAATGAACAAGGAAATAAAAACATGATTGCGATGAAACCTGGACTGAAATTGAAAAAGCTATTGAAATGTTTGTCAGTTTTATGGAAAGAAAGCCAGCATTCAGCTATGACGATTGCAATAACGCACGCAGATGTAAAAAGTGCCTTTTGTTTAAAAAAATTTCAAATAACAAAAGCGATTAAAAAAAATCCTCGTTACATTGTTTTGCATACATGAATTACTTAATTTATTGAATTTTCATTAATATTATATAATTTATTTCTTTTTCTGTGAAATCAATTCTGTTATATTTCACTCACCATTAGCTTATTTTGTTTACTATAAAACATCGAAAATAAAGGTTAAACCTGATTTCAGTTCTTTTAATTTAATCTAAATATATAACCCCTCATATCCGGACTTTGTAAACAATTCCTCATTACGGAAGACCTCATATGCAGAATCTCTCATATCCGGAATCCCTCATATCTGGACTTTGTAACCAATTCCTCATATCCGGAAGGCCTTCTAATCCGTATCTCAGGGATTCTACAGTATTATTATTGTTATTATTATTATAACAACACTTACAGAAGTACGGAAATTAAGAAAATAAAGGACATAGTGTTTAACAATGTTTAACAATATTTCGACAGTATATCTGCCTTCTTAAATGCAAGTTTTCAAATCGCATCGTCATGGGTATGATGACAAACTACATCCGACAGTAAGGACTTTGATCAGGAGGTTTTGAGGAGCATGGAACCATCTCTTAATTGCTGGCGTTCCCAAATCAACCCTGACCCTTGGGTGGTAGCACCTGTTGGGGTCCCAGCTATGGGTCAATAGTTAGCCCCCAAAACACTACGAAAGCAGTAAAATAGTTTTTGATATCACCAATACTTTTTTTTGAAAAAATATTAACAGCAGTATATTTATGAAAAAAAAATTACCATCAAAAATATTTTAGAAAAAATATTACCAGCAATAGATTTTTTTGAAAAATACTACCAAGAATATATTTCTGGAAAAATATTACCAGGAATAAAAATCTTGTTGACATTAAATAGCCCTTTGAGATGTTGATATAGCCTAAAACAAAATAAACACAAACCTTGATCTCTTAACTGATTTCTTACAAAGATTACATATTCTATTCATATGAACTTATCCAAAAAATCTTGTCGACATTAAATAACCCATTGAGGTGTTGATATGCCGTAAATAAAATAAACACAAACCCTGATCTATAAACTGATTTCTTACAAAGATTACATATTCTATTCATATGAACTTTTCCAAAAAATCTTGTCGACATTAAATAACCCATTGAGGTGTTGATATACCTTAAAACAAAATAAAAACAAACCCTGATTTATAAACTGATTTCTTACAAAGTTTACACATTCTATTCATACGAACTTATCCAAAAAATCTTGTCGACATTAAATAACTCATTGAGGTGTTGATATGCCGTAAAACAAAATAAACACAAACCCTGATCTATAAACTGATTTCATACAAAGATTACATATTCTATTTATATGAACCTATCCTAAAAATCTTGTCGACATTAAATAATCCATTGAGGTGTTGATATGCCGTAAAACAAAACAAACCAAAATAAAAATTGCATACAAGTATAAAAGCTATTTTCAAAAATACATGTCTTTGTAGAAATGTCGCTTGTTTTGAGAAAATCTTTTTGAATCTTTTCAACGTTAGTGTGAAGACTTTTAAAAATATTTTTTTATTCTTGTATGAAATTTTGAAACATAATTTGAAGACAGGTATACTGTCAAAATATATAAAAACTGTATTTTCCGTTTATTTCTCTTAAATAGGGTTTTTCACTGAGTGCTCAAAACACTGGAGATATTTCGCCGTTACACATTTGAACTAGTTTATCTACAACACTTGTATATTGTTAAAATGGGGCCTCACATCAGTGAGGGGAGCCAGTGTGCAACTGAAACCGTTGGGAGGAAGGCCCCGAAACGGTGCACATTCTCTCCTGATGACCCCAGTTTAAATATAAATTCGAGAGGAACACATCAAAATTCAGTGAAGTCATATGCCGTAGAGAAGCTCGGTGGAAGTGTCATTGGAATGAGGAGCATTACACATTCAGCTTGCTTTAGGTGAGTTTCAATTACTTTCCAGGAATTTCCTTCTTCGTCGATCATTTTGTTTGTTTATTATTATTATTATTATTATTATTATTATTATTATTATTGTATGTTATGTTTTCTGCTTTGTATCCTGTAGAGCCAGGTACAAACTATGGTCCAAAACATGTTAAATATCGCTACACAATAGCAATCGTGTTTCAGGATTAAAAAGGTGTCTCCTCGAGCGATGGCAAATTACTGGTGAGTTAACGATTAATTTCAAGAGTAGAATACATGCTTTTTTTTAAAGAGAAAGAGAAGACGAAAAAAATAAAATGAGGCTTGTGGGCGTACCATGATTAACCAATCAAATGTGCGGCCTACGCTAAAATCTAAACCAACTGAAAAATATGTAGGCCATGACATGAAGTTATCTACATAGAATCTTAGACAATTTCGCTTGTGACTGATAAAAATGATTAAATTATTTCGGAAAATATGGAGAAGTATGACGTTCAACTTTTACAGGAAGCTAAAGGGAAAGTGATATGAAGATAAGCTAGAATAATGTTAAAAACACAAATAAAACTGCATCCCAAATTCAAAACTACTACCGTTAATTAAAGATCATCCATATAAGATGTTAATAATACTAAAAAGACATCTATACAGAGCTATATTAAATCCAAATGTATTTTACACAATACTATAGTAAACCCTATAAGCTGCACCGCAGTACAGCTACCAATTATTACTGTAAAAAGTATTATCAAATTAGCAGTTTAACCATACTCTAAGGCAAACGGTAAAATATGCCTACAATTTACAGTTAGTTCAATTCTTTGGTTTAATAAGGATAAATTATAAATAAATTTGATAATTTCTATTTTTTGATGTATGCATTAGAAACAAGGTTCATTTAAAAATCTACACCTGGTTTTTTTAATACTTATCATTTTACTGTAGAAATTTTATCTACTCCTTGTAAATTCCAAAAATATTTAGAAGGAGGTGTATTATTTTTATAAGTATTATTGGTGAAGGATAAGATATGTTGGTATTAAAAGAATTCTTAGAAATCCCAATATGTTTTCTTTCTTTTTTTTTTTTTCATCTTTTCAAAAATAGGAAGTATTCTGGATTTGTAATCAATTATTCACTCACCAGTAATTTACCATCACCTGACAAGACACATTTGTAGCGTTCAAAGACAATTGCTACGGAGTAGCGATTTTTAACATGTATTTGTTTTAATCTCTTATAATAAATAGCATTTATTTCTACTCTGTATTGAGCCCTCTTTTAAATTAAAAGTTACGGACAGTGGAAGTGTACTCTCCTTGTACTTATCTTACCTGTACCTTTTTTTTTTTAGGCGTTTCTCCCCAAGCAAGGCGGGAAGCCACAAGGACGCAAGGGGTTACAGAAAATTTGGAGCAAGATCAGATAAGAGTGATAGAAGAAAGGATGAGGAGAAGGATAGTGGATAGATCAAGGCAACTGGAGAGGTCGATTGACATTACATTTGAATAGTTGGAGATTATAGCTCTCAAGGAAACTAAAATAGGGAAGGGAGTTCCACAGGCGAGAGGTGCGAAATATGAAGCTATTTGAGTAAAAGAGACGGCTATATTTAATAGCTTCGACAATGAAAGGGTGAAAGCGGGATGCCAGCCTCGTAGGGCGCTTGAACTAATAAAGTCTGGGAACCAGCGAATTCAGCTCCTCTGAGCAATTTCCATGAAAGTATTTGTAAAAAAAGGCAGAGAGAGGAGCAGGGCCAATTATATTGCATATCCGCCTCTGGAGCCTATCAAGAACCCCGAGGCAAACAGAAGGGGCACCAGACCATATATGGCAGCAATACTCCATGCAAGGGCGAATTGTTGATTTGTAGATCTGGAGGATCGATTCCGGGGAGAAAAATTTCCTGGCGCGGCACAGGGAGTCAACTTTCCTTGCGGTGGACGAAGCAATTGACTCAATGTATTTATTCCATCTCAGGTCAGCAATCAACGTGAGACCGAGCAGCCGCAGAGAGTTGCTCTCGAGAAGTTGAGCGTCAGACATTTTAATGGAAGGCAGGGAAGGATCTCTGTGGTGATTAATAGAGAGCAGTTTTGTTTTTGAGGCATTAAAGTTGACCAGCCAATTCCTGCGTTTCGAATGGAGGTTCTTTTTTCTACATTAGTTTTGAACTAGATTTGTTTTTGAGGCAGGAAAATTGTTGAGAAGATGCCAACTTGGGAATCTATGGCCTCAAAGAAGATCAATTGATGGTTAAAAAATAGAATTAGGAACACCTGCGTTTGTGGGATAGGAACTGATTAGAACGACCTTGGAAAAAAATAATTACAGACTGGATAGGTTGGAAAAGTGAGAGAGAGAGAGAGAAGGACGGAGAGACAGAGCCTTTTGGGAGAGTTTTCGGTAGAGCGAAATTATACTCTCACATGGCAGCAAGTGTGTGTCCGCTTTCTTCCTCATGATAACCAGTTAATGTACGGCTTACCTTGAATCCAAGCATAGAGTTTCAATGAAACGCAGAACTGAGGAGGGTGGGGATCAACAGCCAATCCTCCCCCACTACTAACAGCGGGCTTGGGAGACTTGCTTTCAATAAAATTAAAAACAACGGGAGAAAGAAACAGCAAAATTAATTCCTTGTTCGGAAATTTTATCTAGCAAGAAATTCGGCCAAATTGATCATGAGAATACTGACGAGACAATTTCGCTTCTGTCTGTCTCTCTCTCTCTCATATATATATATATAATAATCGACTCTCACGTCGAGATTCGACGTATGAGCTTCAAGCAGATCAGTTTCCAGGAAACCGACAGCCCGACACATGGGATTTGATTATAGTGGTGAAGGTTTCGTGCAGGACCATCCACACTTTTTGAAGGGACGTATACAGAGACCTGGTGCACCGAATGCCACAAGGTTCCCAAACGACCCTCCGCTGGTTTTGAATTCAGAGTTGTCCTTCTCCTAGACCAGTTGCTATCCAAGGCTATAGAACCCAGTCTGTCCTGCTATTTTACCCATAGCTGGAGGGAGATACATACCTTTCACAAGGGTATTAGCACGTAAGTGAATGTAATGGATTCGACTAGAATTTGAACTCGGCTCTGCGATTCCTCAATCCAAGCCGCTATCCATTACTCCACCGTGCCTCCTATATATATCGTGGCCTGACGATTGCATATAGCTTGAACCAGACTGTCGCCTCTAAGTGTTGACTTCTATGTTCACTTTATATATATATATATATATATATATGACTTTCCAATATGTATTGAAATAGATGCACTTACTTTTACTTTAGATTTACTTTAAACTGCGTCTATTGCGTTTATCAGTCTGCCTATTCCGGAAATATTAATAAGACTTAATAAAGCAATTCGATAGGTGCAATAAACATAAAATAGGGCGTCTATTTGAAATACGAGTATCCAGTATAATAACGTTTGATGTGATAAAAATGTCGGATTAAAAATAAATCCATTAGTTCTTTAGAAATACACACACAAAATGTTTTTCTCTTTCTCACGCTCTCTCCAACTCTCTCTCTCTCTCTCTCTCGCAAACACATATATTTATTTATACACACAGATAAACGTTTCGTTAAAAATGACTGACAATGAATATCTGTTAAATTTGGAGTATATTTTTCTTTTATACGAAAAAGATTTTTCTTTTGTGAATACAGTGAATGTAGAAATTGTCCAAATTATTGTTCGTTCTGAGCTCTTTCCGCTAATTAGTTCACCATTTTCAAGAATTTGGGCCGTGATGAATACATAGTGCTTTCAAAGATCAATGGTTGAAAAAAAGGACAGACTCCACGGCACAACAGAATCACAAACAATAAGCTGTACCAAATAACAGAAACCACATAACCTGAGGACTACCAACAGCCGCAACAACTAAAACGGATGGCACATGTAAGAAAAAATAATGACATAAAATGATAACGTTCCATAGTACTTCAAATAAAAGGTTAGGAAGGAAAAAAAACCTTAGTCATACTGAAAAGATCTATAACAGCTACTGGCCTTGAGAAACCTATTTACCCGAAAAATTATTTTAAGGAAAAGATTTTATCAATTACAAACAAAAGCGATTCTGGCTGTTCGGTCAATGAATCCCAAATGTTTCCTTGTAGGGAAACGACTCATATTAACTTTCGAAAGAGTGATAAGAGCTACTGAACACTGCAAAACCAAGTGTTTTCAGATAAAGATTTTATAAATTTCAAGTGAAAGTAACACTGGCTGGTCAGTTAATGAATGTCAAATGTTTCCTTGTAGGGAAAAGGCTAATATCAATACTGGAAAGAGCGATAACATCTACTGGACTTGAGAGACCTGTTTTCCTGAATAATTGTTTTAAGAGAAAGATTTTATAAATTTAATACGAAAGCAGTGCTGGCTGCTCGGTCAATGAATGCCAAATGTTTCCTTGTAGGGAAAAGGCTAATATCAATACTGGAAAGAGCGATAACATCTACTGGACTTGAGAGACCTGTTTTCCTGAATAATTGTTTTAAGAGAAAGATTTTATAAATTTAATACGAAAGCAGTACTGGTTGCTCAGTCAATGAATGCCAAATGTTTCCTTGTAGGGAAAAGACTAATATCAATACTGGAATGAGCGATAACATCTACTGGACTTGAGAGACCTGTTTTCCTGAAAAATTGTTTTAAGGGAAAGATTTTTATAAATTTAATACGAAGCAGTACTTTCGGTCATAATGCCAAATGTTTTGTAGGAAAAGGCTAATATTAATAATGGAAAGAGCGATGACATCTACTGGACTTGAGAGACCTGTTTTCCTGAATAAGTGTTTTAAGAGAAAGGTTTTTAAATTTAATACTGCTCGGGTCAATGAATGCCAAATGTTTCCTTGTAGGGAAAAGGCTAATATCAATACTGGAAAGGGCGATAAAAGCTACTGAACATGAAAAACCGGTTTTCCTAAATAATGATGTGTTAAGAACATGATTTTATAAATTTCAATCGAATGTAATAGTGGCTGGTCAGTTAATGAATGCAAAATGTTTCCTTATAGGAAAACGGCTAATATCAATACTGGAAAGAGTGTTAACAGCGACTAGACTTAAGAAAACTGCTTTCCCTAAAAATATTTGAAGAGGAAGATTTTATAAATTTCAAATGATGTCACAACTGTTTGCACGCCCAATTATTTCCAAAAGTTTCCTTATAAGGAAACAGCTAATAATAGTATTTCCGTTAAACTGTAAATGGCATATAAG